>JAWQUT010000322.1:91152-127552 GCA_033807755.1 Ellobium chinense
CCCCCCCCCCCCCCCCTCAAAAAAAAATCCTTATTCCTCCTCCTCTTCCTCCTTCTCCCCTCATTCGCATCTAGCTTTCTTGGAATAGTATTATCGCCTTCCCGGTGCCCAAGAATTTGACACAGTCCCATCCTTTCCCATTATTTTCAGTGTTTTTCTATCCATATCACAGTGAGTCACAGAATATGTGGTTACATTTGCTTATGATCACAGGTTTACAAAGTGCGTTAGTATTCAACAAAGACTTTCTCTGTATGTCATCATTACAATCATTTATTCTAAAATTACGACAAGAACTGCCAAATTGGAGGTTGACGCTGTTGCATTCAAGGGAAGGACCAGACAAAGTGCGATTCATGTAAAGAATGCCACCAATGGGGCAAATCAAGATCAAAGTCAACCAGATCAGCCATATAGCGTTTTCCTAAGAAAAACAAATGGAAAAAAAAGGTTAACTCTAATTCTAAAGTGACAAGGGGTTGAATTTGATGAACCTCAAATTATGTGGCAACCTACTCTTTTATAGGTGCATGTGGTTCAGTTTCCAGCAGTATCTAAGGACTGAGAGGGTATCTGGATGAATGATGTCCATTTTCATTTTATAAAATAAACTTCATGATTTAATAACCAAACCCTCAAAATTACAAGTGCGAATTGCTGGCACCACTTTATCTTGGGAGTTGAGGTACATTTTTTATGCTTTTGTTCCCATCAGCACTGAAATTCCGATGACATTAATATTTTCGATGTGTATTTGTTCAGCCAGATTTGACTTTTTTTTTTCTCTCAGGAAAAAATGCAGTTGACGTCCTGTTCGAGTGATGTATTTTCCGGGCACTTTAATGGATCCTAATTTTGATAACTGACGGTTCACTGGGATGTTTGGAAAAACATTAAACCCTATCTTTCGACTGCCAGCCTCGGCTCATCCTCATGACATCATGTACCAAGAGAGGGCACAGCTTAACGTACCAAGTTTAGGCATTATCTGAGTCAACGCAAAAAATTACAATTACTCAATATAATAATCATAATTTCAGAATTAGGCGACTTAAAAACTGAGCTACTTTTGTGCTTGCTGCAACCCAGTTGACCTACATACATCAAATGTCACAAACAAGGCAAGTCACACACTCACTGATTAATAAACAGCACCAAAGACTGAAACTGGCATTATTTTCTTGCGTTGTCTCTCTCCTGAAAAACTCCTTCAAGTGAGATGGACGAACTAGCTATGGCAAATACAATACGGGAGAGTAAAAACATAATTTCATATCTTGAAACTGCGGCTATTTAAAGTCTAGCATTCAGAAATGGAGCATAGCAAGATTAGAACGGTCTTCGGGAAGTTAGTATGTAGTGATATTTATTCAAGTTAATAAAAAAAGGAAGGAGTGTGTCATTGTAGCCTATTTGTGAATATGCAATAATGTGCAGTGACATACTGGAGCAAAATATCATAATACAAAATTAAACGAATTTGACGTGTGCTTTTAAACAAAAAATGTGGTCATACCTACTGTAGTAATAGGCAAAGCCCCTAACAACTTCAAAACTCTGCGGTACTGGCATATCAAATTCAGAGAGGGCCGCACTGTTACACAGCTCAATGATACACGTTCTTGTGGTGAGTTGCAGGTCACCTGTGATATAAAACTGAGCTTTACTGAATTCGTTGACATATCCCTCGGGTGCATATTAAGAGGGACAAACGAGGTGTAAATTCAAGTGACAGTAGGAAGATACATGTACATTATACTTGGCCTTGAACAGAACGTGGAGTCAGGGTTTAGGGGAGATACCAGTTTTTATCGTAAGTCTCAGATTCAAATTATGATACTGTATGTTTTTATTGTACATAAGGCCACACTTGCACACTATACGCAGATTAGTTGAGATTGTTGCTTGATAAATCGAATAACTCGTTAAAGAAATTATGCTTGGTGGTTCAATAAATGAGTCAAGGGAAAACTGATGCTTCGAAGGATTAAAAATATGATAAAAGTCCATAGCAAGGGAGTGGGCGATGGAGTGGGACACATCGACAGAGGCGGAGTTGACGCATTGTGAAAAACGTGTCAAGCTGGCAGATGCGCATCTGCCCTGAAATTGCATTCCTCCATTTCTGTATAAACGGAGTACTGCGATCCATTAGATATCATGAAGAATACAGCAGTTTTGAAGCAAAACTCCTTTATCATATGTAAGGAAAACAATATAGATCTAGTCAACTGACAGGTTCTTGCATTCACAGAACGCAAATATCGATAATTAGTGTGCGTGAAATTTGCTTGCCCTCTGCCTCTAGGTCATTCTACAAGCCATATAGTGCGAGAAAGTCTGGGATGCAAACGCGGAATGCACGACAGACTGACGTCAAATCATGCCCCTTGCACAGCTGAAATGCACACACAAGCGCGCGCACATACACACACAGACAAAGAAAATCCATAAATCAATAAAATTACATACAGAAACATACAAGGTCTAAAATCTATACACCATACCCGTATTATATAAAAATCTTTAGTTTGCTAAAAGTCGAAACTTGCGATATACATGTAATTTAAACTAGACCTATGTGGCGAAGACTGTAGATTAAGAAATGTGTAACATGATCACTAATCATAAAGTGTAAGACTATTGGGAAGATATCTTACGGTTTGTGGCAAAATTTTAGAAAAGAAAAACCCATGGCTATATATAAGATTTGCTAACAAGCAGAGATGAGGATCCCGCCAAAGCTGCCTTCATGAGACACAAAATTAACTATATTTTCGGCATTGCTTTCCCAAACTCAACCTTTGATTTTTTTTTTTTAACCACAGATTTCAGTGCACTTCGATATAGCAATAAGTGAGTGAGTGTCAGTGTTTTAGCAAAGAAAAGGAAGCAGGGAAGCAATCAAGTTACGGCGAAATCGAGCACAGTGATACGCACGTTTGCACATTCCTGAACAAAGAGTCAAGATTGTCTTATTATACTTCCTATTTTATCTCTTTAAACCTTTAATTTGTTGATGTTGGCATAACACTGCACAGATCCACTGTATAAATTATTTAGAGTTCGTCTTCAAAGCTATCGCTAAATCACACTATTTCAGCTTCTCAAGAAAAATCTCCATAACGTATTTTGGCTCTTATTCAGCTACGGATTTTACATGGTCAAAAACATTTTTTTTTCTAATGTCTCCTGCTAATCAGGAATCACACAATCAAATTAATTACTTTATAAGAAATATGAAATGAGCATTCAGCGACTCAACTCATCTTGTTCATCTACAGCTACCAACCTCAGTAATTGATTCATTAGGAATAAAAATGTACTATTAATTGCGGATAATAAGTAAAACCGATTCTATCAAACACCTCTGCAAACATTCGTTAAAATGCCGAGAATGTATAATTTGTAATCCGTAAATTTGGAAATGGGCCGATAAGTCTTTGATTTCTTAATCAAACTGGTTAATGAATTTCATTCATTTGTGGAATACAATCTCATATTCTGTTGGATTTTAGGAAAATGCCCTCCCCNNNNCCCCCCCAACAAGAATTTCTATTCAGTAGATATATTGTTTTATACGCTGTATAAATGTTTGTGCGAGTTTAAGGATTATGGAATTTTACAGTATAAATCAAAGATCTAGGAAAGACCCCAAAAAAAAAAATACTGACTGAAAAGAAACCCAATGTATTCACCAGCATTGGTTTAGATACCCGGTGAAAAGCATTCAAAGTTGGTGATCTTTTTTTCTTTAAGCTTTATTTAAAATAGATCTGATCACGAAAAACAACATCTTATTGATATGCGCACCAAACATTGTACTGTATATGTTTGTAGGTGGCGTTGTTTGGTTTTGTTTTTCAGTACCATTGGCTCTCCAGTTACAGAGAACATGACTTTGAAATACACAATTTATTACACAAAAGCGGGGTAGCATCGTACCTTCCTCATTATTGTTGTAAAAGTCAATAAAGCAATATTAAGCTTGTGCACCTTGTTACATGCTAGCTTAGTTTGTCTGAGCCCCTTGCAAAATATGTCCCTATACCACCCACTGACCTTATTACTTTTGTTGCACTATGTCATTATATTTAAAGTTACCTATGCTACAAAAACTTATAGAACTCGTATGAAAATCCGTATTGTAGATAAATATTCTGGAATCACGAAATCATTTCCAAACGTCCAACACTGAGGTGTATTCCAAAAAGAAATGACGTTAATCAGCAGTTTTGGGGGAAATCAATGGCTTGTAGGCACATTTCTAGATTCACAGAATATACTACAATTATCCTAGCCATGTCTCAAATTATTCTAGAATAATTACTCTAGAGAGAGTGCACTAACTATTTAGAATACGTGTTATTTAAATTCTACTTTCCAAGTAAATTCCAAGTATATGCTGGAGTGAAATCTTCTTAATGGAAAATCAGGGGCGTAAGCATGTCGATTTATTTCCTCGAGCGCGCCCATTGCTTAAATATCTTTTTCCCCACACATTATGTTTGCTCTGATGAAGTGACTTGCCATTTACAATACACAATCACTGCAATTTCTCCAGACCTGACCCCATTAAAGTTCAGTGCATCTGAGTGCATGTATTCTTTGGGATACATTACACAGCCTGCACGTGTTGCATCCTCTATTGATTCCACCGTGTAATAAAAATGTAGGTAACTTGTGCTTCGCAGAGTGGCTGCGCGCATTAAAGTATAGAGACAGATGAACCCATAATATTATCTGCTATTGGCTTCTCTATAAATCGGGTAAATTATGTAAATGAAGAAGGTTGCCGAATGGTTACGATTTTGGACGCTAGATCAGAATTGATAAATTCCATGTCCGTCAAGGTGATATTGTAAAGGCCTCGCTGGTGATATATTTTCTTAGTCCACTTGGTTGTAAAATGGGTATGTAGCTAAAGCAGCAATAATTATTCTCTGAGAATATTTTAGGAAAAACTGACCAATCAAATAGTAGCGGCACTGCATGCCCATCACAAAGCTGATATAGTTACTGAGCAGTCTGACATGCTGGGGTACCAAAAATACGTCGCAAGTGGCATGTATGGGCACTGCCCGGATATGAAGCTAATTAGACCTCATTATTACTTATATCATAATATGTTCAGAACATACTCTACACATAACGATAAGCGCTTCATTTGCTATTGTATCTCAGGGCTCTTTTATTTCAATGTAATTAATTCTGATTTATAACCAACGATGACGGTTTTTCTGGTGATAACGTCACTCTTCGCAACATAATTTCCTCTAGATTCAGCCATAATTTTCAGTCTTGCTACAATTTTAAATCTACTTTGATAATTGTTGATGAGGCACCTACAGAGGCGAGTAAAACTATCCAACGTCTCTCTGCTAATCCTTTCTCCCCCCGATATACCCAGCCGACAACCAGTTACTCAAAGGACTTTCCTTATGAACCGTATTACACGGAGACTATTTACCAACAACAATTGTTTCTTTTTTGGTCATCGCTTTGCTTCCTCGTTCTTTCTTTGTTGTTCATTTTCTTCCTCATGTACATTCATATCTTAAACCTTCTAAATGCTCTTCATTGCATCCTTCTAACCCAAATCGTATCACAGATCAGATATGATTTAGCTATAACAATAGCTGGTACATGTAGTATCCATATATATATATGCAGGTACTCAGGTCCACCTTCAGGGACGTCCAGCAAGGAGATATACTGTATATTAAAGGTAAATTAAATGCCAGTAATGTAAAACAGCTCCTGAGCAGACGGAGCCAATCTTTTATCAGAAAAAAAGATGCGCTAGCTCTACATTTCTATGATTCGCTCCTCCGCGCTCTTAGAAAAACCCTTGTTGATTCTGCCATTGTCTCCAGAGGGTCCTTTTATGCTATAAGGCGACTCATTCTGGTAGGTATGCATAGGATACGACTGACGTCGGAGATCGTCGTCGGAAAGGCTCCGCGTTGGTGAGGTATCCGCGAAATCACAGTCTATATCAATCGCAGCTGCATATGAGTTTCTTCTGATGGAGTTTGAGTAGTGGTACCTTTGGTCCAGATCATGGTCCTGACTCTGTGAAGTCACAAGAACTCGCATCCCGTTGAGACAGGCAATGTTTTCGCCACTGCTTGTAAGGTTGTTCAAAGACCCGTTGTGACAGGTGTTTTCATTGTGCTTGTGTCCTCGTTTAGGTTTTTGAGGTCGGGATGGATGTTGCCGGTGCCCATCATGCGATTGTCCATCTGCGCTGGGCAGAAGTCTAGTGGCGCTGTTGACAACCTTCTGCGGACTGGCATCTGAATGTAAATTATCGGCCAGCTCGGAATCGGATACAGTATCCACGTCCGTGTTGGCTTGCCAGGAACTACCGTCAGAAGGAGTGGTCACCGTATGATATTCGCCACATTCACTGCTCAAGTTATCCATTTCGATGGCCATGGCTGGCTGCGATCCAGCACCGACATCGCTGAAAGAGCTTCCAAGATTGTCTACGCCACGCTCGCTGCCAAAGCTGCTCCCACGATGACGATGGGTATGTTGATGCATCTCTACGCCATTAGGCAGCTTGAGGTTGTGTTCGACAGTGACCACAACATTGTGGCCTCCATCCTTCTTACGCACCTTCTTCTCCTCTCTGGAGACGGTGCTTGTTGAATTGTTCGTAATATTAGAGTCCACTAGAGTACTGGTGGACACTCTCTGTGACTGTGTGCCTCTGTACTTCCTGACTCGCTCCTCATCCTCCACGAGGACAATATTGGGTTTCTTCCTGGATGAAGAGACTCCTGACCCGGATACGTTATCTGAAGGAGCACGCATCATAACCTCCAGTTTAGCCGCACGTCTTTCTGCATTTCTCGCCTGGATTCTCTTTCGATCCCTTCAGTAAAAAGAAGTTGAAAAAAAAAAAGTAAAAACAATAAAAATAATCACATGTACACAACGCATCAAACAGTATTTGTGTGAACAGTGAAAAGAAGTGCATGTGTAAACATCAAACTGAGGTTGTTTGAAGAGTGAATACACGTACATGTGTGGGCACCAAATAGTGCTTGTGTGAACAATAAACATAAGCACATGTACAAACATCAAATAGTGTCTATGTAAACTATAACTACAAGCACATGTGCAAACTTCAGATAGTGTTTGTGTGAACAACTATATAATTTTCTCTATAGTTGTGAGAAATAAAGATACAAATGTGGTAACTAATTTTCTTTTATAAACGAAGCCAACTACTTTTACTATCGCTACAACCTTCACGATAACCAACAGGTTTAGTTATTTCCTTAAAATCTCAGTTTCACCACCTTTTGATGAGATATGTTTGCCTTGATCATATCACAAGTTTATCATTTCTCTATGTTCAAGCTTACATTTCAAGCAAATATCTCGAACGAATTTGTGGGATATACACCACTTTCATTCCATGCCCACCAAAATATATTGTAGGTTTAATCATTTCTCTTCCAGATCAGACTCACTTTCCCCTCAAAGTTTATGCATCCTTGTACCTTTTTGAGCGATCTCGCTTAATCAGGACTGTAAACTGTAGGGTACACTTTCTGAGATATAAGCTTTTAGTAGTATCAAATCATTTGTAACTTTATATCAGACCTCGCTGACCCTTTCCTTCATACTTCATGCAAATTGTATTCTCATTAGAACTGCAAATATTTGAACTATTTTGTGATATATGTTCTTTTGTATTGACACATACCAAACGTTAGTCCTTTCTTCTAAACCTTTCTTTTCAAATAAATTTCATGCAATTTGGTTGGTAACTTTTGGAGTTCCTCGTAAACAAACAAACAAACAAACAAACAAACAAACAAACAAACAAACGAACAAGCAAGCAAGCAAAAAAACAAACAACTCGTCGGTGGAGGTAACTACAACATGCATTACGTAGTTCTCAGAAATCTGATTGAGCAACTCAGCATATAGCAGTATTCATTTCTCGTAATAATCATTCTGATCTTGACGACACAATTTAACAATTGTAAACCTAAGCAGTAAATTTCAGCACGTATGCGCTTTTTTGTTTTGTTTTGTTTTGTTTTGTTTCAGTTCACAGGCAATTCGAACAGCTATAACAATATGGAGATATTCACAACAAGCGAAGGAGCGATAGGCATTATAGTAAATATGTACGTAGTGCAGATTTCAGCCCGACAGAGATACAAAGATATCCATGACATGGCGATGCTGCATTTCAAGCATTTCAAGATGACCATAAGGCACAGCCCTAGGCAGAGGAAATGACAGCCCCTAATCTGTCCATTCATTCGTTTCGACTTCGGTGATGTCACCGGATTTTCACTGGAAATGGACCGTGAGGAACTGACACAGCGGCGGTGAATCTAATGTATTGCGAATTAGCGTGCTAGTTGGTGTAGCAACCATGTAATGTCATTAACGATCTCGACAAGATATCCGTTTCAGTTCATGAGGAGTACGATCGGCCAAAGATGCTAATCTGGTTTCACATGGCATTTTATTTGGAAGTAGTAAGTATGCTCGAGGATAGATAAATTTGTAAAATATTGAACATCACCTGATCCTTGTTTAGTATAGTGGTGCACTCAAAGCTGTGCTGTTCAAGGCTGCAGAAGTGTATGGAAGATACATAGATTAAAACAGGAGAGGGGAAATGGTAACTGAATATTTTTGTTAGGGAGGGCGTTACAGCAAAAGTTTAGCAGTCATGGTCGGCAACTGGAGCTCGCATGAGGAGCAATGGAGGTTGGGGGGGNGGGGGGGGGGGAAGGAAGGTGAAGGTTTCCTGCGGCTTTATTCATATAATCAGCCGACCCAAATTATACATGTCCAATTCATTTTCATATGACTTTTTAGGAACAAGTGAATGAATGGACTGAAAGCTGGTCGACATTGGGGAGTTGTTGGTTTGTTTTCGTAATACGTGTATATATATATATGACTGGATTGTGTTCATGAAAACACCGATTTTGAAATAATGCAGTCTGCAACACATACAATAATCTTAGACTGCAGCACAGAGAAAGCAGTTATATAGAGGAGGCCCTCTCTCTAACTTGAACAAATTTAACAAATCATATTGATTTCCGCTAGGAGGGGAAAACCGAAGGAGGGCATTGGGAAGGGGAAAAAAAGGGGCGGGGATGGGGACAAAGGTATGAAATGCAAGGAAACAGACTCTTTCACTTTCTCCATTTTTCATCTCTTTCCCCCACTCCCACTTTCACACTAAGTTCTGGCTAACATTATATCAGTATACATTAATCAGAATGGAATGCCATGAATACCGGACTTCTTCCTTCTTTTAATTTGAACACCCCGTCATAGGCTATAGCTTCTTTCAAATTACAACGCCATTCCTTCTCTTTTCCTTTCCTTTTAACAGTCTTTTCCTTTGCTGAACTCGTTTGATTTATCTCTCAAGCGTGCTCACTTTTAATCACTGATTTAAATTTCTTTTCACTGAAACCTCTCTCAGGTCTTACTTCCCACACCTACACTCTCAGTTTTACCAAAGTGATAATAATTTATAGCCTTTGTTTTACATTATTTTACAAAGTCCAGACGAAGGAGCATTCCCGCTTTAAAAATCAGTCTTCTATATAAATGATCTTTATTGCATTCTAACTCAAGGGTAACAGTGGTGGACGTTCTTGACTTGACAATACTTCTTTCACACAGCCTGCACTAAACAAGCTATTGATTGCTATGCCTACTATTAACTTGATAGCGTTCGCTACCCGCATGACTGGAGGGTGGATCAATACTGTCATTGTTAGTACTGTACCAGCCTGGTAGAAAATGGTACTTAAATTAATCCTAGTATTCTCCCGATAGTACTGAGAGCACCTAACACTGATGATTAGCTTGCTGTTGTTGTTGTTGTTGTTGTTGTTGTTGTTGTTGTTGCGCAGCTATTTTTTTTTGCTGTTGGTGATCTAGTTTGTGTCCAAGATCCTATTCTATAGTAGTTACTGGATTCTACTGTTCTTTCGTTACGGGTTCATTTCACATGCATTATTTTGTTGAGCTTGTGCTGCTCTTATTCCAGCTGTTATCGTTTCTGCCATTCCTGTTGAAACGAGTTTTTGTTGTTGGTGCTGTTTTGCTGCTATGATTGCATTGACAATGCTGTTGTTTTGCTATTGTTGTTAACTGTTGTTATCGGTGAGTCTGGCAGCAGCAATAATAGTAGCAGTAGTAGTAGCAGCAGCAGCAGCAACAACAGCAACAACAACAACAACAGTGACATTAACGATAACAGCATACACAATGAGAACAATAAATGGCAACATCGAAGAAACAGTAGTAGAACTAACAGCCAGAGAAGAAACAGCAGTAGAACTAACAGCCGGAGAAGAAACAGCGGTAGAACTAACAGCCCGAGCTAAAATAAGGAGAGCAACAACTACCTCTGTAAGAGCAACTGCCTGGAAAGCAAACTTATCTATAACAACGATGACGGACGGCAAAGTGAAAGAAAACAATAAAGATGGCAGCAACAGCATCAAAGGAAAATAGCAGCAACAGCAGTGACAGTACAATACAGCATACTGAGAAGTAGATCTGACATTGTTATGTAGGAGAATAGCCCTTGTTAGACATCCTGCCTGCATGACTCGCCATCTGGAGAAATTCAAGTGACCAGGATGCACATGTCTCCTTTGGTCGGCATCCCCTTTCCCCATCCTCCCCATCTCCAACGCCCCAGCTTCTGCCCAACACTCACATTATTCCTGCATAAGTAGATCCCTCGCCCTCTCCCGAACAACGACAATGGCAACAACAACAAAACAGGATGACCAATGGCATCCCCCCATTCCTTCCACAAGGCATTGCTTTACTAGTCACTGCTTGCCATACCCAAACTTACACGCAGGCTTTGAAAATGGAGATCACATAGGAGACCAATATAGCAGGGGCGAAGATTGCTGCTACAACAATCCAGAATACTGTCAATCCAGTTGAAGCCATCATGAAAGCCGTTCGTCACTTGATGACGCAATATAGAGGATGCTGCGCGCCCGCGAAAAGGAGGTGTGACATGCTGTGGTGACGTCAGATAAAAAAGGGGCAAGGACATGGCCCTGTGGGAACCGGGGATGAAGGAATGGGGATGGTTCCGAGTGGCGTGGCTCAGTAAGCTTAGCGCAGGGTTGGTCTTCCTCTCAACTGGAACATCTGAAACGAGAAGTAAAAGAAAATCATGTTATGGACATCGATAGTAGCCTATTTACAATTATTGTGTCATGCTGTTTACATTGCGATTTCCAACTTCAACGGCAGTCGAATTGGCGTCGATATGGCAATTCTACTACCATTTATGACTATCGTCGAATTTTGAGAGTGCCTTCTAAACTGGCCCTTTAATCCCGCTAACCACTTAGTCTGAAGACTCTTCTGAGTCGCTCCTGGGTCGAGTTGTCGATTGATGTGATTAGTGATTTCTGTGCTGTGAGATGTTGTTCCATGATTATTGGTTTGCAAAGCATGCTCAAACAAGTCAAGGCAGGTATCCTCTCAAGGAAAAACGAGAAGGAATGGGGGTGGTGGAAGAGGAGGAGGAGGAGGAGGAGGTGGAAGAGGAGGAGGAAGAGGANGGAAGAGGAGGAGGAGGAGGAGGAGGAGGAGGAGGAGCAGCAGCACCAGCAGCAGCAACAGCAGCAGGAGACCTGGGTCAACAACTTTGCAGTGTCAGATGAAGGTAATGGATATGGTGAAAGGAAGCGGTGCAAGCTACAGACTAGCTGGAAGGAAAAGAACTGTCTTCAACCAACACAATTCGCTTCTCTTTGAGACGGTTAATAGCATGCAAATGAGAAAACTATGGATGTGTCAATGTTTCCCCAACAAGGAGCAAATGGTGTGCGAACAACTTTCTCCCCCTTCCCTTCTCCCATGGCGCAGCTGATTTCTTACAAATTATGTGCAATTTAGTGCGTCTGGAATGAAAACAACCAGGAATTGTAGACACTAATGTCCTAAATTGCCGGAAAGCAAAGTGTTAAGGACGAAAACGCAGTCTGTATTATTTCTGCTGACATTGCGCAAAGTATTTTCCAGACCTTGTTCAGCCAACACGCCCCTCTCCCCCCNTCGAAGTAATGTGCAGCCAAGAATCTAGACTACTGTTGATAAAGTTCGTAATGTGCCATGATACTTCATTGTTCCTCCCCCCCAGTACGCCTTCTGCTGCTCGGGCTCTCATCACTGTGAACCACCGTGATGTGTCGCGACCATGACACTGGTCAGCTTGACTGGTATTATAATTATAGGCAAGACACGTGTACTCTTAGTGCCTTATCTAACACTATCTCGTGATGGTCTCAGTGAATTTTGACACTTGCAGGACGATGCTGTGGATTCAGTGACGTCATTGTTGGTCCTCACACATTGAAAGTCCTGATACAAAATGTTTGAGTAATGCATATTTATTGTGTTGCCGAGACAGAAAAAGAGCAGACTGATGAAAACAGATGGCCAGAAGACGTCACTATTTTACAGATGGCTCAGTCACAAAAGTAGAGAAATCGGGATGGGGACTCACCGCAACAATACGTGGAAAGGTCATTGCAAAAAGTAACCAGGCGCACCCAATGACCATAAGCTGCAGAGAATGAAAAAGGAAGCAGCCACAGCTGGCCTGTGTTGGCTTGGTGAGCTTGTTCAAGAGCAGTCATTGCCAGGGCTGTGAAACGAACCATGACGCTAGTGTGGATCTGGGATGTTGAGACCAGTGGACTCAAGAAGCTGGTATGACATCCGGGCACTCGGAGTCAGTTGTAATTTAAGTATAGATCAGTTTGCGAGGAGAGCAGCCATGCACAATGATCTACAGATTCATAATGAATCTGATGAATATAGGCAACATTCTATAACAGAAAAATCCTGGCATGGCTTGTGACCTTGTTCATTGTTAAATGAAGTTGGACCTTCAGACTAGTAGTAGTAGGACAAGTATTAGAGAAAATGAGTAGGGAGACAGCATGGGCGTCCTCTTTACAACATTAAGACGGAGACAACATGCTATGCCATTCATATGAGAGTGCATAGTTATTCATACTTTCTTCTTGTTATCATCATCATCATCATCATTACATCATCATCATCATCCTCACTATTAATTTAACTGGAATAAAGTCCCCTTTAACAAAGACAAAATGACTGAATTAATGTAACTTTTCTACGGAAATTAATCAACTAATAAAGAAAGTGGAATAACATGACGAGATCTAAACGCAGCCGGAGTACCATCATCATCGTCAACAACAACAACAACAACAACAACAACAACAACAACGACGACGACGACGACGACAACAACAACAACAACAACAACAGCAGCAGTAGCAGCAGCAGAACAACATCAACAACAACAACAACAACAATCACAACTACAACAACAACAACGACGACAACAACGACAACAACAACAACAACAACACAATAACAATAAAAACCAATAATGATAACCAACAACGGCAACAAATACAAATCACAACAGCAGCAGCAACAACAACAACAACAACAACAACATGGCAACATTGATTACAACAACTACAACAACCACAACAACAACAACAACAACAACAACAACAACAACAATAATAGAATAATATTTGAAAGAAATGAGCGAAGTACCTGTCAGCTAACCATCATCGTCTTCTCCAACGTCAACAATACGTCAACAGAACAAACAACAGCTACAACAGAAGTAACACAACAATGTCACATACCATCGTTTTTAAAATCTGTGAACTGCCATCATCTCGTCACTCCACCTAAATATCACCCTCTCTTACAACCACACAATAAACCTTTTCGGTTATGCCTATCGGCTGTGAGCTCGCATTATTGTGGAAAATCCACCCTACCAATCGAAGCGAGCGCAAACGACGAATCGAATCAATGTAACACTATGCATCACTGCAAAAAACTTCAGTTGGAAAAAAGCACTGGATATAGAAATGCTTAAAATAAAAACAAATTCGCCCAGACGGGTTAATCTGCTCCATCTACAAAGCTTGTCAAACTGAGCAAACAAACTTCATGATTACGTTTGATAGTGCATGCGTGCCTGCGTGCCTGCGTGCCTGCGTGCGTGCTTGTGTGCGTTTGTGTGTGTATGTGTGTGTGTGTGTGTGTGTGTGTGTGTGTGTGTGTGTGTGTGTGCGCATGTGTGTATGTGAGTGTGTGTGAATGTGTGTGTGTGCGTGCGTGCGTGTGTGTGTGTGTATGTGTGTGTGTGTGTGTGTGTGTGTGTGTGTGTGTGTGTGTGTGTGTGCTAGTGTGTGTGTTTGTGTGTGTATGTGTGTATGAGGGACACCACACGACAGTCAGTATTGGGAGCCTGTATGGTCGCACTGTGACTTTTGTCTACAGTATCCCTTCCAAGACTGAGCCACGAGGCGAAAGCCTCTTTCTTAAAACATAGAAAATGGCATGGTGCGGGCATGGTGAAGTTGCCAGGTGTCAAAGCCATAACAACAATAACATGAATCGCTTTTACGGTTTCATACAAAACGGTAGAGAGTAATGCAAGAGGAACTGAACAAACTATAGTGACCACGAAAGAAAAAAGTTACAGATTTTGATCTACGTGGATATACATGTACTGACAACACTGACTCGATTTTTTTTTAGCGTAAAATGACAAAGCTAAACGTTACATGCTTAGATCAGAACTAGATCTAGCCTATATCTCTGATTGCTGTTTTGAGGGAAGTTTCATATCAGTATCATATATCAACAATATCTCAACAATTGGTATGTATCATCCTCTCTCCGTACCTCGCTCTGTTTCGTTATCTCCTGAACATTATGGCTCAGCATGGGAGTCGGCATGGTTTATCAAGGCTGAAGGACCCAATTTGGTGTAAAAAAGAAAAACTGGACTATCAGAATCAATAATAGCAGAGTGATGTTCTTTCGACAGACTGTTTAAAAATAATCGTATAACATAAAACCACGCCGCAAAAGTGATAAAATTCAGTCCTGAATTTGTAAAAAAATAATTGTTGCAAGCAGTGTTTCCCAAAGGCTTCAGCGAATTTAATTTTTGCGGGCCTAAAATCTACACAAAAAAAAGCCAAATTTTTAATCCCTTTTCATTTAATATAAAAAATTGGAAACATCTAAAATAAGGACCCTTACTGTAAACAATATAGACTATGGCAGATTGATGACACCAGACCTGCGGACTAGCCTTAACCATCTCAGAACGTTTCTGTGCTTTGAGGAGAAATTTTATTAAATGGCTCAAAGAGGCTCTTATAATTTTGCTCCTGCAACCTCAAGTGGCTGAGCGCCCGCACATTCAAAAACACCGAATATAATCTGGGAACAAAAATATGGAAGGCTGTCATGTTATTACTTTTCTTGAAGTAAGCGAAAAATAGTTATAGTCCCGCTGAACTAGGAAACTAAATAATGTTGTAATCGTCACAGCAAGACATGGTTAACCTTTTTATTGCACACCATCATTTTTTTTTTTATAAACCTAGACTAGTCAAGTTCAGATTTAAAAATATGAAGGTTATTAGCAACAAGATAAAAGAATAAATTGTATAATATGAAAGGTTCAGTGTACGATCTTAATTATGCGATTCCAGAACTAATGTAGGAAACAATCCGCAGAATGGCGCCTATAGCCGACCGCCAGTACTGGGTGTTGTGAAAAACAAATTTAGTCATCACATGATTCTTTACGTCATTTTGTCATGTCTTACCTGTTTTCTACGACGTAAGTAGAGCAGATGCCAAACAAATATAATAATATGTAAAAAAAAAGTCACACCCGGAAATAAAAAAAGACATAAAATCTTTCTTCCTAGGGAGTCAAAACCCCTGAAACAAGACACTCAAAGAAAAGACAACTCTGTGATGAAGGTTCAAAACAGAACGACGTAGTGGAAAGACATTCAACCACAAAGTTCCGCGGAGACATGCTGAGATAGAGGAAGGAGAAGAAGATGAAAGAATAAAGCCTAGAAATAGAGGAAGAAAAGGAGGAGGGAGAGGAGGAGAAGAAGAAGAGGAAAAAGAAGAAGACGAAAGAGACGATGAAGATGGAAGAAAAAAAAATTAAAACCGAAAGCTCACAAAGCATCCCTTTTTTTTTTGGAGACCTTTCGCTTTCCTGGACGAATAGTCTAATGGCAGTGTGTTACAGCGCATGTTCACGGGTGTGTGAGCTAATATATGCAGAGTGAATTCTTTCTCTCGTCTTATTTTAATCCTTTGATTAGCTTTCTGTGTTGACGTGTTATGATCGGCACTGAACTCAATAATCAATCTTAATAGAAGCCGGAACCTAGATGTGATAAGAGTCACAATATGGCACAAAACAGAACAAACGGCTAGATATAACACGTTTTAGCGCTCAAGGCAGTCGCAACCAGATAAGATCAATTAAGGTGAGCAGGGAATTCGATCGCGAGGGCTTGAATCTTCCCAGATATGAAATTAAGCTAGAACCTATGCCCTAAAGTCACAATACCGTATATGCTATTTATGTGCTGACGAAAATAGAAATTTCAGTGAGCAAAAATGTTGAAATATGACCATAAAGAGGTGTTTGCAAAGAGGCTTATGCGGCGTTACAGAATGTTGGACCCTAAATTCCAGACCAATATTTAGGGTTTGGATTTCCAACTTCTCTTGCTGCATCCCGTCTCAGTAATTTATTAAAAGAAAAAAAGTTGTTTCCTTCCCCCCACCCTTACTAAAAAACCAGGTGACATGCTCAGCTCTGTTGTTTTTAATATCATTTCTTTGTGTATATAATTACTTTTGTACATCATGTCTCAGTCAAATTTTGTGAATCATTTTTGAAAGGCAT
Organism: Ellobium chinense; assembly: GCA_033807755.1. Taxonomy (NCBI): domain Eukaryota; kingdom Metazoa; phylum Mollusca; class Gastropoda; order Ellobiida; family Ellobiidae; genus Ellobium; species Ellobium chinense. Next base: position 107,996 of record JAWQUT010000322.1, read on the forward strand.
AAATAAAAGATGAGTGTATTCAAACCTAGGCTTCAGCATTCACTCCTTGACGTGTGAGATAAGATGTGTAACGTTATGTCTGTTAGTTGTCTATAAGGCTTATATTTCATTTAGTATTTCCCTAGGCCAGTTGCCAAATGGTGTCACACTCACTCTGCATATCGGTCAGTAATTACCAGTTCTCAGGGCCAAACCGCTGCCGGTATGAATACTGGATATTACCAGTTCTCAGTTCTCAGGGCCAAACCGCTGCCGGTATGAATACTGGATATTACCAGTTCTCAGGGCCAAACCGCTGCCGGTATGAATACTGGATATTCACTAATGCAACTGAAAGTTGTGAAGATTCTCATTCTCAGCATCGAAGATATTACTAAATACTGAACACAATACATTAATCATACAGCTAACAGAGGCACAGTCTGAACAGAACAACTGATTCACTTTATCAGCTCAAAGTATTCGTGACAAACTGACTGGGATTAGTCTGCCTGCATTAATCACCTCTGTGCTAGCATCGTGCACTCCCAAAAAGACGTTTAGTAATATAAATTTTCATTTGTAACAAGACAGCAACATAGTTCATCACATCCTGGGCGTTTAAAGAATCTCTACAACGGATAATATTATTTTCATACAAACGAAGAGAGTGAGAGAGAGAAGGGGGGGAGAAGGAGAGAGACAGAGACACAGATAGAGAGAGAGAGAGAGAGAGAGAGAGAGAGAGGGAGGAAGGGGGCAGAAGGAGAGAGAGAGAGAGAGGGAGGACGGGGTAGAAGGATAGAGAGAATGAGAGAGAGAGAGAGAGAGAAAGAGAGAGAGAGAAAAAAAGGCGGGAACAAACAGGGAAAGAACGATAATAAATATAATAATCACGAGGGAGGATGGGTAGCTGGAAAAGCAGTCATTGGTATAGAAATTAATTTCGTGAAACCCATTACATTGCGCGTGCTTTTCAGCATGGCAGTGTGTTATTACAGTTACACAAATATGTAAGCCCTGGGCTGAAGAGTGCGCCGCACAACAAAGACATGCGCTTTATAAATACCGTAGATGTAGATCTACATGATTTCATAGTGTGCTTAGTGCAGATATGTTTTATCATTCAATAATTTGCTTGTAGAATGGCTGCTTCGTATGGTGACTCTCGAGTTTGAACAACAACAACAACAAGAACAACAACAAAAAGGTGGAGATATTCAAAGTTTTAGATCAGGGGTGCACTACTTAAACGACTAAATAGTACAAAAAAGTGCGAAAACGGTCATATTCTCCGTTACGTATGTTAAGTATATATATATATATATATCACACTGATTAATCGAAACATCATTTCGCTTTTCAAAAGATCGTTACCGTACACTTCCAAAACTTTTAGCAGAATTGTTAACATCTTGTCAAAAGTAAACTGAGATGAGTAGCAGCTCTGAGGATGTCACTGTCTTTATGAGGGAATGAAAGAGTACGAGAATGATTGTCTCTTTATGCTCGAATTGTTCTTTCTCTTCGCGAAGCAAGAGCAACGGAAATCTCGGCTTGGTAACGCATGGGTGTGTTCAGTTTGTGCAAATAAAACCCAAACCAGATTGCGCAAAAAATGTTGACGGATTGAGCCAACCTTTGAAATAACCTACATTTCTCACCAGGAATAGAAGAAGAGTTGTGTGTGTGTGGTGCGGGTGGTGGAGTAGGAGTAGGGTAAGAAACGGGTGATGTTGCACGCCATGTCTACTATTAATAAACTTTCATAACATAATAGTATTTGTGGATGGTAAGACCTACTGCATTTCGTTTGTAAGTTACTTGTAACTGCACGGCCTTGGGCAGGCAGTCCTTAAAATTATCGGGTTTTGCTTTGTGAAGTGTGTATCAAAATGAAATCAGATTGAAAACAAACAAACAATAAAATGCAGAGAGTCTGAGACTTAATAGAAGAATAAGCTAGTACAAATTATCTAGCTGATTTATATGAAGAGGAGCTGCGCTCTATACGGAGGCCTGGCATACCGGCATACCGGCATAGATCAAGACTAAGCTGTTTAGTAGTCCCTCGTCTGGGGGGCGCAAAAACTGGGCTGTGGACATTTTTTTTATTTATAGGGTGATTGCCTAGAGTGCCCCGTCTTGTTATACATAATCCTTGATGTAGCTCTACGCGCTTAAAGTACATTTCGCTGTTTAAATATAAATTCTGCAAGTTACTTCACGACACGGGAAAAATGATGTATCTGCCTGTATAAATTTACCAACTCTGTAGAGTCTGAACTTATAGCACATGTATGGTGTATATTAAAATTATCGTCGCAAACGCTAAGCTGTAAAAGTAACGTTGCAGACAAGCGAAATATATACTTGGAAATATCAGCTATAAAGCAGTGATATCTAAAACACGGCCGTCCCTCTACTAGATTTAAGAATAATTAGAGAAAAAAATTAATTCCAAAATTTCTATTCCCAAGGCCATTCATTAACATAATGGCTATGTAAATGTAGAGCTCACACTCAACACGAAAGTCCTCTTATGCATGAGCGCACACTCATTTCTATCCTTTTATCAACCATTCGCCAGGTGGCACAACTAACATTACCACGGCACAGCCTGTTGGAAACTGTCGTAAGTCTTATGAGTTAAACAGTGAACAAGCGGCTTTTTTCTTTCCGCGAACGGCATCGATCTACAGGTTTACTAAACATGTGTGTAGGGCAGCTCCGCATACATAATGTGAGACATAATCACATTTGCCTCCCCTCCCATCCCTCTCCCATCATCTTAGTTTAAAAGGCGGACTGAGTCTGGGAGTAACGATGGATGCAAGGGGGCGACCAAGTTTCCTTATAATACATTCTTTATGCCACAGACGACCGTATCACGCTGCCCCCTTCCTACCCTCTCATTTCACACACTCCCGCCCCCACCCACCCTTCACCACTTCGGTGATTTGCAACAGCTTACAAAGCTATAGAATGATCCACAATCAAAGAACAACAGGGACATTCCGCTGGATTCCGAACACGAGACGGTCCGCGTATGGAGTTGTCCACAGTGCAAGGCCATATTAACAAGGTTACAGAATTAGGAGCCTTATTTCATTGATGGGCTATATTAGCATTTTGAGCTACCGTCTGGACCGACAGTTTGCTGGACCCAGACCATATCAGACGCTGGATCACTACGAGCTGCACATCCACGGAAATTTTGAGCCTGGCTGCCAAGACACTCTACCCTTTTCATTTTTTTTCATTAACACTTGCCCTTTCCTCTTCCGTATTGAGCACACATTTGACCTGACAGTTTCAGCCCATGGCTAAATAGTGCCAGGCAAAATGAAGTAAAATGGACAAAATGTCCCTTGAAATTAAACTTCGCTCTCCCCTCGAGAAGTTCATCTGTGGGAGAGAGGCATTCCGAGAAAAAGACAAGGGGAGGTGAAATATACCCATCAGTTGCAGGACCGAATATCCAAATTCCAAAGTACCTAATATCTAAAGAAGAAATCCAGGGCTGTATTCGTAGGACCTGTAATCGAAAGTAGAATTACGGACCTGCTGCTTACCTATTAACTCTAAATCCTAATCGCCGCCTCTGCCATTTCGTCCATGAAAGCGAACTTACTATTATCTGCGCCATATGTTACCGAGGCGGCTGTTTCAACCAGTAGGCTATTGAAATGCCAGGATGGATCAAACAATTCGTAGGCTGACCCAGAAAACGGGTGAAGTTTGGCAAAGTGAACACATCAGAGTCTTCAGCAATGTGCCTCAGGACACTTCACCAAATTTTATTAAGAAGCAGTTTTCCATTAATAAATCATAAAATTCTAACTTAGGCAGATGCGCCCAATGTCAGAAATGTGAGCATCTGCACTATCCTCGGGAGAAACGCAGTTTTTTTTTTCTTAGTTTCTGAATAGATACAAGCCAATTTCGTTATAGATCTAAGTGAATAAGAAAGAGAGTGATCCCGGGTGTAAGCACCATTTTACCACGAATATTTGCTGCTATTTATTGAGGTCCATGAAGACGGTACAACCTTCCTTCTATTTAATGTGCTGACAGTGTCTGCTTAAGAATTCTTTCATCGCCGAAAGAATAAACTATACCATTCTGAAATTTGGTGTTGTGTCATGAAGGACATCGAAAAAAACTGATGTGTTCACTAGCCCAAACTTCACGCGTTTTCTGGCGAGACTGCCAACTTTCTAATCCATCCTCGTATTTACACAGTGTAGGCTTGCATTTCTGTTGGTTACTTGCTCGTTGCTGGCATACAATTATCAAAGGTATATGGAGAAAAAAAGAAAGAAAAGGAAGCAAAGAAACAAAGGCGGGAAGAGGAAAACAAGAAACAAGAAAAGGTGGGGAGAATGATGACATAAAATATAAAAGTAAAATAAAAATTCTAAGAGTGTAAGGATGAAAGAATAAAAATGGCTGAATAATTATGGAGAGAAAGATGCCAGAAAGGGGCATAATTAAATAAATAGGAATTAAAATGGATGTCAAGGCAAATATGGACTTATATGAATAGACTAAGTAAAGATAGTAAAAGAGAAGAAAATACAAAGAGAGAAATGTAAATATTAAGGTCTGCTCTGTATCAACATTCAATTGGTCTATTTCCTTAATCATTCATTCCCAAAGCTGATAAATCAATACGTCTCATTATGCAGATCAATGAAAAGCCGCACAACACAGATTACAGGTCAGTGCTTGGCTGTCTTAGATCCTCAGGAGGATGCAAATACGTGTCCCCCCATAACAACAGTCTACAAAATGAAAAAAAAAAAAGATGAAACATCACTAACATCTGCCCAGTGGTGCCACATCGAAACTTTGGCATTGTTTTGATGTCACTTATGCCCTGTCAGTATAATTTCCCTCTCCCTCTCCCACCCTCCCCCACGCTTTGCGACATATTCCGGTCGTTGATATTCAAATATTTTTGAGGCACACGTTTTGTGGTTTTTCTTCAAAAATGATGTCAAAGTTTCGAATGCGGACCAGTCAGGAATTATTTCTGACAGGCAGTACTCTTATAAGTTGACACAATAATAAAATAATAGCGGAGAAGTGTACCTGGCTCTTGAAACAAGAAAGATAAAAATCCATTTCGATGGGAACTCTGAAGAAAACACTCTGTAATCAGCGTTCATCTGTAAACTACGGCACAGCGATGCATATGGTCGATTCAAGCTAGAAGAACGCACTGGGGCTCATTGTGGATGAGGCCCTTCTGCCATCCGTCAGCAGCTGGGGACTCGAGTATCTGTCACACATAGTCTAGAGAGCACGTCGGTCACAGAGTGATTGAAAGGTTGCGGGGCTTTGGATCACTGCCTAGGTGAATGGGGGCCGAGGGGCTGGGGNGCTGGGGGGGGGGAGTGAGGGAGGCTTAATAGCAACGGATCTAAATGATGGAATAATTCACCTCAAAATTAATGTCATCACGAAAAACATAAACTGTACTCACGAGAACTGAACTTTTTGTTATATGCGGAAGCTTAGCTCGCGTTAACTCGCCTTTGCTCACAAAGAGAGATGGTTGGCTAGGCGGGGAGGGACATGCAACACGCCTTGGCCACATCTTTTTAAAGAATGTGAACCACTGGATTCAGATAAAGTAGGCCTACTACATAGAAATTGTGATGCAGGCAGAACTTTATTCACTCGTACAGTGAAGTCAAAGTCGTGTGGCGACGTGGCGGATCTAGTGGGTTCAACTTCATCTCATCTACAAAGAGAAACAGAAAATCTAAATTACTGTTCCGGCGAATTGACGTGCCGCATCCGGATCCATTAGTGAAATGGACTAATTCACTGTGCGGCATCATGTCCCTTTCCCATCTCCACTGTTGATGCATCTCATCTCTTTTGCTTTTGTAATTAACTTCACATTTTCCATTGCTCTTGGGAAATGGGACAGAGAAGTGTGGTATTATGGAAATCAAGGAGTTCACCTGAAATTTTCGGGCCAGGTATAGTCGATATACTCAGGAACTCCGATGTACTGATAGATATGTTTACCGATTAAAAAAATAGGTATCGAATATAGTTAATGGCATTCGATGCATCCAAAATATTAATCTGAGCTTCAGAATTTGTGTTCTGTATCCCCATGAAGTCCACAGCACATCCCTATCCGTATAACAGTGTAGCTTATATCATGCAACACACATAATATAAGAAGACTCCGCAAAACAAATCTACTGCTAGCAGATATAACGTAACTCCCATTAGTTCGCACATCCCATCGGCTAGTGGTCAATACTCCCCAGTTTTAGCATGAGGCAGTGTGTGAAATACTGTGTTATGACGCGTAGCCTATATATCGATATATTTTGCCTTATATTCGAAACTCGGAGCAGTTTTTGTCAATACATGTACTAATTATTAGTTTATTCTTTAACATTAATTTGTATTCGAAACTCGCCTCTGTAATAGAATGGGTGCCGATCTCAGCCCCTGAATTAATGGTCGATGTCTATGCATTGACTAACACTGCGACGGTAATTTGTTAATGAATAGTGACTGGCTTGCATGTTTGTATCGTATGACGCGCGCTTACCCCGAGGGGTGCCGAAATAAAAGCCATCAATTGTATGACAGCAATTCAACGGACAGCTCTCAGCACGACTGATCACCCCCTAAGGCAAATCCTTGGCCCTCATCCAGAAGCTTGAGTCACGACAAAGCTATGAGAGATTCATGACACAGTGGCATAGGAGCGGGAACAAAGCATAGGAGCGGGAATAAAGCATAGGAGCGGGAATAAAGGGTTTCAGGCCCTTGCAAAGAAACGTTGATGGTGCATCTGTACCTGGAATTCTGCATCAGAAATCAAAAGAATACGACCCTTATTATACACCACCATATATACAAAGATGTATATGAAACCCAGAGATATATAAAGCCCAGAACTGCGAAAGTACGGTGGATTTGCTTCGTTTCATATTTTTCGATATGAATAAGATGCATACGTAGGCCGGTCAAAACAATCATACTTCTTTAACAAAACAAACTGACGTCAACAATCCTCGACATTTTGGATACCATGCTGTGACCCTTATCGCAGACACTGCTACTGGCAGGCAGACATGACGACTTCCTGACACCCACAATGATGTATATTCCCATCGCCATCATTATGAAAGGGATACAAGGATGTCTGTATCAGGCCCGTCGTTGTAACTCAGTGGTGGCAACCACAATAAACCTATAAAATATTATACCAAGGAAATTTATACTTAAAACCGGAAGTAAGGTATCTGTGTTAGTCCATGACAGCAGATGCTTCAAATCATGCAGTCAGATTCTTTGACGTGTGATCTCACTGTGATTGTCTTCCTACAAATTCTGGGCATTGAGTCCCGAAACTGTCGATGAAAACAATGTTTCAAACGGCAGCAAATCTGTCGAATTCCTCAACATGATGCATATCGATCTTGACTTATCCTCGAAAAACGGGTTTCTTGTTAGGGATGAGGATGTTCTTTGATGCTTCAAAATCTCTTTCATTTTATCATTTCCTTGGCGTAGAGCCATACGCCATTTCAGTGTCTTGTTGCTCATGAAAACTGGGGATTAGAAAAGCCGTTGCAAATCTCAATTATTCTGTCTGATAAATTCGTACAATGAAAATTCCAGCCAAATGGCACCATTTTAAAGTTAAATACTATATATTTTTTTTTTACTGAAACATTATGCAGTTTGTCAGAGTGTGTTCGTCCAACACGAACTCTTCCGTGACAATAGCGACATCACGAGGCGGGGATAATTAAGGTCCAGTGGAGGCGGAGGCATCAATCAACAGATTGGCTGGTTTAATCCAACTGAATGGTGGTCGTAATGGGCTTGACAGTCATTTAACACACAACTGGTCTATAAAATTACGGATGTTTCATTCATTGACATTTGCATTTGTTACCCAAGCACGCCAGTATATCTATCTAATTAGGGCAATTGTGTGGTGAATTGCAGTACATGTACTTTGTTTTTCTGTCGTTCTTTCTCTTTTCAGTTTTCGTTCCTTTCCTTTTTCCCTCTTTCTCCGTTCATTAATTTCTCTCCTTTTTTCATGGTCTTCTCCTTTCCTCCCTTGTTCTTTTATTTCTTTCATGCATACCTCGCTTTTCTCTTTCTGTCTTCTTATCCCTCCTTTCCTTCCTGCGTTCTTCCCTAGTTTATTCTGAAGGCGTATCCTTCATCTGCGATATACGTCTATCCTTCTTTATTGCTTCTTTCCTTCTGCTGGAAAATTCTTCTTCCCCTCCCTAAACCTACTTCGATTGATATTCCTTGTCCCTTATCTGGGGAAAGATTTTTCATCTTCTCTCCGTGTTACTTTAGTTTCTTAAATGTACGCCGAGGGTATAAAAACACGGAATAAGTATGGTGGGACACTTCACGAATATGAACTCTATCGCACGTCTCGCATTGGAGGGCTATATTTATGAATTTCGGGTGGGAAGGATTTCAAAATACATAGAAACGACAGACAGCTAGTTTACTGTCCCTTCGAAGTTCACAGTGAAGAAAATGTCTAACCTGAATTGAAGGAGTGTCCACCACAGTTTGTAGGCGGGGCTAGCTATCTTCTCATTTATTGCAAAACCAGGCGAGAATGCCTAAACCAGACTGCATTCAGTGCCCTATCTCTGCCCTTCAAGAAACTTCATTTTCACTGCTCAGCACACAAGTCCAAAACTTGGATGACATCCCTTTACAGAACTTCTTAAATTAACATAATGATATAGCATATTTCCAAAATAGATCTGCAATTACTTGCCCATACAGTGTTTTACTTTTAACCTAACGATACACAAATGTAGAAAACAAGAGGACAGCTAAGAGTAAACACGTGTTTCCAATGGTAATTAATCCACTTTCCACTTTTCCATTTTCAGAGGTATGACTGACTGAATAATCTGATATACTGGCTGTTATTGGCTGATGCTTTTATATCGCCCTCTCGACTAACAAGTCGCTACGTGTCTTATAAAAAGTTCAGTGACCTATTTTAACAAGTATGAAGTGGAGGAACAGACTACCTCATTTATTATGAATACACAGGCATCCGGGTATCGATAACCACAATTCCGACGGTATAACTCCCTGTTATCCACTTTCCAATTTTCGGAGGGATATGACTGACTGATAGTCTGCACATTGGCCGTTACTGGCTGATGCTTTTACATCGCCCTGTCGACTGACAAGTCGCTACGTATGTTTTAAAAAGTTCAGTGACCTAACTAAGCCCTGTGTATAGTTCTAGCAATCTAACATTTATCATGCAAAATGTGCATGGTTTTAACGACATGACAACTTCAGGGCTTATGCGGCTACTTCGCCTCGGTGGTTATTTGGATCTGCTCAGTGATACACACATCGTTAGACAACAATGACAAACAGGAATATCCTGGCTGATGTACGTGGGAACATCTAGATGATGATATTATTATTTCTTACTCTCTGTTATCCTCTGTCCTTTTCTCCTATGCTGGCCTCATCGCTCTCCCTTGCGACTCCAAATCATAAACTGAGATTAAGTAGCTAACAATTTTCAAATGCATCAGCTAGCTATAGAAAATATCTTCCCAGAGAACCATTCAAGAGAGAGAGCCGGACAATTTGACATATAAAATAAGGCTTCATGTTGATTGCGCATTTATCTATAAGGGTGCACCAAGATGATATCAGCAGCATGCTGTAGGTGGATGGGCATTAGGGAGAGCATGCCATCAGTGCAGCTAATCATACTTGAAGAGTTGTCGTGAAAAGGTGCAGTAGGAGGGCACTGAATGCAACAAGAGTACAATACCATAGACATTAGAAGATTAGCAACATGAGAAAAGCCTTAGCTCTTACAAAGAGCATTCTGCCTCTCAGACTACGCGTGACTTGCACTAGCACATACATGGGCGGCGAACAACACAATTTATTATGTAGCGCCAAAAGTAGGTCGTTTGCGACGGCGGGGGTTGGGGAACTAAGCAATCATGATTAGATCATTCACAGAAACCCATCAATATTACAGATGTTTAACAAGCATGAAGAGGAAAATAGACCACCTCATTTATTATGAATGCAGAGGCATCCGAGTGTCGAAACCCACAATTCCAACGGTAATTAATCCACTGTTCCATTTTCAGAGAGATAAGACTGACTGATATAGTCTGTTATATTGGCTGTATCTGGCTGATGCTTTTACTTTTGGAAGCGAAATGTTATAGTGCAATCATACTACCATCTTGCTTAAATCCGAGGTGAGCACCACTGGAGAGGACTAATTGAGAACGGCTTTGTTGATGGCCAGTCCTAACAGCTTAGCCTGTAATTAAATATATAGGTTTCATAGGGCGTAGGGGTGTCTGTCGTTCTGACAGAGAACAGAACAAAGAAAACAAAAATGATGACGTCACTCTGTCATTTTGTCTGAGAAGTTAGGATGATAGTAGAGTGACATTTTCTAGTTAAGACTGTTACAGTTGTGTCACACCTTTATCCACTAATGACAAATAAATGCGCCTTTCCTAACCCTGCCGCCTTCGCACGAACGCCAGCCAGCCAGGGATTGGTACAAATAATAAGCACCTTGCGTCTCTTAGTTGTAGGACTAGTACACGACATCTTTCAGTCTCCCTGCTCTACACAGAATTGCTCTGTTGTACAGGATATTGTGAAAGCCTTTACGAGAGCAGCTTCTGTCCACGGTCCTCGGAATCACCCAGCTAAACTTAATGCTGATTATCTGACGGGGTAGAAATATTGTTCGGGCACTCGTGAAGTCCAGAACTGTTGTCGTGGCGTTTGAGATATTCCACTATTTATGCACTCAGTAAATCTATTTCTGTGGCCAGCGACGAGTAGTCTACGTCATGATGGCGGGTGAAGGGCGTTAGTAAGTCAGCAGATAATTACCTGGGGAAGTGCAGAGAATGAGAGGGAGAGAGAGAGAGGGAGAGAGAGAGAGAGAGAGAGAGAGAAGAAAAAGAGAGAGAGAGAGAGAGAGAGGAGGAAGGGAGGAAAGAAAGGAGGAAGGAAAAGAGGAAAGTGAAACCTTGAAAGAGTAGCCATGCTATGACAACTCCCTGCGTGTACAGCATGTTAAATGGGTGCTGTTTGCTACAGCGGATGAAAATGAAAATGTGATCGCCCAGGATACAGCATAACAAAATCATATGGGACAGAAAAAAGTAGAGAGAAAGAGGGAGGAAAAGAGAGAGATTGAAAACAAAGAAAGAGAGACATACTATGATAAGTTCATGTATCTGTATGCACAGTGCTCATGTGTGACTTGTATACGTTACCGAATATAGACGTGCAGCGTTATTTACCGGTGTTTAATTCTCGCTTCACAGATATAGTTGTGAACGTTATAGGAGAAAGGTAGAGCTCATAATCGATGATGATGATGATGAAAATGATGATAAAAGTGCTGTTGTTTTTGCTGCTGAGAATAATGGTGGCGGCGGCGAGATCGGTGATAATAACGGAATGACGCTGTTAGTTTAAACGAGGGCGAAAAAGGATACAGATTTAGTTTTAATAGCTAATGAAACCAATACTGTCCTTATACGAAGTGCTATCCTAAACTCCCCGAACTGTGCTTATAAACGCTCTAGGTTTTACATTCTTCCTTTACCTTCAGAATGGTCCATTTGGGAGTCATGATTCCAGAGCCATTGCGAAAACTCAAAGCACCTTTGGAAGTCTATCAGCAATTCAAGCACAGTCTGTGAATCCGCCTACATATCTCTTCCGTAATCTCAAGTTTCATTCCCTTCTGCTGAATCTTCATGTTTGGGATGTGGAAAAAGGTACACTGAGCAAAGCCCGGCAAATACGGAGGGTGGGGAACAATGACCATGTTGTTCGAGCCCAAAACAGCTGAACTCCAAAGGCGGGGGCGCTGGCACGTTATCATGGTGCAGCGATCAGTAGCTGTTGTGCTCCTTGCGGATCATATTACTTGGTGTGGACCCCACAAGTTTAACAAGTTTATTTATAATAAAATCCAGACCACATCTGTGGTACATAGGCGATCAATGCATAATACATTATGCAATGTCAAGGGAACAGCGCAAAGACACAAATATGAAATAGTCTAAGGTAATTAATACCTTTAATCATACATACCATACACAACTATACAATCTCTATTCTCATACATTGTAAATACTATTATTCGACACATATCAACTGGAACTTCCGGAATACAATTTCAATATATCTTGCAAGGTTCATCAGTAATTTCATATTTTTTACTTGCGAAAAGTTCTCTAGTTTTATAAACACTAGGGTGCACATAAAATCTTATTTTTAATAGGCTGCGTCTTTCGTTCTGAAACCACAGAGACAGTCTGACCTGCAGATAGCTCCAGGGGGTGAAAACTTCAGCTGAAGGGAAGGAAATTTGAGATAATAGAGGAGCTATGAGCGGAATCCAAGGAGCTTAACATGCTGATACATTCATACTTCCAGGGGTGCCCCTAGGCTCTGGAAACATTATAATTGGCTTACTTCCCAAATGAATTACTGGTGCTGGTGGAATGTTATACCTAGAATAAGTCTACGAGATTTTTGTACGCAGAGTCCGAGGACTTTTGGATCACGCCTCGTATCACCAAACTGTCATGGGTTACTGATACCACCATACTACCAAGACATACAAGTAGTGAACCTGCCTCCCCCATCCCATTTCCAGTCAAACCAAATAGCTGTTAAACCAAACGGAGTCTTATTTCATCTGAAACCTAGGGTCATACTGTAAACATGACGGTCTTATTGATGAACCCAGTTTTAGCAGCGTCCCCCTCAAAACATGACATCTTCCATCAGTCTCCCCCCTTCCATCAGTCTCCATCCCATCCCCCAGTAACAATATTTGTAGCGACCCGTTTTCCCCCTTGCGCACTAAGAATGGAGCAATATCATTGTCATGAAAATGAAGCTTACATATTGATTGAAATGAGTTTCTATAACCATCGCCCCGCAGTAAAGGATGAAGGATTCTGGAGGACTCAAAACCATTATCACAATACAAATACGAAAGTTTACCTTTCTGAAATTAAACAGATTAGAAGACAAACGTTGGCCATCGTAGAAAGTGGTTTTCAGAATTCTTTCCATTACAATAAATGTTTCTGCTGATTTTGCATCCACCGAATATCAGTTGCCAATGTCGAGTAATGACAGAGGGTTGATCTGGCTATTACGGGAAAATATAGATACCCATATCCTGTAGCCAGCATATAGAAACCGATACTGCTCTATTACGAGGTGTCATTCAAACCTCTAAATATTATGAAACATAAAAAATAAATGTAATACAGCGGACAACGGTTAATGAGCGATACAGTTCCCACCAAGATACTGCTGAAAAAAAAAATGGCTTAAAATAATCTTACCATAAAAGAACGTAGATACAGCAAATGTAAGATAATACTATAAGAAGAAGGAAAGTAACTAATTACTATATATAATATACTAATTAGCGCCGCAGTCCCTTAAAAGGAGTGGGGTTTAAAAAAAAAAAGGATAGACAACAGTTACAACGAAATCCATGGGACCAAAGACATATGTACGAATTAAATAGAGTTTCAGTTTAGACCGACAAGCCTAACTAATAAGGAGGATAAAAACAGAACCTCTTGCTTTTTTTCGTTTTAGCAATACTTTCAGTTTAACCATTTTCGTTTTAACCGTTGTCTAATGTATGAGGCTGGCGGCGTGAAAACTTGCAGCTAATTATCAAAATTTCACGGATACACATTCTGATGAAATCGCAGGCTGAACAAACAGTACTCTTTTCAGGTGTGTGATAGGTGATTTCTTTAAAATGTACTACATTACATTTATCATGACCTCGTTGCTTTGTCGCTTGCATTACAGGTTTCACCGCTGTTAAACCAGCCTGATGAACAAAATAAATCTCTATCGCCCACGCACTGCTGCTGCTCTTGCCTTCGCTACGCGCTGTTGGCAGGTGTTGTTATAGCTTTGCAAGCAAACAAATCTAAATATAATTAATTATCAAACTCATTTTCTTTGCAAATTTGCATGTGATAACAGGTGGTGAGGAATTATTATTCTATTCATCTAGGAGAAGGAATGTGAACCGGTACTGATATTGAAAATGTGTCGCTGGGAATTTTATCAAATTACTGTGAAAGATCAATTTTTAGATCAAAGTAAATAGAATGGCCGGAAAACAAAAACTATAACACTAGAAATTTTCCTATCCCTGTCGGAGATCGAACCCTGGGTCTCTCAGCTTTGAGTTTGAGTCTGAAAGTGCTACCACTTCACCTAAGGGACGATAACTACACAGCGCACCTAACTTCCACGTTTAAGCCTTAAGGTCTTTGACACCTATTGTTTTTTTTTCTTCTTTTGGCCTTATTAACATTTTGTGTTATTCTACATACCACTGTGATTTGGGGAAATTTCTTCCATGGAGGTTAAAGTACTTCTTTTGCCCGATCTTTTAACGGGAAGAAAAAGGGGGGTCAACGCCTAAAATTTTTCACAAATGTCTTTCGAAAAAGATCACCTTTAATTCTTATTTGGTCCCCCATCTTTCATTTGGCTGGTTTTGACCACCTGCGAATACATAGGCCTACACACTTTATATTTTTACCTAGAAGGCTCAAATTGTACCTGAAACTTTAAAATTGGATGCTTTATTTAGATCACAGGTCATTTTACCCATTTCTACACTCTGACACTGGCTGGCAGCCCCCCCAAAAAGGTGGATTTTATATATTAGCGGATTAATTGGGTTGTACACAATGAGTGATTTGCCCCTCTAATAGTTGTCACAAACCATAATGTTCTCCCGAGACCCTAACATCCTTCCACATGGTTTGGTTACTGCATAAAATAGACACGCATAATAGATATGCATAATTACCTCCCTGTCTCTCCCCAACTCTACACACATCATATTTATAGATTGGGTGGTCATGATATAATTCACTTTATTTCAAGATTAATAATTTCAGTAATTCAAATTATGCACATGAAATCTGGCACACATATGCAATTTCAAATCTATAGGTGCTATGTTTATGTCAAAGCTGGAAAATTATAAACACATGTCTAACACTGGCATATTTAGAGCAATACTAAAAGTTGGCCTCGTCACATATTTCTTTCCATGCTGTGACAAAAGTATAACATTTAAGTCAATGAAACTTGTCACATGTATTGATTATATCATTCCGTTAATATGCTTAAAATTTTATTCAGCTATCTTCTTAGTTCCTGAAGTTATTGGATGAATTAAGAAAGATTTATTTTTATGCCACTCATAAACACATCACACAACCCTTTCTAAAATGCAATACAATGAATCCTTCAAGCCTTCGAGACCCCCCCCCCCNCAAACACACACACACGCACGCAAGCACGTACACACACACATAAAACGTAACAATCCGAGGTAAAAAATGTGACGGTGAAAATACCGTATCTTAGGAACATAACTTTTCGAAATACCTCACTATCAGACGATATTAGAGATAGGCGGATTTTCATTTCCATAGCATTTCCAGGATAATGCTCTTAACGACAGCCACACCCTGACAGCGGCCATCATGCACATGGCTTAGCCCAGAAACTCGACTATTTAACTCACCAGTTTCATTTTCAGACTGTGCTCCAGGGGGAAAAAAAATTAAAAAAGCTGCCTCTATCAATCCATTTCGTGAACATCAAGCTAACTCCTGAGTTGGCCGAATGATGTCTGTGTTGCATGGAGACGACAAGAGAACAAATGGTACCAAGGTGTCCGTGTCATAAGAAGCATCGACTGTTGTGACTATATAAATATCGAAGTTATCATTACTGCGTTGCTCGTAATCTGAGACATCGCTGACACCTCCATCGACATCTGAAGTGGCGTAAAGCTGGGCTGTACGTTTTTAATCAGCGGCCAAGCCGACTGAGCTGTTCATAGAAAACAAGTGAATTGTTTCGTCTATTTCTGAGAGAATTCTGACAATGGCGTTTGTAGTGAGAGCTAGATGCAACATAAAACTCTCCTTTCCCAGTAAGGCGCTGCTTACGCTGCGGCGTTCACAGTAAAGACCTCGCTGTCTCAGCCGGTAATTATTTGAAACTACTCTGACAAATGCCGTTTATCATTTGAAGCCTCGTTGACAGTGAGTTTCAGTCAGAAATCAAGCTGTAAGTGCCGCTTATAATAAGACGGTGTATCGTTAAAAAGGCAGATTCTACTTTTTGGGCACCATCAGGAGCCACATAGACTGTGCCTGCCATTACACCAGGCCCTGTGCAGTTAAGAGTCAAGTATACAGCATCCACCATGATAAATACAGCCTCCATTATAACCAGTAGCCACATAAACTGTGGTATTCACTGTCTTTCAGTTTAACTGCTTCATACCTCCATCCATCAGGCCAAGCTGCCTGCCTACATATCTTAAAGTCAATAATATTACAAGTCTGTTCTGTTGCGAGTTGCGGTTACATCGACCAGAACCCGTAGGTGAGGGCACAGTCTGCAGTATGCATAGTGAACATGAACAAGCTGAATGTGAAGTACAGGAGCACGATAGAAAATGACTGACTAGATCGATGGACCACTATGAGCTGAACTGGAGGATAAAAAAAGTCATGAAAACTATTAGCACGATTTAAAACACAGCGGCGACACACTGACGCACCGAAGGGTTACTTCGTGCAGGTATTAAGAAAAGGGAGCCGGCGGGGAGGGGGAGGATGCATGAAGGTGAACAGTGATTGTTGACAGAGGGAAGGGGCACTCAGTACATTGGTGATAGATTTATAATGAGAAGCTTTTTAGTGAAAAGGAATGCTAGTAAAAAGCAGATTTTACGAAGACTACTGATTTTTTGTTTTCAGACATAAGAGGCACCTTGAGGGCTGTAGGAATTTGCGGGGCGGAAGGGNGGGGAATAGGGGGAGGAGGAGGAAAGCCACATTTTATGATAAAACAGACCTGCAACTCTCTTTTTTCCCCCACTTTTCTGCTCTCTTACTGTTACAAGGGTCTCTACAAAGCGCATTTATTGTCATCGTCTGTTTAATGAAATACAATAAAGACTCTTCTAGTCTCATCAAACCGCATTTGTTACTCACCCAAGAATAGAAGTCTCTTCGCTATTTCAGTCTGCAAAGTGCAGACGCACATAATGGTCGAATTGTAGTGGTCAGTTGTGGTGTTGGGAGAAAGTAAAGAGAGTAAGTGGACATACTTTTCAATGAGTGCCAACTCAAGCAAGAGATACTGGAAGCAAAAGATACTAAAGCAATTTACGTCCATGTAGATTATAATGTTACAAGACTAACACCCCATTTCACAAATGGGCAGGCAGGCAACGCACCAGCGGAGAAAGAATACCTAGAGCACCGAAAGGCATCATAGACGAATGCATTAGACTCCGTGAAAAAGTTGGACGACTGGCGAATCGGGCGGACTGAAAAGATCTATCGGAGATTGTATTTCATTGCTATACACATTCTTTCTTTTAAAAAAGGGTAAAAAAAATAAAGAGGACTGATGTGTATAGTTACTTTTTGTGTATTTTTCTACGAAGTTAGGTGAAAACCGCATGTTTTTACGTTACGTAGTTCTCAAGAAATCTATGACACAAATTTGGTGAAGCGTTTTATTAATATAGATAACGTCCGTTATACAAAAATGTGGACTATTAGTTTGTTTTCATAGTGCACTCATCCATGAAAGTGACATTGGTGATTGTGACTAGATCTAGATTGGTACTTTTGGTGGGTCACTAATGAAAGGTACGATGTTTTGTTAAATTTGATTGTTGATCTTAAAAAAAAAAAGCAGAAGGGTAGCATTGAAACAAAAGCCCCACACTGATCTTCAGAGCGATTGACCATTCAGGTGTGGAAAAACACAATGACTGATCTGCTGAGGCTATTAGATCACTCAGTTTTATGACGCTGACCGGTCAATAAAAGTGGTCTCATTCTCATATTTTATTTAAGCAGGATCACTTGAACCGCGTGCCTTTCATTCATTATTCTTTAGTGCGAGGACCTCAGCAGACTGGTGAAAATACAACGAGAACCAGCTTGGAGAACGGGCTGAAGAGAAGTCAAAGGGGACACAGTAACGTTGTCAGACGTTTACTTTGGGATGTCGTTTGGGAAGGCAATCTTTCAGGGCTCGATTAAACTGAACCACACTACACGATCTGGAACGAAGAGAATCTCCCTTGTTCACTATTCTAAAAAATAAAATTGTGTTGTATAAGACTACTCTAAAACAAAAACAAACATTGGTTGTCATTTCATGTAATAATAATGGTGTCGAGTAAATGTGAACATAAAAGGAAACTGGCTTTCACAAGCTGAGCCACTCACAAATATGAATGTAACAAAAAAATAGGATGAAAACAATCGAGGTTTCTTAATATGTTTGGTTAATTCTAAAAACTATGGCGGAATATAAAATTGGATGGGAACATTTGTAAAAGGTGTGATAAAATTTGCTTTTCAAAACCGTGTTGTTGAAAAAAAAGGAAAAACGGAGAATGAATGTCATAGTCACAGTCTAAATATTTTATCAGTTCAGGTGAAAATCGCATTACACTATGTTGCTTGATTCCGTCGGATCCTTAATATAAATATGATACATACTGCACTCTCCGATTAAAGTAAAATCCGTTTTTACAGTTAACAGTTCGATACACGAATGACGAAATGTTAAAGCCAAAAAAGCAAACCAAACACGATTTTGTATCTGGTAGCCAAAAACAAATGACATCTAAAACCTTCCAGACGCCGACTGTGTCGTAATTTTTATTTTCTGGAGGAAGCAAATCCCCTACATTTTTTCCATTTGCAAAGGCGGCAGATCTGAGTGGCAAGAGAAACCAGCTGACAGACGGGGTATTGTGTCAAGAGGCACCGGCGACAAAGACCATAAGATTAAAAAGCAAACAACAACCCTGCCCAGAGATACAAAAACAAACCTGCTGAGGTTGCAGTCCAAAGCGTCCACAATCAAAATAGATTTATTAAAGAACGAATTTTCTGTCTTTTTTTCATTTGAAAGGGCACTGGCTCATCGAACAGGTTCATGCTGGTGGCCCATTCTAATACCTCGCGCCTCTGGAACTCACCGGAGTTTCACATTCCTGGCAGGAATCCATGATCCTCATTGCTCTTAGCAGCAGGCGGATGTCAGTGGAGATGGCCCAGACACGTAAATATGACCTGCAATCGTGGGGAAGGTTTAAGGGATAAATTCACTGTACATCCGGCGGAAATGACGCCATATATTGAGAGATTCATTTCGACACTTGCAAATCTTTTTCGGAAATGATCGACATTTGAAAGCCTCTATGGGAAATAGCAAGAGACAAAATAAGAAAAAAAATGCCAAACTCTATGGATTGTGTGGTTGCAAATTTTAAGTAGGAATCCTCTTCTTTTTGTTGACTCTACTGCACTTCCCCAATCACATACGATCGTGGAATCTTCATGATGAAATAAACAGTATGCTAATGGGGTCAGGACTAACTGTCGGAGGATGGGGGCG
>JAWQUT010000322.1:144516-184584 GCA_033807755.1 Ellobium chinense
GGGAAGGTTGAGTATGTATTCACAATGGTAACTAAATAAACCTCTTTGAGCCGACATAATGGCAAGCATTTGGTCTGAAATGGCTGGATAAAATGTAGTTAGATGGTGTAAGAAGAAAATCCAAACAAAAAAAAGTATAGAATGAACACACACGACGTCATGGAGGCTTTCATCCAGTTTCAGCTCCAGGCATTTCCTTGGCTCAGGCGGACAAGGAAGAAGAATATTTTGAGTAACCACAGCAGAAAAGGCTCTTGCCGGTATCTGACAATATGGTGCGCTCTGGATAAAAGACGAGAATATTATTGTGGTGCCGGAAGGCTCAGGCTGATTGCAATTCATGTACGTCATTCGTTTCAGCTTGTCATGCCATCTGCCATACTCTACATTGATATTGATGTCGTAACAACATATGTGATATTTAAGTTGTCATCACGGTCAATGACATCGACAACAACAGCATCAACACAAGTCCTATAAAATATTTAGGGCAGGCTTGTCAGGTTCGGCTGTCTCAAGAACATAAATTTAGATGCCATAGTAGAAAAAAATGGGGAAAAAGTCTGAGACAGAGTTTGGCTATCAAGAATACTCTGTTTTAAAGTCAGCGTAAGTGGTTCTTGGAAACTGTATTATGTTCCCCAGACAGTCTGCCACTTAGTAAAGATATTGTGCCAGATAGGCACCTTTACCCCTTGACCTCTTTCTTCTTGCGATCGAGTCACATGATCTTTGACGATTTATGAGCGTCTCCTCTCCTTTCGCGCCTATCGACCCATTACAATTTCTTTTCAACCCCCGCTCCTTTCCATTGCTCTTGCGGGTCTGCACGTTCACATTCAACTATTATTCATAAGTGATTGACCATTGCTTTTCTCAACACAGTGTTGAGATAGTTGCATTTTTAAAATTCATGTTACCAATTAAACAACTTCCTTCGTTCTCTTTTCCTCCCCTGTCTCCCACTGATCGCAACGGTACGTAGGCTCAAGATATCTTAATGCTGCAGCACTGCAACACCATTATTAAAATCCAAGCACTATTATTTCCCATTGCTCACAATAATTTATCAGCTTCCTTTCTTCTTTCCTTCCTCCCGCTCTCCCTCCTTCCCTCCATCCATCGTAAATAGATTCACCTCCCCCCACCCCCCCCTTCAAAAAAAAAGGAAAAAAATTGTTTTCAAAGCCAACCATCTCCTGAGAGTGCTTGTATATATATTCTTCCTGCATGTGATGATGTATTAAATATTCGGTCTGTTTTGATTTCTCTCCCTTATGTTTTCTATCACGTTATGTCGATACAATCTGGCATGGAATGAGGCCACTTACAGGGCCACAAAAATGATGCTGGTGTGTTTGGGGGGAAGACCGAAATGACAGCTGGAGTGTTTAGATGCTGTTGCGGCAACGCAAGATATTCGTTTTTGCTGCACAATTAGGTCAACGGGAATATTTTGTTTACAGGAAGTTATGTATGAATGAATGAATGTGCATACATAAATAAAAAAAAGCAACAAACCAAACCTCTCTTACCAGAAGAGCGAGGCAACAGAAGATCTTCCAAGGAAGATACCCTTGTCTATATAGTGTTTCGGCCTTTGACTTCCTAACACTCTAAATATCTTGTGCCACATTGAGGTCATGACCCCCTTCCTCTAGAGACATGTGAAAATGTGACAGAGATAACGGAAATTAATTCTAGATCCTAAAGAAAATATCCTATAGATGTTCAGATATAAAGCGAACGACGCTTGCTTTTTTAAAAAAAAACCAACAACTCAGAGACATCTGAGTGAAGTGAAGTGTGCATAAAAACATTTTTTCTGTTTATTTGCTGTTATGTTATAAACAGCAGAAATAGTAAATTACAAAGAACAGACAGCCCTCAGTACTGTTTTTACCAAGTAGTGTAGTTAGCTTCGCCAGTACCGTCACGAATCTTTAAAATTCAAATAATGATAAAGAACTGAAAAACATAGCAATAAGTTTCTATCACATTTTAAGAGAATACGAACAGTTTAAGTGACACGAGTGTTCGTTCCTTTTCTGGCAGTCAGGTGGGGAGGGTGTTGGTTTTCTGTTACATATATGTGTCTGTTCAGATGGGATGTTGTGGAAGTTATAACTGTTATCATTAGATGGGGAGAGTGGGTGAGTGAGAGAGAGAGAGAGAGAGAGAGAGAGAGAGAGAGAGAGAGAGTGAGTGTAACATAATGAAAGAGAAAGTTAGTGGGAGAGTGAAACAGAGAGAAAGAGAAAGAGACAAGATATGTCAATGACTAAATGTAATTTCGTAACAGTTATGTGTATATATATAGTTTTTTTTCCTTTTCATTTGTTCCTTCGTATTGATGTAACATTACATTGTATGTGGTTGGCTTATGCCTAGATAAATAAACTTGAAATTTTTTATTAAAATATGAAAGCAGTAAACAGAAACAACAACAACAACAACAACAACAACAACAACAACAACAACAATAACAATTGCAGCAACAGTACAGGGATGCTGCAGTATGTAGGCATTCTTGAGTTTGAATTAGCAAAGCATGCAGGTAGGAAGTAACTCTCTCGTTACCCTAAAAGTGTTTTGGACGTTCCCCTTTCTCTATGAAAGAGTGTCTATACGGTCTTTACCAGGAATAAAAATGATCTACATGACTTTTTTAGTTTAGTCATATCAATGAACACAACACAGAAATGCTCTTGGTTATCTGCCAAGGACAATACCAACACAAGTTCCCCTTGTACAGTATAATCACTAAAAGAGGGACCATCCTCATCGATGTTCCACTGCATACGTGGAAGCCAGGCTATCAGAGTCGTGAGCTGACCACAAAGTCGTGCTCTTTTATGATTGGGGCTGTTTCTGAGATTAAGAATTTTGAAAGAGGAAACACGGCGGCTATAGTGCAGAGAGTATCGTCTTTTGGACTCGTCCACCAACACTGTTGATGGTCCCTGACCAAATTGCCCCTGTGACAACACGACTGCGGCGAACTTTAGCTCTCCCCATTTTGACTTGCAAATAACGTGTGTATGAAACTTTGTTGTTGCTAATAATGTTAGCGGAAATTACGACGTCGGTTGGTGTCATGATACCGTCTGCGCATGTGCAGACCGAGGTCTGAAGGGGCGCGCGGACCACGATCTCTGACTCGGAGGACGTATCACGTGACCCCAACATGGCGCGTCTCTCCCACATTTCGCCGCCAAAGTCATGAAAATCGAGATAAGTTTCGTGAGTAAGCCAAACAGCGGGGCCAAAGATGTGAAAATCCGACACCCCTAGAGTCCCAGAAATGTTATAACGAAGTGGTTCTCACCCCAAACTAAATAGATTAAGATTGTCTTCAGATCCTGGCCCGATGGCACGAAAGTTTCACGCCCAAAAAATACAGCGACACGATCGGAATGTATCGTTCTGTTTGCAGTTGCGTGTCCACTTTCATTGTGATCTATAGCCTAGCAGTTGTACATATCTTCAGACCCAGAGTACCACAGGATCTTAGGTTTTTAGGAGACATCGGATCACATGAAGGCAATACGTGATGAAGCCTCGGGGTAAACATTGTCTACAGCGTCCATTTTCACTTCAGTGCAGGGACATTAATAAATGGCATCTCATGCGATTGAGTTTTCAAAACTTCATTTGCTTGGTTCAATTAGGTCAACAAACTAGATCTCAAGACTGGCCTTCAATTTTTCAAAAAAAAAAATTATCACTCTGGCCAGTGACATTATTCAAGATACTTCCTAAATAGACCAGTGGCAGGGTCCCATATTGTTAGAGAACCTTGCAATGTTTGTTTACAGTCGTTTCTTTGCAAGTTTCACTAGTTCGTTGTGTCTTTATGAAACTTAGTGCGAATGGTGCCTTTTGCATAATCCAACATGGCCACCAAGATGGCGGCGACTGAGAACCAAAATCTATGATGCATCTTAACTTCTGTTCTAAGTACAAGAGCATGGCTGTTGTGTCATCTTGTAGTGTGTTTTCAAAGGTGATGAATCTGATTTTAAAGTTATTTTACTATCTGGGGGCCATACTGATGACGTAAGTCCAAAAATTACCAGACAAATACGAAATTACCTCTAAGACTTACATTTTGTTCACAGTCCTTTTCATCATTTTGCTTGGCTGCAACATCATTGTCAATTTAAATGCCACGATGAGGGGATATAATTTACTAAGGGGCATAACCAAGGTTGTGTGTCATAATGCTTATATCTAATATTTTGAATTTTCTGTGACAAATGATTAAAATTTCGATTTTACTTACATAGAAATTCACTGGTAGATCGCGGTTAGAATGAAAAACAGCTGGAGATGGTATTGCTATGCACATTTCTTGACAATATGCTAATGAGAAGTGGTTTTTTTTTCTAAAGGAAGATAAAAAATTGTTGTTCTATATACAACGATGCATTCATTTGTTAAAGCTGATACTTGACATCAAACTAATACCAAACAATTCCCTGTGTTGTTTACCAGTTAAAGAGATAACAAGAAGCTTGTCCTGCATATTATGACTTCTGAAGATACGGAGGCTCATTCCTTGCATCCAGCTAAGCATTCGAGTCCAGAAAGAGGCAGTCACCACTGCTCTAAACTTTTGGGAGTTGACAAAATATTTTTCTGCAGAATTTCTGCTGACCACGACGGCTCTCATACATAATCTACTGCTGACAAAGATTTCAGTAAAACTGTTGACTAGTGTCAGTTCAAAGATGAGACGTACAGAGCTATTGTTTGTGATTATGATCGTAAGGGGATGTGTAAAAAGAGTTTGTGGAAAGTGTTACTGTACTTATAAATTCCTGCCTAAAAGCAGGGCTTACTGGTTACAAGAGACTGATTTTGTTGAATACCTCCGACCCACGTGTTTGTGCTATCCTAGAGCTCCTTTTCTGTATGCAAGGCGGCATACAATGTCACCTGAGTATAAGGGACTAGATTTGAAAAAAAAGTCTTAAGCTTATTTCTAAGCCCGTGCAACTATAATTAGTCTAGGTCAAAGAACATGAATATAACATTGACAGTCCTTGTCTTGTGTTCTGTTGACAGTCCTAGTATTGTGTTCTGTATCATCTTCAATAAATGAATTTCTTATAAATGTTTATGATTTTACTTTGATTTTTGTATTTGTATTTTCTGTACATTTGCATATAGTTAAGAAAAGTGCATAATATTACCACCTTAAGCTGTAATTAATCATGCAGTCATTCTTTCTATGGTTTACCAATGGCTTTCCATGTAATTGTTCCGAGAATTTAAATCATTTGTCATCGAAAACTGAAATTAGAGTTAAATCTTGTGAGACAATATTAAGACTATACTCGTTAGTAAGTTATGTCCCCTCACTAGTATTGTCGCATTAGGTTCTGCAACCCGTACTTTCTTTATGCAATTGTATTTTCTATGCAGGAGTCAAAGGAAATGAAAAAAAAGCCTTCACAGGTATATAGAAATGATGTTTTTCTATGAAAGTGCAAAATTTAAAGAAAATCTGAGTGGGCCGTTTGACCTTAAAAGAGCCTAAAGTAGGCCAAATTTTGCCATTTTTAAGGGTGGGGGCAGGGTGGGAGGGTAAGGTTAAGACAAAGTCATCTCTCAAGAAGATACAGCTTCTGAAAACCTCATTTTGGCTCAGAATGCTACTTAATATAGTTATAATGCATATGCACTGGTTCAAAAACTTGAAATGGTATGGTTTTATGCAAAAAAAAAAAAAAATACAGACTTCATTAATCTCTCTCATGGAGCCATTTCCAGGGGCAGATAACTTCAAAAGTTGATAAGCACATATGTTTTAATTCTAGTTTTGTAATTTATGATAAAAACTAAATCAGATTACCAAGATCTCAAAAACGGACTTGGCAGTAATTTTTCATATGTGCAAAGTGTCCCTGAAATTTAAAGAAATCATACGAAATTCAAAAATCAATATTTTGAGCTGAAAATGTGCTTGTATTCATGGAATGACTCTCTCAATAACTGCCAAATTTCAAGAAAATCAAAGAGCGTGCGGTGTTGAATTCTTAAAATGTTCAAGCATTTAATATTAAATACCTTAATTACGCCATCAAGATGCCTTCCAAATGGCAAAATGACTTTGCAGTCAGATTTGTCATCCTTGAAAACATATTAAGAGACACCAATATCATCATTCTATTGTGTTTAGAACAAAAGCTATGATAAAGTATAGATTTTGGTTATACGTTACAGCCATCTTTGTGGCCATCTTTGGATTCTGAAATAAGGCAAGCGACTGGTTTGCGTCCTTTCGGGCATGGGTTCAAAAGGGCACTAAAAACTACTCAAAAATGCAAAGAAATGCTGGTAAACAGACATTGCAAGGTTATGTATTCTGTTACTGGACTAAAATGACTCAAAATTTAATAGAGAAATCGAAGTAACCGAGTGAAAGCATAAATTTTAAAAATCCAGTGTTCTTCTTATCCTACCTCATTGTGGGTGTATATAATGATCAAGAAAAAGCAAAAGAATTACATAATAACGCGACACTGGCCTGACAGGACTTTATTCGGTAACAAGCTTATCGTCCGATTATATAATACTAGCTTTTTATGTCCAAAGCTTCGTTTCATTCATTAACTACATGACAGGATATAGTCTGGAGACTAAGTATATATTAAAAATGTACATCTCTAATCCAGGAGAGTGTATTTGCATTTACTGGCAATGTTCGATTTTTTTTAGACTGACACTTTATCGTATTTCAGTATTAAAGTCTCAGAGATTGCCGTGTTCTCTTGCTTAAGATCAGTAATTTTGTAATAGTTCCCTTCAGTCAGCCAGCCATTATCTTCAGAGTTTCGATGGTCAAACGACTGAGCTCGTTGTGTCTGATGCAAGCTGAACTTCACATGCGGGTTCGAGTCTGTTTGAAGTGACTTTTACCTTCTCTTCTCTTTACTCTGCAAGGATTTAATACTTTTATTATCCTCTGTCGGTAAACTTAAAATTTATAAAACTTTATATAATTCTTTTTTAAATGTAGTGTAAATATATTGTAATATTTCGAATGAAATATGGTTCTAACAACGCCTGCATGTCTTGGTAAATTGCTCACGCCACTATGGAGTCGATGTCATAGTCAAAATTACTCCCGAGTGCGTTGCAACAACACATTCTTGAGAGATGTCTTAAAAGTCGCACCAAAAGAGGCACCATCTTTAATTTAGTGAGACTTCTTGAACAGCGGCTAGTGTATTTAGTGGATTCAAAGAGAGTAATATAATGGCATTTAATTTTAAGAGAAAGAAAGTGTCAAACATCAATTTGTAGTCTATTTGTAGTCTATTTCAGAGAAGCATGAAATACGTTATAACGTAACAAACAAAACTTTGCGTCACATCATATATATCTTCCTTCATAAACAACATACTTTACGGTTTCCTATATCTCGTGTTTATTCTGAGATCCTTTACTCCTTCTTTGTTATAAATCACTAGACTAATACACGCTCAGGCGCCAAACACATGTCAAAAAGCGAAACAAAAAATAATTTCTCCCGATTTTCTGCAAAAAGTTTGTGATGGAAATTAATAAAATATCGAAACAGACGAACGTATGTATTTTCTGTACTCCTCGCGTAGCTTGAAAGCTTATTTAGCAAACTTACCTTCGGACAGATGAAAAAACAAGCCCGTTTTTTAAGTATCCGTAAACGAAACAAACATGGCAGCTCGCGTGGCCCCCACGTGGAGACCAGAACGCTGATTTCGCGCCAGATTTGAAACCAATGACGCGTCCAGGACCAGCAGCGGAACCATGATCACCTCCAGCCTATCACTGCGGCATCAAGCAGGGAGATGGTATATGCAGAAGTGGCGCCAATAGACCCAATATGCCTCATGAGATGTAGTAAAAAAGGGATGGAATACCTAGCATATTTGTGAGTTCAAACTTGAAACAACAACAACAACAACAACAACAACAACAACAACAACAACAACAACAACAACAACAACAACAACAACAATAACAACAACAACAACAACAACAATAACAGCAACAAGTCAGTGGATTTGCAAAGAGCAAGATACTGCCAACGTAAGTGAAGATTTTCACACATGCTCAAATCTTCCAAATCAGAAACTATTCGTCTTCAGGTTAACACACGAGAAGAATGACAACGAAAGCGTCACTGTCATTCAAGAACAAGAAGAAGAGGAAAAAGAAGAGGATAAAGAAGAGGGAGAAGAAGAAGAAGAAGAAGAAGAAGAAGAAGAAGAAGAAGAAGAAGAAGAAGAAGAAGAAGAAGAATGAGAAGGAGAAGAAAAAGGAGAAGGAAAGAGAAGAAGAAGGGGAAGGAGAAGGAGAAGAAGAAGGGGAAGGAAAAGAAGAAGACGAAGAAGAAGAAGAAGAAAAAGAAGAAGAAGAAGAAAAAGAAGAAGAAGAAGAAGAAAACGAAGAAGAAGAAGAAGAAGGAGAAGAAGAAAAAGAAGAAGGAGAAGAAGAAGAAGAAAAAAAAGAAGAAGCAGAAGAAGAGGAACAACAACAACACAAAACACAAAGGACACGAAAACAGCACCAGCAACACCACAGCAATTATTAAAAAAAGTATCTATTCAGCGATATGAATGTGCTTCTTTAGACAGATTTTCTTGAAATCTTCACATAATAACCGCCGCCCCCTTCCCATCCCAACTTTTTTGTTCTTTCAAAGCGTACAGGGATGGTTTCTATAGGACTTAGTCTCCACAACTAGAATCCCTAAGTAATGAGAAAGCCAGTCTGGACCAACTACTGAGCTACAAGTTCCCAGTATGGAAACACCACACGACGACCACTACTGTCAATTGCTTGAAGAATGATTAGCGACTTAGCAAGATTTACTGCTAAATGCAAGACCTGTCTTTGTAAGTATGTGCGTGTGTGTGTGTGTGTGTGTGTGTGTGTGTGTGTGTGTGTGTGTGTGTGTGTGTGTGTGTGTGTGTGTGTGGAAAATGGGTTCTTTTTTTTAGATGGGGGGCTCAGCAGCCAAAATCATTTTTGTTTTTGCGGTCAGGAACTTTGAAAAAAAGATTAAAAGCTATTGACCTCTCGACTGGACAGACAGACAGACAGACAGACAGACAGACAGACAGACAGACAGACAGACAGACAGACCGGTGGAGCTTTTCTTTCAAACTGGATATTGGATGGATATAGCACATTATCGCAAGCGCTTATTCATGATACTCCATGTTCAGCAAAAGTGGAGATCTAAATTCAGCTGAGTACACTCAATGATAGTTAACAACACACCAAGCTATAGAGTGATATCCGAAGGAAAAAAACAAAGACATAGACATCAAATCAGATGGCCAGTCACCTTTCAAGTTTTGATATGTGCCGTGAAAAACGTCGGCGATATTTTGGCATGATGGAAATATTCTCTCAATGTGTAGGCGCAACTAATTACCAGTGTAATTACAGAAAGTTTAAAAGAAAAAGGATTCCCCCCTCCCCTTTCCTGGCCCCTTGTTTCCATCATCGTGTTTAAGTTGAAAACCTCCACTGTTATCAAACACTCCTTAACTACTTCCTCTCCCTTTTTCTACGTTCCCTAGTCTTGCCAAAACCTCATCTTCGTCCCTGAGCACAGAAGGCAACGGTCGGAGCCAGGTCAAGAAAATCTCTGCAGAGTTTTCATCCCATTCATGTGTGGCTCACCTGGGATAAATAAGTAAGCTCTCCAAAAAATGTATGTCGCCGTTCATTGTTCTGTTGTCGGATCTGCAATCCTCGAAAGCAGGTTGGACGCCAGATATGTGTACTGGTGACGCACTGCATGAGCATTCTGTAAAGTTTGTCGACACTTACCCGCAGCAACCAGTACCTTGGCGAAAGTTGTCAAATGTATTTTTGAGGAATGTCCATCACCGTGCCACCATGAGAACAAAATTCCTAATGGTGCTTCTCGCTCGTCTTTAAATCAACGATAACCTATGCCAGTGATAATGGCCAAGAGCTGCATTTGTCATCGCTGCTGCGTCTGATATAGTAACTGCATTTGCTTTCTCTAAGATAACATAGAAAGACTCGCAAAGATAGGTTTTCAGCCTATATAACTATGCACTTTTTAGCAAAACCTCTTTGTGTCATGGCAGTCTAATCTTACCAAAACCCACGCAAAAGCTTACGTCAGGGAAAAAAACACCTTACAGGGAATGCATTGCAAAGCTTACTATTGGAATAATAATAATAATAATGTTTGCGAAATGCTTGCGTTAGTTAGAATATTATGTACATTTTATCCGCTGCTTGTCTTAATGGATGAAGGGAGCCCAGTCACTTGGAAAACCGCCCTTGTGTGGTATTTCTCTTGAAGAGGTTCCTCTGACGGGTCATATCTCCAAACATGCTGTAATACGTGGCTCAGATGCCCTGTACTGAAATTCAGCACTGTTCATCACAAATGCCGGACTGGGAAATTCGAAACTGCGGCTTGCGCAACTCTCTGGTTGCCGTCCCGTGATGCTTCAAGTCAGACATGCGCACTAACAGATGGTTACCACACGTCCTGAAATCGGAGCCGACTCCCCAGACGTCTTAATGATAAGACTTGTGGTGAGTGGTGAGGATGTGCAGGAAGTCGGAATATTAAGTAAACGTAGCTCTTAATTATTTTCTCAAGATGAAAGTTGCACATCATTGCGTAAAAGGAATGTCACCAGTGAAGAGGCCTGGTAGATGCTGCTAGACTTCATTTCATAATAACATCATATTGTGATAATAACTGAGTATGACATCAGTTATTGCAAGAGTCAAAGATGTCTGTCTCATGTTCAGCATATGGACATTGTGTCACTCCAGTGCAGTCACTCTCCTTTAGTTTCGATTTACAGTAAGAACATATAAGACAATAATTGACCGTGACAACACTTATTGGAATAAACAAAAACTGTTAGCTTATGAGTAAATATATAGTTTGTTCTCCTAATTCAGCAATTTCGCTGTAGGTTTCAGTTTACATAAGACATTATCTTACTAAGACGGTAGCTACAGATTTTTAGCACGTGTGGGCTAGAATGACAAAATGGCTACAACTCGAACTCAGGATGAAAAGATCGTCGGATGGTCTCCTGCCACAGTCATGTTCTTAATGCATTTAGAAAGGATTCATACACATAGTCTGCGGTATATATGTCTGTAAAACTGGTACCTATCTGCACGCGATGAAAGCTTTTGTCTGAATGATGGTGTAAAATGCTCATGTAAAATGGCACTAGCATCCTATGCTCCAAGGAAGCTGAAGAAAATTATTGAGTGATCTGGCCTGCCGCGGTAACAATAATATGAAGTCATATTAGTGGGCATAACCTAGATGGAGACTTTAAGAAGGTCTTGTTTATTATCATCATAATTATGATGATTTATTGCTCATTTTTATTGACCGACACAGCTGTGTTAAATTAATATGAGGCTTTATACATATTGAATTCGAGCACTATAAAGGTGAATTTAATAATTTGGTTGATAGTTTTGTATGACAAAGGTCTCCTGAAAAAAGACAGTTTGTTTTATCGCATGTCACTCATATATGCAGCAACTATGTGTGTGACTCTGACTTGGTAAAGTAGGCGTAAATCTGACAGATGTTCATCACAAAAATAAAGAGTCAATGTAATGCTGGAAAGACATTATGGATGATGGCAGCCCATTTGTTTATTCTTCCAAGACTAACTACGTGGGAGAGGGGGCAACAAGTCATTTTCCTGAAAGTATTGCCAGCTACATACTTTTGTCATGGCACTATCTTCAAAATATTTGTCGCCCCAAATAACAAGTTTCCTTTTCCTTGCCACTACCATCTGCAGAGTATATGCGGTTGGTGGAATGCAGAACATTTTCATAGATCGTGCATATGCTTGATTGGGTATCCTGGTGGTGGTGATTCAGCACAAGTGATCTTTAAAATGAAATGTTTGATCAAACTCTGCATCGTCCGTCGTCTCTCTTTCCTCTTTCCCAACATCCTATGCATCAGAGCCCACCGTTTATGGAGAAACAGACCCCGAAAGTTGACGGTACCAACTAGATCAACTTTACTGTTGCGAGTCAGCGAAGCCGAAGTGCACTTGATCGATGCATTTTATAATGCTGCGAGCTCAGTGATGCCAGTGGTCTTTCCGAAAGTTTAGAAGAAAAATTACAAATAAACGCGGGAGATCACTCATCTGTTTCAATGCCTTCTTACGTGTTTCTTGTCATGTCCGGAGGATTTCCCATATTTCAATATTTTACACATCGAAAGGGTTCCAGACAGTCTCCTTTTAGATGTTACCACCGTGCGTGTCGTGGTGTCATCTATTTACATTTGTGAGAATACAAATATTTTTTACTTCTTGGCATGCAGTCCTGTTAAGAAGCAGAGCCATAAATAATGTCCAAACTTCCACCATACAACTTTTGGTCCACTATCTCTGTATAATATATTCCGTGCCTTCGGTTCTCTTCCATCCAAAACTACATGGTACCCCTTGTACATTAGAGCTCCTCAGTGCTCATAGCCTCAGTTTGCTTGCGTCTGTAAGAAAATCTGATACTGGAGATCGCAGGGTAGTCCTGT
This sequence comes from Ellobium chinense, assembly GCA_033807755.1. NCBI lineage: Eukaryota > Metazoa > Mollusca > Gastropoda > Ellobiida > Ellobiidae > Ellobium > Ellobium chinense. The sequence continues at coordinate 157,103 of JAWQUT010000322.1, forward strand.
TATAAGGTGACTGGTGGATATTTCAGCCCATCAACACAAACATAGTTGTGTATCGGTCTGATCAAGCCCACTTGCCGTTGGACATGCGGGACACAATGTGCTATGACACGGACGATGTAAGGCGTCGTGAACATCATTATCATCATCATTATTTTGTTGACAGTAACAAAACTTTTGAGAGTTTTTTTCATATTTTTGAAAATCATCATCATCATCATCATCATCATCACCACCACCATCATCATCCTTCACCTTCTAATCAATATTATGATTATCTTTGACATCATCCAGGTCATCCTCCTGTAGAGGCTCATTCCCATCAGCAATCTTATCATCATCATCATTCTCATCAAAATCTTGGAGACTGGTATCTGTTTCGGTTTCCGTTTCACAAACAACCGAGAGCTGTGCAATAGATAGATTTAGAAGTAAGTGTATACTTGAATACTTGCCAGAAAAAGAAAAAAAGCACGGCTAACAATTAATGTTTAAATCCACAGGCTTAACATGTCCCACGGCTAGCTTTACATATCCAGTAATATAATACTTAGACTTAGGATTCTTCTGCATGGACTAGGCTAATTTTCATCATACACCCATCGCGGTACCCGACCGCTATGAAACACATCCCTCAATTTTCTGCGGGCAAACTTGACATAATTTATGGATGAAGCTCGGCCAGTGACATTTCGCATTAAGAATTCACATGGAACAAAAGCGGCGAGTGATCATACCTCAAGCAATTGTGGGCTCGGATTACACTCCCCCCTCCCCTTAGCTTTTGACGGTGCCTCTGCCAAATCTAAAGGTAAGCTTCACACCTATATAAAACTTTATATAGGCATCCTCTATGGAACAATTTCTATTCCATAATCCCTTATATCCTTCAAGCCTAACCAGACGAAGCTACGACTACAGACATCAACCTTCCCTTATCCCTCCTAATACTCTGAACCATTTCCACTGGCGCTTCCAACTCCACCGAAGTCCGCAGGTTCGTCTCAGTAGTTAGGCCAGTTACTGTAGTGAAACACGATGCTTGGGCATGACCTTCAAGGAAACAAATAGTGATTAAAAAAATAAAATTGGTCTTCTCAGCATTGGACCGTAGACGGGTATTGAACATGAACTTGGACCATTCACTGAGTGTCACTGACACATTAAATGAGACTAAGATTATTAGATGGCTTTCAACGCAGCCCACCGCCTATCTGAAAATTCGCGTTTCATAAACATCATTACTGATGAACAGCTCATTATACATTATACAATGCTTCTTCTTACTTCGAAATCAAAACAGCAACAGAATATCGTTAATTGTTTACTTAGGATGATGTTAAATATATTAAGCTAATTACTATAGATATGAGCTACGGATTTGTAAAAATGGGCTATAGATTTCTGACTGTATTGATCTGGACGACAGATCAATGGAAAAACAGCAAAGTGTTAATTGTAAGTCTGTGCCACAATGAAAGGCCTTAAAGCCTCCTGTAAGCGATTAGAATCACATGACAAGTTAAAACAATAAAAACAGTTCCACAGAAACATAAGCTATTTGTTTTATATATTATAAAATTCAATTAAGAATGTATGTTATTTACTCTAAAACTTTGGTCAATCTGTGGCCCATTACAAAGGGAGGTTTAGAGAAAGATAGCCTTTATCTTTGTAATTTAGATTGACCGCTCTAGATTGACAGAGATATGCCCTGAAAAATACTCCGTTAAGCATCGTGATCTGAGTCGTAGGAGGGAAATTATTCGTGGATTTATGTACTGTGGTCCTAAGATCTGCCACTGCCTTTCTGCTCATTTCTTGAAGCAAGTAGTAGGAAAGCTTAATTATCAAGGTCAGTGAGGAACAGATTCAAGTTCGATAAAATCGGCACAGTACAAATCCCTTCCTGATCTTGTTCAATTTCTTGGGTAATTCTGACAGTCCGTCACGGTAAATTTCTATCACATCTGCCGTGCATATCGGTGCAAGCTCACATCTACTGACACTCTGCTATCTCTCTTGTTGCTGTAATCGATACCGTCATATTATGCCTCATAATGTTCTTTTAAGCCATGGTAGTCTCGTTCCACAGCGGTCAACATGTCAAATACTGTATTGATATAGGTTCTTTTGTACACAGACTGCCCAACATTTAAGCAAAAGTAATTTTGATAACAAAACACAGATTTTCGAATTTCACAGGAAAAAGAGGTACTAAAAGTATCTTCACTCACAAGAATCACAGCCTTGCTATAATAATTAGGTAGTTATGTAATATCTTATTATTAAGATAAGTATTCGCAAGTAGCATTAATTGAGACTTTGAAAATATAAAAAATGTTCATACATTTTTCATGCTGTAGGCTTTGATTGACCAATGGACGTATTTCCCCACGTTCCTGCGCTCGGCCACTGGACGCAGAGCCCAAGGGACACGTAAAGAACACGATCAGGTTGTTGTGGAAATCTTGTGAGTGCGTCATGGATACCGTGTAGAAACCATCTACGTTTATTTGTTCTGGCACCATGGGACAACACTCTGCCAAAACAAAGATATCCACCAAGGAGTGATCGTTCTTGATTTGAAAACCGGGTGTTCCGTTGTAGGGGCCGGTAAGATGCTACTCCCAGAGCTGCTCAGATGAGAGACAAGGGCTACTTGCGGATATAAGAGCAAGCTGGAAAAAAAACGTTCATTGGAGGACTCGCTTTTAGTTTCCATCGTCAAAACTAATCGTCAGTCCATTATAATGAGACCATTTCACGAATAAACAGGCTATTCATGGTCAAAAACAAAAAAGAAGAAAACATATTATGTAAAAGTTGATATTTTCCATTACCGAAAGTATAATCTCAGACCACTATCCCTCAACCACCTCAGAGTAATTTTGCTGGAGGAATATAATAATAATAATAATAATAATAATAATAATAATAATGCGGTTTAAAGTCTTGTATCCAGGCTAATGCACGCTTAAGCGACTTAACACTTTATCAAATTATTATTAATTATTAATTCCCAGTTTATTGCTCCTCTGTTCCTTATAGCGTGACCGTTTCATAAAACTTGGGCAGGGACATCTCTACGGCTAATAGCTCTGATTTGAGGTATGGACTCATCAGAAAAATGTAAAATATGTGATGCTATGTGAAAACTCAAACGAAAAGATTCTCCCTGCAATGGCGACACTGTCCAAGATCTTTAATGAATTCATCTTGTCTTTAACAAGCAACTTACCTAAACACAGAAAATCATTTCTTAGTTACATCGGTTGTTTATCACAATCAGCAATTATAAGTTTATGCATGGGAAAATGTACAGCTGCGGCTTGGAATGAAAACTAGGTATCAAAACTGAATCAAAGAATCATTAAAATGTTAAAACTTGGACTCCTGAAAATTCACAAATTTCAAATTATTCTGCACTGATCCGCAGGGGAGAAAAAAAAGAAACTAAATATACGTGAGCAAAATCAACAGAAGTTCTCGAAATAGGCTCCAGCTCGTGGTTTTCCATCCCAAGTTTCCCTAGTGCCTTTCTCTCGTTGTGAGATAACATCAGTAAAGCCATGAACACGGAAGGATGTGGAACCTGAGCGAGGGAGCCACTGAGATTCTGAAGGTGCCACGCCAGTTTTGTCTATTTATTTGATTGTTCACGGGAGGACCGGGCTGAGAAGGGCGTGTTTATGTAGAGAGAGAGCCTAAACCTCCGCGCTGGATGTCCTATCTCCCAAATCAAGACAGAATCGCAAAAGGTTAGCGTATCGAACTTAGCTCACAGGCCCTCGGCAAGCCTCGATAAACAAATCTATCCGAGGATTCGCGTTGCTTCCAGACAGGGGTTGTGCCGCTTTGTATATTTGTTCCGGTTATGAGCAAACATTACTTGGGACAGACGACAGGTTAGATGAGTTTCTCTGACGATTGTTAGATTTCTATTCCTTAGGATGAAGGGAAGGCGACTTTTGACATAGAAACTAGGTGATATATTGCGTTCCAAGTCGTTATAAATAATTGTATCTAAATACTGTAAAAAATACGTATTATTATGAAAATGCAGTTATTAAAATATACTATGAAAATTATCATAATATACCTGATGACACATAGATCATAATTTTATGTCGACGCTGAGTTTGTGTAATTTTCGTGATTTGTTATTACGTAATAGTGCTTGCTTCTTGTTAAAGTATGTCTCTTACAGTATGCCAGTGTATAGACATTATATATATAGCCAACTTATTATACTGGACCAGAGGCTGAGTTTACCATTTATTTCCTAGTATAATAATAAGAATATTTCAGGTAGTAAGTTTGGTTTTACTAATTACATATCAACATGAGTGAACCCGACCAAAGTATGTGTACTCAACGGTCATGAGAACAAACGCTCATTATTCTGCAGTTCCTCAGGGACGACCATACTAAGGCATTGTCTTTTCATGCTAATATGTCGTGTATTCTTCACATTAAAAGCTTAACGGGAAAGTGTACCATAAAATACTTTTCCAAATTCCTGTTTGATTTCTGCTAGACAATTATCTTTAGTATCAAAATAACCAATTTATGAAGAAAGAATAGTGTAATGTTGCCCCTCCCATTTCTAGTCACGTTTAGAAAAACACGTCACCTATGCTGAATTGAAAAGAAATATTATCTCCAAGTCTCCATACGAGCTGAGAGGCTGCTGGGCGTACCTCTCATCACAAAACGGGCGATTATAAAGCTCTAAATAAAACTTTTCGAGATCTTTACGGCAGCATCGCCTCATGCCACTAACGTCTACACTGTTACATACTGCATGAAACCGAAAGACATTCCTTATGACAAGTTAATGGTACGTACAGATCAAGTTAAGGAGACTGGAATGCTTTCCTGATTCGTTTCTTTGAAACTTGATAATCGAAGAAACATGCAAAGAAATAAACAACGTAAACGGAGAAATAATGAAGCATTCATAAGCTGTTTCAAAATCTCAGTATAAAGAGATGGGTCAGAGATTACAGTTAAGCTTGGAAAGGCAAAACCTCAGGATAAGGGCAGGCAAAGAGGAAGGCAGCATCTCCATCTCTCTCCTCTCTTCAATTTCTCTCTCTCTCTCCGTCGTGCCACATTCTCTCTCCTGGCCGCCTCTATCTACCGCGCTTTTAAATGGCTAGATCATAAGACACTTTAATCAGGCATGTTTTGCCAGAGAACACACACACTAGATAGAAAGTATCAAGGCATGGAAACGAGAAGGCAATTAGTTGCACCCTGAAGGATCCCCGAGTAAATGGATATGGGCGTTTTATAATTATATCCCTCCTTCATTCCACCTCTTCATCTTTCGGTTTCTAAAGAAATAAAGGAAAGAAAATAAAGTTTTATTTCCGCGGCGCACAATCTCCAGGTCCCTTGAAGGATAAGGAAGAAATTCGTCCTGCACTTTCCACATGTCTTGCCTTGCCGCGTTCAGTAGGCAGATTGACTCACAGCTCCAGCGCAGGAGACTGCAACCGATACGGAGTAAGGAGCTCCCAAAGAAAACCAATGGATAAAATCAAAATAACAAATATAGTCGAAGACAACCAACCCACCCGCAACTGGTGAAACAAAGGCAGTCTTTGTCCAAACTATGGAAAGCGGAAAAAAAATGCCGGGACTATAGAATGACTCAAAAATGTAACAGAAGCCGTGGAAAATTGCAATTTGGAACCAAGAATAGGAAAGAAAAGGCAGTTCTGTTTATTGCCATATCATTGTTTTGAACGAATTATGCTGAAAGCTGAGCTGTTTGCTATATATCCGATGTCACCTTTGAGAATTAAGAAATACAGGATTTGATATCGTTATTTTCCTTACCAATTCGGGGTAGTCTACCAGCCAAGATCGGTTTATAACAAAAGGACGGCATCACTCTGTTAGAAGCAATCTGACGACGTGAATCGATAGTCTATGGTGTGCTGATTCAGATTTACCCGGATGCCCTTGTCCATTTTAAGTTTCAAGGTCACAGTTCAAGGTCAAAGGTCAAAAGGTCAAAAATCACAATGTTCACCCTTGTGTTTCGATTTTTCATGCTCTTCAGGAATACAGCGTTACATTTGGTCAATATCTTAAACTTGAGAGTAAAATGGATGCTATAAGATCATATTTTATATAGCTTATATAGGAAAATATTTTCTTTTACATGGGTTTTTGAGAAATCGTGGTAAGGTTAGATCAGGAGGTAAAAATGCGCTGTAAACATATACATGCATTGGAAAATGACTTGATGAGTCGATATTCACTTTTCAGTTTCAAGGTCATGACTCAAGGTCAAGGTCAAAGGGTCAAAAATCACAATATTAATTTATCTGTTTCCATTTTTTATGCTCTTCAGGAATACAGAGTTACTACTGGTAAATATCTTGAACTTGTGAGTGAAATGGCTGTTATAAGATTATTTTTTATTTAGCTTATATAGGAAAATATTTTCTTTTACGTCGCTTTTTGAGAAATCGTGGTAAGATTAGGTGGGGAGATGAAAATGCGCTGTAAACTTACTTGTGCGTTGGAAAATTTTTTAATGAGTGGATATTCACGTTTTATGACTCAATTAAGGTGAAAGGTCGAAAGATCAAAAACATGGAAGACATTATAGTGCCTTCATTTTTATTACACTCTTCAGGAGTGTACGTGTACTTTCCCTCAAGAGTTTAAGATGCGTGAAGTTGGTATGTAAATTTATTTTTCATATAGCGCATGTAGGGAAATATTTTCTTTTAAGTGGCTTTTCCACATATTTTGGTAGATATCCAAGGTTTGTTGGGAGGTGAAACGCCTGTTGTGAGTCTGTCTAAATCGAAAAATGTCACAGTGAATCGATATTCCGGTGATATCCCTCTATTTTGTTTTAGCCTCTTTGTCACTTGTCAAGATTAAAGTTTATCCTCAGTTCAACTTATTTTTTGAAATAGTATTCCAACATCGTCATTACACAGCGCCTTATGGGTGTTAATACACAAAACCTCAAGGTCGACTTGAGGGACCGTTATTTTTTGGTTTTGAGTTTCAGTCAGATGTGCCCACCGTGCCCGTCTGCCGTGGTAAGATATTGGGCTTGTTTCCTTCTTAGACCTGGTCTCTATCACTATATGCTTCAGNGGAGAGGGATAATTACTGTTCTTCTTTTATTTCATTACCCTGGAAATCGCGAGAAAATATCCCAGCTTCTGTAGACATACTTACAGAACAATAGCATCAAAATAAGCTGGGTGGTTTATAATGGCCCAGTTTATTAGTTCTTTCTGTGTCTTTTAACAGTGTTATTCTTCAGTATCCACAATATTCAGCGCGAGTGCACCAAAACACTGCTTTTCTTTTATAAATGAATGACACTTTCCTTCAGCTGAATTTTGCCCCCTATCGAGATTTTTTGTAGATTCAAAAGTAGAAACTTGACGACCTTGCCGCTTTCTCCCCTTCTTCGTGAATTACGTTACCGCCTTCAGATCAAACGTGAAAGGTGTCATGTCTTGGTAAAGATCAGAAAGCTTGCGCATTAGCGATGGGATCTTTGTTACCGAGTTACTGTACAGATACTGAATGCGGCTTTGGTAGCATATCCACATGCAGAATTAATGTAATTCTACTACAATTTTAAGAGATCTGATCATTAATGAGCAAGCTCAAAGCTGTTTCCAGGACACTGTTGTGTGAAACTGAAATCTTTTAACGACATGAAACCACCGGAAACGGATATTGTCATGTTCCCCGGACTTCTTTATGTCCTCTGTTTCTCACTTTACAATGTAAGCTCACCAGACTCGGATAAGGCACTTCACGTCATCGGAACACTTTACATTGTCTTTCTTTCTCAGTGTAATTAGGACGAAGCTGAACCCCCTGAATTTGGCAAAGTACCATGTCACAAGCAGCATGATGTACATCACAAGTCATAACAGAGTGAATGGTTTGTTTGGATCGTAAATGGTAAGGATGTAAAAAACGTGCAGAGTGTGGATGTCTAAGATACTTGGGAAGGCTGAGTGTCAGGGTATATAAGGACTGAGAAAAAGTAGTGAGGCCACCTTGCCCTAGCACTTACAGTAACTGTACTAGCGATCCAGGTTGACAGTTGAAATTGCAGGGTTCCTAAGGATCGCCCTTGCAATCTTTAGACGACATTCAGAATGGTGAGTAAAATGTAAGGTAGCGTTTGCAATACGCGCTAATTTCAGATGTGCATTACGTGTTAGAGAGTATGAACGAAGTTAAGAGTAGTAGGATGTTTAGTAATCTAAAGAGGGAATTACGTTAGACAGGATGTATTCGTAGTTACTTGGAAGGGTGTGGGATACTAAGTATGAAAGTATGAATAGTAAGGATGTTAAGGTGCAAAGAGTGTGGGGGAAGATGCAAGTTAGTATATGAGTAAAAAGGGGATAGCATAAGGACGTAAGTACAGTACTCATGATGAATGTGCGTTGATGAAATTGTCGATTGAATAATAATATAAATATTTAATTTATTGTGTCTCAGCCTACCTGGATCGGCAACACGGACACCCTATGAATCAGAGTCAGGCGTGCCTGTGTACCCGAACTAAGGGCTTACACCATAAGATAATTGTATTAAGCCGCATTTGTATATGTCCACAGGGTGGACGTTATTATTGTATGTGCCCACAGGATGGACGTTATTATTGTATGTGCCCACAGGGTGGACGTTATTATTGTATGTGCCCACAGGGCGGATAATTATCATACTGGTTGCCCACAGAGCGGTCATTGTAGTCGACTTGTAGTCGAAGAATTATCATTGACTTCTAGTTGCCAAAGAGCTAATGATTAGTATTGACTTATAGTTGCCCAAAGGGCGGAGGAGTATTCCTAACGTGTAGTTGTCATATGGCAGAGAATCATTATTGACTTGAAGTTACCACAAAGCGGAGAACCTAACTGAAGTAGCTTATAGTGCGAATGATTGGAATGTAAAAGTAAAAAAGTGTTTATGTGGCTTGTAATGTAAATACTAAGTGTGTAGTTAAATAATAATATATTTTATGTAAGCCCGAGCGAATGAGTTGTCAAGTTTGTGAGTTTGATTTATTCATTTAGTTAGACTTAGAGTAGGCATCCTTCCCTTCCCTTTGCTCTCTTTTTCTCCCTCTCTCTGTCTGTCTGTCTGTCTGTCTGTCTGTCTGTCTGTCTGTCTGTCTGTCTGTCGGTTGGTCGGTCGGTCGGTCGGTCGGTGGATCGATCGATCCGTCCGGTCGTTCGTCCCTCCGTCCGCCAGTGACAGACCTATGATGATAACTGCATCAGACAGGTTTCTTTCTGTTTATACTGCTGTGCTGTGAATAAGGATGTTGCGGAAATATTACATCTTCCATGGGTTGTCATCACAACCGTTATATTGATATAGGATGGTAGAGGATCGAAGGAGGAGTGACTGTCTCTTAAGCTGACCATTGTCTCGGCGAGGCCTATTACATAGCCCTGAGAACTGAGACAACTATTTTTGCCAGTGCTGGCAGGAGTTTTGAACTGATCCCGTCTTTTAATTTAAATAAAATATAGCTAATTGGTCTTGTGCCTTAGTGGTTGCTGATAATATTGATGTACACAGGTGAACATGGAAATTATGAAATACAGCAAGCAGGTCAAAATGAAGTTTGAGTTTTGCCTTTTTGTTTTTTTGAGATCATTTGATTAAAAACAAAAAAAAGCTTTTCTAGGAGGTGTTAGGAAAAGGTTACCAGATTCTTTCCTTGGAATAGAGCTTGTTGCGCTCTCACACTTGTGCAGAATTTCATTTGGGCAATTTAAAAAGAAAAAAAAAACGTTTGCTTATTAGCTAGGAAGCCTAGCTTGCTCCATGCTGCATTTTCTCCTTTTTTGTTTTTCCTGTTACAACCTGAAGATAAGCGGTTGCTTGAAAAATGGGAAGAAACGCCCGGCCGCGTCTTGGGAGGGAACAACGCTTGTCTTCAGCTGTCGAAATTCAATCTATCTCGCGTCAAATACTGGCCCGTTTTTAAAACAGAAAAGTAAATAAATTACTTCAAAATTAGGTGGGAACGAAAGATTGTGAAGAGAGGGCAGAGCGAAACTTTGGAATGCTTAAATGGAAGACAAAATTTAACAGGGAGAAATGAGCGAGGATTAGCAAAAATAAACTGTCTGTGGACGTGTGACATCACCACACATAATATTTACCTAATGCCGTGGTGGCCTTGGGTTATGAGCATGCTATGCCAGTGATGATGAGGACGGTAATGATGAGGACGAGAAAAGACGATAATGATGATTAGAATTGTTCTTAATTATTGTCTCTTCTTTCTTTCGTCGCATATTATGTACGTTCGTGTTATAGGAAACCCTCAGCGCAAGCGCCTGCAATAGCAACACCAAGAGTCTTCCTTTCATCAGTTGCTAACCCTTTTTTCCCTTCATTTGTATGTGCACTCGTGCAGTCTTTGTGGGTGGTAGGTGAGAGTTTCACAGAGTCGACCTATCTCGGCCGAAATAATAGTTTCACCCGGCTGCCCTTTGCCTCGGAGCTAGACAGGTTACACTTACTGGGACAGGGATAGTTCTTTGCCTCACAGCTTCACATTATTGTCCACATTATTGTTTCATAATATTTAAACCGTGTTTCTATTTCCTTTCGCCTGACAGTTTCTGAGCGAATACCACAGGAATATCCGGATTGTCATCCTGCGCACTCCGCCATTACTAGTGCTGCGTGACGTCATAAAGCGAGATTAGCTAGCTGACAAGTGGTTAAGACAGTTTGTGCAATGTGCATGTGTCTGCACCATTCGTCTGTTAGCTTTTCTCGCTTCATAATGTCAGACAGCACCATTAATGGCGACGCGTTCAGGTTGAAAATCCCAATATTCCAGCGGTGTTTTCTCAAAAACTGTCATGCGAAAGGAAAATATACCCAGATTAAATTCATGGAAAAATAATGTGGACGTATTAGGCTTTTGAGCAACTAATTACCTTTGTCCCTTAAATGGTTCGTTATCAGTATTGGTAAACAGGGGGTATTTGGACTCTGCCAGTAAGTTTAGCAGCTGCATCAATTGAATGAAATGAATATATTTTGGCATAGCCGGACCTCTCCCTCTCTTCTCCCTCAAATCTTCGTGAATGTTTGTGTAATACTTTGTTTATTTAAGTTTCTACACATCACATAAGCATAAGGTCCATTCATTCGTAAATATGTGTTCCACATTTCATAAATGGGTGTAGCCTGTGTAGGAAGAAGACAAAAATGGATAATAAATTATTGTCAGATAAAAATATACTGATCTTTAAGAGCGAGTTGTGAAACGGGTGGATGAGTCGATGGATGAATGGATAACTGATAGCCGGATTGATATAAGGTTGGCACCCGGTTCCTGCGCTGTTATCATAACAATATTATGTTTATGTGAGAGTGTCTTGACTTGTCCGCCTTTCGACATCCCAAAGAAACCCATTTTGTCCGGAAAATCTAAATGGTAAAAATAATGGAAGTTTCTTGTCTGCGGGACTATCGAGAAAAGATTTCTGGCTCCGTGTCATACGCTGCTTTCCTTTCCGTGCAGCGTCGAAATGGTGCCTCAGCACTATCAGGAGTCTAACAGACAGTCTTGTCTGTCACTAGTGAAAACTTAAATCATGTTTCTAAATCTATGATTTACTATCGAAATGATAATTATATTGCATCTCTGTCTGAATATATTGCGGTTCTGAAGGAGTACTTTCGTAATTCATCATCATCATCATCATCATCATCATCATCATCGACAGCAGCAGCAGCAAAGAAAAGATTTTATTCACTTAATTCACATTAGAAAAGCATTGTGCCGACCGACCGATCGCTGAACGGATGGATGGATGGATGGATGGATGGATGGATGGATGGATGGATGGATGGACGGACGGATGGATGGATGGATGGATGGATGGATGGATGGATGGATGGATGGGATGGAAAGGATAGATTGATAGAAATTTGGTTTCCAGTTCCTGTGCTGTTTTTACAAACAGTATTAACATCTATCACCACCAACACCACTAACACCATCCTCACCACCACCACCACCAATAAAAAAAAATCAACAGCAGCAGCAGCAACAGAAGCAGCAACAACAACAACAACAACAACAACAACAACAACAACAGCAGCAGCAGCAGCAGCAGCAACAGCAACAACAACAACAAACTAAACGATGACTACTCCATCAACGACAACAGTGACCGTGGCAACACAACTCCTAATTGAAACACATCATCCACAACCATGACTTGCATAAGCAGCCACCAGGTGGCGGGCAGGAGGAGATCAAGATAATCATCATGTTTCCCTGTGCCTTATCATCAACGATATCGCCAGTTTCACTCTTCATATCGCATTTCACGATGCACCACGTTTCATAACTCGCCCTTAAAGATCCGTTATACTGGCGCCTAGAGAGGCTTTGTCTCTGATAATAATGTATTTTCCATTTTTGTCTACTCCCTAGTTAACTGTCAGTGAAATACATGTTATGTGTGCCATTTTCATGGCATAAAAGAGAGAGAAAGATTTCTACAAAGTAAAACCACTGAAACCGTCGTTCTTCTCTGCAAACGTTACCGAAATCAGAAAACGTTTGCATCATCACGATGCACATCAAGTCAGTCACAGAGTGCCCATAAAACTGCGCCATCTATTTTTTTGCTTCTGGAAGGCAAGCCCTACTTACAAATTAAACACTGCCTCGATTCGGATTTGCTTTCATATTTCAAATACTAGATATTGTAATATCAATTTTTTTTAACCGTTACCTTAGGAGGGACAGTAAATTATGCCATATGTAAAGTTTCTATGCAGTATGAATAAAATTAATGTTTTAATCGTGAAATTCGGGAACAAAAAAACCATCTCTCCGATGTGAACCGTGCAACTGAATTCAAATGAGTGAAGTTTCCCGTCATGTCTTTTCTCTCCTTTAATATGCCGGACGGACCTTTCATGCTAGCCGGTTACTGCCCAGTGTGATGACCCAGACACTTACGAAGAAGGAAAGAGGACAGAAAAAGACCATCCATTCTCTATTCACAAATGCCTTTGCTTTACGAGTATTAGAAAAAGAAGAAAACCCGAATTACTACCTCAAGCCGAGAACGTGTATGGGAAATAAGTACCTTTAAAGAAGTCATTCATATTTTTGGACTAATCTTCAATAATCCCTAATGACCCTTTAGCTTATTAAAATTCTGACGTTAAAATATTACAGCCTTTGTCTATTGGTAGACACGGTTTAGGTATATAGCTTTAATTTAGGATATAGATACTATTCACGGATGTAATAATAGTGCACAGACGAACAATTATCTCTCTGTAACGCGCACACGCATAATTAATGTGTCATACTATCTCGTTTTGATGTTGCAAGCATCATATATTTCATGGGCTCTTAAATTTCGATTGTAGAAGGAAATAATAAAGGATCAAGGCTCCCGTGTTTCACAGACAAGGCTCAGCAAGCTGCCAGACTAAGGTCCATGTATGCAAATACAAAACAGACAGCGAAACCAAAGGTTTACTTTAATATTGGACATTTGACCCGCTCAGAAACAGTGTGCATGGTTAACACTGTAGCTTCTAGATCTAATGATCATGTGTAAGAGCTGTAACAAGGAAACAGTAACCACTCTCAACATGTAGAATTCGTGTTATAATAATAATAATAATAATGATGATAATAATAATAATAATAATAATAATAATAATAATGAAGTTACTACCGGTACTTGTAAGTTATGTGTTATTTCCAGGCAATCTCCACTAACGCGACTTCACATTATTATTATGACTCCAACAGGTCATCGCTAAAAAACTGGATATACTCCCTGGTGAATGCCATTTCAGACAATAACTTTCACTTCTTACAGATGGTTAATCATTTTGACCACTGATAGACTGAAGAATAGGTGAATGAAATTCTCTCTCTCGGTTTTCACAATATGACCTTGGCAAGAGTAGTACCCACAATCCTTCAGTCTTGATTAGAACACTGTAACAGGTTAGTTATGGGCCTGCTCTGATTCACTTTCAATAAAACTGTTGCTCTTGTTGTTTGGTGACTGTCTTGGAAAGTGCAATGACAAAATACATTTGTCTACCATTGTACGACGCAGTATGATACCGCTCACCAATATCAGGCTAGTAACATTTTTAGGGCAAAAAAAAAAAATTCGATCTGCGTCAGTTCTGTTACAAAAGCACCACTTTTACACCACAGCTCCTTTGTGACACCTTGATTACTTTTCTGATTAAGAGCCAACTGAACTACCTGTGTGAGCCGTTTTTACGTCATTTTGTTAAGTCAGGTAGATGAATGCATGGTCGACGTGCCAGTTTAACACTGTTGAGTGATCTGGCAATATTGGTATCAAATCGTACGTAATTTTGGCCGAACATGTCAAACCTACCCTCAGAGTTTGAATCAGAGTAAAAATAAGAATGCTTTGGTGTTGCTTTGATAAAATTTGATAAAAATTCTACTCGGACAAGTCATAAGTTGTTATGTAATAATAGTAAACTGATTTACACCTTTAGAAAGGTAATGAATAGGCGGTATGAATATGTAAGGATGCGATACATCCCAGAATGAAATCCATAGAATAATGTAAAACAGCGAAGCATGGAAAAGGTAAAATCAATGAGAACAAGAAACAACCAGTTCCACAACCCGCCACAGTAACTTGAGAGTTTAGACGATGTTATGCTGGGACTACCTTACTACGTGCGTCCTACCGCCCCACCCCTGCCTCCTCTCTATACAAAAAGTCTTGGACACCCCATCCCTGATTTGATACTCTGTGCATGGATTGCCGTGTAGAGTCATAATTCACCTTTAAAAACTCACGTGCACCGCTCCTCACTTGAGCAGCGTTTTCATGCTCTCCGAATTTCATTGGGCGATATCACGCAATGTAAATTTAATTCTATCAATCGGAAAATATACTTGTGACTCAACGGTATGGAAAGTAGGAAGAGGAAACCAAAAGTTGATGGAACAAGGACGGGGGTGGGGGACGGGGGAAGCAAGGGATGGAATTTTCAGAGTGTAGAGAAAACTACATTTGTATCTTCTTGCGCGTTTGGAGTTGGACCCGAATCGTAAACTCTTTTTCTCTCACACTCGTGTCACACAACGTGCCACATCGGGGTATATCGTTACCAATGCCGGTCAGAAATGCCCGAAACTGACACCGACCGGAGCTCGTAAACCGAAATTAGTAGGAGGATTAAGTTAATGACGCAAGGCTCTGCTTACAGGTAGCCTGTGATGAGGTGTTAGTCTACCCGGATGAGTTGCGTTGAGACCCACATTCGACGCACGTTCTCCACTCGACAGAACGGGTGGTACTCACTACTGTGTCATTGACAAGACAGGCAGATCTGTCGGAGGGCTGGGTATAGGGATAGGGTTGAGGATCCTGATATGAAGAAAGGGTATGAGTGGGAACAAAAAAATTGTGTTGGGGGAGGGGGAGTTTTATGTTGGTATCAAGTTGCCAGTAGCGAGGCTTAATGGGTCATGCCCTCTTCCTATTGTACATGGTTATTTGGAGGAGTAAATGAGAAATAGAGGACAATCATAAAACTGGCGCCACAAGATATTTCATGCGCTCTCTCTTTTCTCTCCACTTCATAGCCCCTCCCCTTTCCCACTCAGAAAGTAAAGCATAGCCCTAGTGATGTCACTGCGACATCGACTCACAGCGGCACAGGAAAATTTAAAAAAAATAAACAAAACCCTCCTTCCAAGAAAACCTGTAGAAAACAAAACTAAAACCAAAACAAAGTACTAAAGTCCTACCCTGAGCACCGAAAAATATAGGATCAGTTAGAAATCAAGTAGGATAAAGTGGAAAGTGCTCAAGAAGACAAATGCAGAGAGAATATGAAAGCACTTCTTGAGCGCTTTCCACTTTATCCTACTTGATTTCTATTACTTAGTGCTCCGTTTCAACCTTGTATTACACCTAAGATCAGTTGTTCATCTTGGCAATGAAAAATGAGAAAACATTTTACTGTTCTTCATTATGTGTCTACCACCATGTGCTGAGTTTTAAATTTAAGAAGCATAAAAAGTTCGTAAAGTATAGAACCATGATCTAAGAGGGACAATATCAAATTGTCATTGACAAATGACAAAGTATTTGTGTGTACATAGCGACCAACTAAATTCACATAATATTAATAATAATGTAAAATAAGTTTTTTGCTATCTTGATACAGAAGCTGTTGAATCCCTCAATCATCTAGTTAACAGTACTTGATTTCTTTGTCTTGGACAAGTTACAAATTAAAAAACGAAACACCATAAACTCTATTCACAATGCCTCTTGTATCCGATTTAGATGCGATAAGATAATTGTGAAAAGGAGGTATAATATTTCGAACGTCAAAGCATCAACTGGTAATTGTGCTAGCCATCGACCCACAATGTGAAGCAAACGGCCATCATTAAGACATCTTTCTGGCCGTTTGCAATACGGCTGTCAGTTACAAGCCCGCGGCAAATGGCGGATATCACGTGACTCCACTGCGGGCTTGCTTCGATGCTCAGAAGTGAAACCGGTAATGATTGGAAATCGAAGCAAACAGGAGAAGTAAACAGATACGGCGCATCGCTTTATTGACACGCCCACATTGTAATGATGGCCCCCGTATCCCATGGCAACTAAGATAAACAAGTGGAAATTGAAGTAGTATATACAAGCAGGGGCACAGTACTAGAATCCATCGGCATGTGCAATGACTATATCATCTTTATGTATCTAAAAGTTATCTTTCCCTTCCCTAATGTGTTTGTTCAAGAACAAATAATTACAGTGTAGAGGCCCCAAATATTTAACTTTTCTCGTTGTTACATAAAACTGTTTGCTAGTGTTACCCATATTAGTTGCAAATGACAGGATTGCACGTCTCATGGGCGAAAAGTAGTGTGTTCCCCTTAGACGAAGCTTCAGGTACAACGCATTATTGAGTAAAAGTCTGAACAGGGAGATGTCATTGACTTTGGACATACGTTCTCTGAAATACAGTATCTCAAACTCATTTGTAAATATTACTAAATGGGCACATCAGATGTGAGTGCACTGGCCAGCTACATGCACATGGTCATTATTAAGATGATGATACTTTCTTTCAACCTGGTGTCGGTTTTATCTGACGAGCAAGCAGCAGAAAGCACAAGTGCACAAAATGGATGGTGCACACATCTTCCCTGAGATCACATGTTATATCTGTAGAATCTGTAGGTTTTTTTTTTCGCAAAGATCTTATTTGCGCGAATGTGACGAGCTGAACTTGACTCGCGAAAATTATTTCCTGCGAAAACGAAGTGAAAAACAATGCGCAACTCACCAAATTGTGTGCAACTATGGCCCGTGGAAGATATGACAGCTTTCCGATTGTTTTCATTTATATTATTATCAGCTCGTCATTGGTGTAGGCCTGACTTTCTGGCATATGACCATTCCAAATGAGGAAGTCAAGTTACATCACTACGGATTACTCTAGGCATATGGGCAAACTATTCTGCCGATATTGCGAAAAGCCATTTTTCACTATTCGCGAAAATTAGAGCCTTGCGATTAAAAAAAAATACAGTGCCTTCCTTCCGTCCTTTTCCAGCATTGGAGTCTGAAGTGGGACCATCCGTATTAGGGATATCTACTGTCCTTGCGCTTAGGAGTGGATATACCGACTCAGAGCTGTTGTCTTTAATGCGGTTTGCTAGCAAATATGATAGGTCCTGCACTGTCTGTCACTCATTCCCGTTATTCGTTCGTGGTTAATTCCTTGTGTTAATCATGAAAGATGGCACTTTTTAGCGCAAAACCACATTCTCTCGGAAGAGTTGAAATACACTTCTCTGTTGTATGACATGATGCAAGATCAATGAGCATTTTCACTCATAAAATTTTTGTTTTAGTATTGTGCCTTTGCTCTACCCTAACGGTATGGAGGCAGGCGCATTGAGATTCCTGATTTCATTTTCTCTCTCCAGTCCCGACACCAGCGGCAGCAATTCAACTCCTCAGCTTGTGACGGCCGGCATTTTTTTCTCCCTCGGGAAAGCCAGACGCTTGTACTTCCGGTCTCGCGAGATACAACACGGCTGGTGTGAATTACTCCCTCGGGGGACGCGCAGGCCGTTCCTGCTCCCTCCCGCGGGCCCTAATTATCGCCCCTTAAATACGCGGACGTGATGCGTATGGAAATCAACGCCGCCATTTTGTGTGCCGGCAGATCTAGTTTAAAATAAAAAGCGAGAACAATTCGGTAGAAGCAATGGGAGAAAAACAAACGTCGTAAATTGAGATCACCGGAGAGGGTCGAAATTTGAATACGATTTGAGGGATATGCCAACAAACAATGTGTGTCATATCCTTGTTTTAGTGAGTCGTTTTCAGAATATTATTAGATAATGAGAATACTGTTCAAAATCGTAGTCAGGAAACTTGGCGTGCATGTAAATGAAAAAAGAAATATTGTGAGCTCTCCAGTATCTACATTATATGGCAAAGGATAAATAAAACATAAATATAATTTAGATATCGACATATATGGTCGTATTCCATGAATAATGCCATGTGAAAATCTAGGTACCAATTTATTTGCACTTCATGTAAGAACTGAAAGGCTTAGGAACGTAACAATTTTATGAAAATGCAAATAAAAACAGTTGCATGCAATCGAATTTAGTCGCTTAGCTTTATATATCAGTCATGTGGAATAAGACGATATACCCCAATATGGAAGAGATATTTATTTGTTTAAGCAACAACGATGATGATGGCATTACACTATCAGGCGATTCCGATTATGATGGTAATAAGTGCTATCCGATTATGATGGTAATAAGTGCTATAATTACCATGAGTAAATGGATACTAAATTTTTAAATGCCTACTGGTCTAATGTAACAATGTTTCCCAGTTTGTTTCGTGTAGCCCCTAGCTTGAAAGCGGTGTTTTCTCTTGTTGAAACGATCTTGTTCATAATGTTAACTATAGAGATCATAATGTTAATGATGATAATAATGAAGATAATCGTGATATTGATAATGTCGACACTCATTATAACGATGATATTTCTGATGATGGATACATCTAAATCTAAATGACAGGCCAATCATTGTCTGCACCAGTCAGATAAATTAATATCCTCTTCTTAAGTTTCACAGCGCCATTACGCCCCAGGATAACGTATGACCATTTGACATGTGCGGGCATGGCTCATCAAGCTGGCACGGTAGCAGTGGTTTAGTGCGAAACCCGAATACTTGCACAAATGTTTAAATGTGGAAATATCTTAAAGTTTTATGAATATCTTTTACCAGTGGCATCAATGCAGCTCTTTTCTTCACCGAACAATGTCACACAAGCTTCTGATTAAATTTAACGAAATGATTGCTTATGAGAACGCGTATACTGTAGTTGTAGGTAGTCCGTGTATTCGTGTTTGCATCTTCAGCAGTAATTGGACTTACAGAAAGGTCTTGGTGGCTGCAGTTGAAAAGGAGAAGGGACGAAAAAAATGGATCAGAACAACGACATTCTGAAAGTCATCTCGTAGCTTGATGGGCCAGTCTCGTTGCTTCATTATTAATTTGTCTTCATTACAGTAATATATTAACAGGCAGGCAGGCAGGCAGGCAGGCAAGCAGGCAGGCTGGCAGGCAAGCAGGCAGGCAGGCAGGCAGGCAGGCACTCCAGCAGGCAGGCACACACACAGGCAGACACTCAAGCAGGCAGACACACAAGCAGTCAGCACGCAAGCAGACAGGCATGCAGTAAGGCAGACAAACAGGCCCACCGGCAGATAGGTGGTATGTATGTATGTATGTATGTATGTATGTATGTATGTATGTATGTAAGTATGTATGTATGTATGTATGTATGTATGTATGTATGTATGTATGTATGTATGTATGTATGTATGTATGTATGTATGTATGTATGTATGTATATATAATGCATGTAGGTATGTCTGTATGTAGGTAGATGGGTAGTAGATAGATAGATAGATAGATAGATAGATAGATAGATAGATAGATAGATAGAAAGATAGATAGATAGATAGATAGATAGATAGATAGATAGATAGATAGATAGATAGATAGATAGATAGATAGATAGATAGATAGAGAGATAAATAGAGAGATAAATAGAGAGATAGACAGGCAGACAGACAGACAGATATGAGTTCCCTGTATGCGAGTATCCTCTGAATATACATCTGCTTCATGTCCACACAGCTAGCACCTCTAAGAAATCACCTGGTGTTTTGAAAGCTAATAGGCATCGTAGTATTCTGGTATCAGATTAATAATTACATAGATGCATATCACTCGAGAAGTTTAAAAGGTTGATGACATGCACTTGACGTAGATCACTATGTGAAGTATTAAGTGTTAAATTAACCTTGCTATATCTCCCAGATGAAGATAAATTACAGTTATGGATATACCACTATCAGCGTAAGCTGTGCCATTTGTTCAGATGCAAGGGACAACATCGACCAGTGTGGGGGTATTCAGTGTTTGCTTGCTTCACAGGTGAAACAACGGAACTGCTGAAAGATAGATATCACTCCCAGCCCACTCTGCGCGCGCGCGCACACACACACACACACACACACACACACACACACACACACACACACACACACACACACACACACACACACACACANACACACACACACACACACACACACACACTTTCTCACATACTTATTCACCCACGATTCGGGTTTTTAGATAACTCGCAGATAAAGTAAAATGTGCTCATGAGGAAGTTGTTCGAGCCCGAAGCCAATGTTTTACAGTTTACAATGCATGTAGAAGGTGGGGAATAAAATTCCGTGATTTTAATGTCTAATGGCTGCTACAAGAGGGATCGCTATCATCGATTTAGTCTGCCTGCTTGTTGCCTTCCTGTCAGTGTCAGGTCGTTTGCCTGGTTGCCTACTGGTCTGCCTGCCTATCTGCCTGCCTGCCTGCCTGCCTGCTAACATATTGCAGTAATGAAGACAAGGCGTGCTCTGCGCTCAAGCTAGATTTAACTTTGCGATCTTGTAAAACAAGGATAATAACTTTGCATGACCACGGGTAATGCATTTGATGACAGAACAGAATTTCAGAACCTATCCGTTGCTCTGCCTTCGGTGACATTAGTTTGTGCCACTTATGACTGAAAAATACAGAACCAAAGACATGTAAACAAACAACACTTATCTGGCTCTTCCATTAATATGGTCGATTTCAAACAAAGGGCATGATGTCTAATTAATGTTTTTTATTCAAAATTCAAATGTGACAACAATGAAGAGAACCCCCATGAATAAGCCAGTTTAAGAAAAAAGGTATCACTGCTAACTGTGAACTGCACTGAAATTCAGAGGATGTGATAGACTTGACAACAATGTTAAAAAACTGCAACTGGCACTGGAAATCATCCTAAATAATAAATGAACAACAACAACAGCAACAAGAACAAGAACCAGAACAACAACAACAACAACAACAACAACAACAACAACAACAACAACAACAACAACAATCTAAGCGACCACAGCGATAACAACAACACAACACCCTTACATCACCACCACCACTACCACCGCCACCATCACCACCACCACCATCGCCAACAACAACAACAACAACAACAACAACAACAACAGCAACAAACATGCTTTGTCGAGTTTGCTTGAGGCCATGAGCCGAAATGTAAATTATTCAATTTAAAAACAGGGCGCTTACACTATTTACGACATCGGGGGACTAAAGGAAGAAATCCTCCGAAACCTACTTATAATAATATTTTATGATCAAGAACTCATTTGTTTAGTCTAGCGCAAGGCCTTCGCCAATACACGTTGTCACAGTTATGTTAACGAAACGTGAAACGATAATATTACATTATAAAGGAGCCGGGTGCGGGGTGGGGTGGAAGGGGTAGACGGGAAACGGGGCTTGAAATTCGATTTTTCTTTGAAAATTGCTACTTTTAGATGCTCTGTGATCTGGGTACATTAGCCATTTCTGTACATGTAAAAACATACTTGAAACGAAACTGGACTTGTTTCTCTTAATAAGAATAACGATATTACTATTACCACTACCATTACTACTACTACTGTTACTACTACTTATACCACCACCACTATTACTACTACTACTACTACTACTACTACTACTACTACCACTACTAACAATGCGGTTTATAAAAGTCTCGTATCCAGGCTTTAGCTCGCTCACACGACTTCAAATACTTCATATCACCAGTTGATAATCGCCTTTCGTATGTCTCAAAGAAATCCATGTTAGTTCACCAGACCATAATGTGCTTTGAAAGGAAGGTCAGAATAATTGATAATAACGTTGTTTTTAATTATTTTTTTTTTGTATTCAATGTTCTGAGTAGACACATCCATAAAACAAGATATCAGAAATTAGCTCAATAATTTTCTTGATACATATATGTATTTTTTCCAAATAACATTGATATTCGTTGAAAGTTGCATCGATACCATGATTATAGACAGCCTTATTGTACCAAATAAGTGACTAAAATGCCAAGTATTATAAATCATGCAATGGAGACAAGTTACCTACCTGTATGCTTATTATATCACACGTCGACAGATTATTCAGTTGGCATTTTTGTCACAGCCAACGATATTTTAGGTAATATTATAATAGGGTACATTTATAACAGTAATAAAACTTATGCAGAATTATGTGCGTACAGATGCCTCCCCAAAAAGGCTATAGTAGAGAAAAAAAAATATCAGAGAATATTAGAATACCAGAGAACATTTCAATATCGTGTATGGTTTTTGAGAAAATCGAGATTTTGGAATATTTACGGGGGAAAAAAAGCCCGTGTTCTTACTGTACAGTGATTGTAAAAAGTCAGGACAAAAAGTGGTTAGATGTATGCACAGTTCCTTCAGTGTAAAATGATATTACTCTCAAAGAAATGTACACACAGTTTCATGCAGGTTGGACAAAAATTGAGGAGGAGATATAAAGTAGAGTTGTCTAATTTTCACAATTAAACTTTGGAGTTGGCTGTGAACAGATTTATTTTTTTTTCTGCATATTTGATCATGGGTTTCTTAAATGACAAACACGAGAATGACTTATGCTCAGAACTGTAGAAAATCACTTCAGAACATCTCTCACTACCCCCGGCTCCCTAGAGAATGTAGACAGTTTTCAGAAGCAATGCTTATCAGTAACAGAACATTCAATTTATCCTTACGCATCAGTTCGACAAATGGCACGTCTAAACTGTAATGACTAGATGTATCACGCGTGTTCCAGAGCTATTCACTATTCATCAGTTTACGGGGCAAACTTCATCTAAAAGGATTTTCACCGTTAAAAGCGTTGCAAACAAATCGTAAAGTGTTATGACGTCATGTGGTTTGTTAACGTAAGATCATAACAATAATATTATTATATTTGTCTCACTTAGAATATGTACATGCCTTAAGTTTGTATGAAGACTGTTCGTGGATTTTTTTCCAGTTTTACGGTGGATTGCCTAGATAAACTGATTTCTGTTTCAGCGGCCAGAAGTTATGGTTTAATAGCGGTTTCATAAACAGAAGTGACAATAAAAGCTGTCAGAGAGTAGGAAATAATAGCATGCACACAAAGATAAACAAAAACATGTGCCAGCTTGCCACCATTCCTTTGAACACCTCGTTAGATATATTGTGTAAAACCAGCGACCATGAAAATAGATGCAGCCTAAAAAGACAATATTGATGTAGTATGATAAATATAGGATTTAGTAAAAATAAAGAAAAACAACAAAACACTGAAAACTTTTTAAAACATTCACTAAGCAACATATTTCTTTGATCGGTAGGCCAAAATAATAAAAAAAAAGTTTCTTAATTTCAAAGTTGAATAACTTTCAACAATTCAAGCTGTACACAGCTGACATTTAGGACACAGTTATAGACGGATATCATCAGTTACTGCTACAAATTCCAAATATATAGGTGTAAGTGTTATATCACAACCGATAAATTAAAAATACATGTCTAACAATGGTATAGCCAGCTTATGCGAGACACATGGGCTTCGGCAAAGCATATTGCAGTATATATTTTTGATATTTTTTTTCTGTTGCTGGGACAAAAGTATGACACCTTATCAATGAAGCTTGCATCAGTTATAAATTATATCTGTCTGTTGATACTCTTACAATTTTGTCCTACTTTGTTTTGAACTCTAGAAGTCATTGGACTTTAAATTATCTATCTATCTATCTATCTATCTATCTATCTATCTATCTATCTATCTATCTATCTATCTATCTATCTATCTATCTATCTATCTATCTATCTATCTGTCTGTCTGTCTGTCTGTCTGTCTGTCTGTCTGTCTGTCTGTCTGTCTGTCTGTCTGTCTGTCTGTCTCTCTCTCTCTCTCTCTCTCTCTCTCTCTCTCTCTCTCTCTCTTGCTCTCTATCTATCTATCTATCTGTCTTTCCGTATCCCCGAGGAAGACCAGCAGAAGGTCGTCCATGTGGAAATAAATATGCAAATCGTGTTTGATGAGTCTCCTTTGTCATTAATATCTAAAAGTTAAAAGACATATTATGTGATATTTGGTTTCTGCAAATAAACTGTTCTTAATGATCAACCAGTCAATATGTAGAGGCAAACCACCACATTCACAGTGCCAGAAAGTTTTTCTCGAGAATAAGTGTACTTGTCCAATCTTTTCGATACAAACAACAACAACAACAACAACAACAACAACAACAACAACAACAACAACAACAACAACAACAACAACAACAACAACAACAACAACAACAACAACGAAGACGACGACAACAACAATAACGACGACGACGACGACGACAACAACAACAACAACTACTACCACAACAACAACAACAACAACAACAACAACAACAACAACCGTGTGGCATTTGATCTAGTTCATAGTCAGAAAAGAGATTGCAGCATGCAGCTGGTGTTGATTTTGGCGTTTTTCCTTTGACATGAGTGTAATGCAAGTTACCCGTATCAGTGCTGTACCAGTCTTCCATGAACAGGACAATCTGCATGTGTCAGCTGCCTAATCACTCTGTGCAGCGCATGCAGAGAAATATAACAATACCCTCCTGGAAGGGCTGGCTTAACGTTTTTGATCGGATGTTACAGAAGCATTGAAAACATATACAAGTACTATTTATATGAATGACGATTAAAGAATAATTATGATTATGATTAGACTCTGGGCGTCGCGATCGAAGAAAGGAGTATATAGTCTAGAGCATCAAAAGAGCGACTAGTTGAAATTTTACGCTATTCTGTGCGTATCGATGATTGAAAAACAAATATAATTATCCTCATTCTGGTTGATCATCGATCTGGGTTCATGCATCACCCATTATTGTTGTTGCATATTGTTGTCGAAAAGTGCGACTGATCTCGGGTGTAGATGAAGTGTCAGAATTGATGATGAGTTAGTCAGTGGTAAGCACGAGAAAGATCTATGACATGCAAGTCTGTTTTTCATTGGTAACTGGGTCTATGAGGTCTCTTGTGGGCCAAATTTCAGGTTGGCCTCTCTTCACTTCTGTGGTATGTCAGTGCGCGACTCTGTGGGTCAGAACGCGACACTGTTCTATTAGCACTGGTATAATAATTATGACAATGACAAATTTATGCGCTAATCTGGCCGGTCAGACAGCTGATGTGTTGGGTTTGTAGGCGACTTGGTGCATCATGCGACACTCTCAAATAAAGTCACAATTATCCTGTCTCCAGTGTGCTAGATTTCGATCATAGTAGGAGGGTTTTCCATAATATTTATAAAAATCTACTGCTCTTAATGGTTTTATCATTCTGAAGAAAGAGATTGGGCTACCCCTTCCCCCTTCAGAAAAAAAAAAAGGAATCAATGTAGCATTTTTCATTATCACTCCGGGCTGCGCTCCTGATTTATACAGCTACAACACCATTCACATTCACCGCGCTCCTTTGAATCGTCCCGTTCCTTTCTACGAGTATAAGAAGTACAATAACCTCAAGATATAACAATAACTTCAAAAGTTGGAAGAAAACTGGAATAAAATTTTTGGCACACTGGTTTTTGAATCCGGTTGCTTAACTCTTTGTTAGTATGTTCGACAAACACTAAGCAAAAATGGCGGTTAGTCGAGTGATAGCCAGTAATATTTAAGCAGTACAGTGTTTAAAGAATGCAACTTTGCTTCTGTCTTTGAAAAGTCGGCAGATGGGATACAAATAACTTGGGATGGTGGACTGCGACAACATCAGAATGTTTAGAAGGCTATTGCTATCCTATGTCAGTGTGAGGGTAAAGTCGAAACTAACATCTCGCCTTGGTGTTGGACTGAGTTTGACGCAAGTAATGTAATTATTAATTATAATTGGAGAGAAAAGCACAGCAAATGTCAGTAAAGACAAAAATGGAAATATTCAAATGTGTTTATGTACAAATACCTACATGTATTGAAAGCATAACGACCCAAAACTTAGAACAGTGCTGAATGGCACTATGAATTT
Source organism: Ellobium chinense (assembly GCA_033807755.1). Taxonomy (NCBI): domain Eukaryota; kingdom Metazoa; phylum Mollusca; class Gastropoda; order Ellobiida; family Ellobiidae; genus Ellobium; species Ellobium chinense. Next base: position 183,704 of record JAWQUT010000322.1, read on the forward strand.
GATGCTGGTGTTCCATCCAACACACAAGGGTGATGTATTGTCTGACTAATGAAAATTCATCAAGAAATGGGTAGATGTAACCTATGCTTGCTGCAAATTTATTGGCCTATGCCTAACTATTGCGGTGAAAAGTTGATCAAGAATTCAATGACGTGCTTGGCCAAGATATGTCACACGCACACCTGTCATGCTACTGTCAGACATGTCTTTTGTCATCGGTTAGTCATGACAATAATTATAATTGATAACACAGATATCTGAAATGTGCAATATTCATAAAAGAATACCATCTACTCATGTCTGCCGAATTTCAATAGCATAAAATTTGAATTATTGAATTTTCTAACCTCTGAATTAATTTTTTCTTTTTTTTTTGCGGAAATNGGGGGGGGGGGGCATCAGATATAATACATATGACATTTAAATGACATTCTGAACAGATCATCTACCGCAGTTATCCATTTGTGTCCAGTACTAAAGGCGCTAAACACAACTTGTGACATTTCTTTATTGGCCGAACCTTTCGATAACAATCGCTAAACAACATTACGAGGCTGTTTTCATTAGCATCAGTGCTTGAATCACAACCAAATCTGTCTTTTCGGTGTTTTTTTTTCCATTTTTAAATGGCAGAGCCCGAGGGAAAGACACCTGCTGTATACCTCAGAGGGTCGTAAAAATGTCCGGAAAAAACAAATACATTACAGACAGAGGTGAAAGGAACTTTCATCACAGGAAATTTTAAAACAATGTAAGCACAGCAACTGTTGCACTGTCAAAAGTTCGAGCGTACAAGATCTTGTGTACTCTGGCGAACCATAAATGATTTCAATAAAGTCAAATAAAGAAAAAAAAAAAGAGCCTGTGTGTATATGGGGGAT
>JAWQUT010000322.1:184611-224143 GCA_033807755.1 Ellobium chinense
GAAAGTAAAATTTATCCGAAAATCATGACACAGCTGCTGGAAAAGACAGACCTAGATATAATTTAGACAGTAAAGGTCTATGACCTTAATACTTGGCATTTGTCATATTCCACACAGAATCGATGTTGGCTTTGTTTGTGTTTCTAAAGGGTTGTGGTCTCTTTCTCTTCAGAACAACAACAATGATGGCGAGACGCAAGTTGTGCTCATCAGGCACAGTGAATTGATTTTTATTTTTTGTCCAGATCTCTCTCTCTCTCTCTCTCTCTCTCTCTCTCTCTCTCTCTCTCTCTCTCTCACACACACACACACACACACACACACACACACACACACACACACACACACACACACACACACACACACACATATACAGACAGACAGAGACAGAGAGACAGGAAGAGAGAAAAAGAGAGAGAGAGAGAGAGAGAGAGAGAGAGAGAGAGAGAGAGAGAGAGTGTGTGTGTGTGTGTGTGTGTGTGTGTGTGTGTGTGTGTGTGTGTGTGTGAACTGTCTCTGGCTTTCTTTGTCCCATCCCACAAAGGTATTTATTATTTATAGATATAGTGATTTAGACTTTTAAATCTTTATTTTAATTTCCTTTGAAGGCATTCCTATTTCAACTGTTCTGTTGCTGTTCAATCTTCTCTGATTCCTTTTCCAGTCGTAATAACTTCTCTGTTAAGACAAACTATAATTACCCGAGAGTAAATAATAAACCATTATTGACACCATGAGACTACACCCTGTTCAACTGGCCTTCGTGGTCTGTCCTAGCATAGGATCGGCCTCGTTTATATAATATGACGTATAAGTCAGCCTGGCCGGTCCTATGCGATTATCAACATCATGCCATTATTCCACAAGACTACCCTTCTTATAATCTGCAGTGCGAGAGGGTCCAAAAAAGGTGTAAGATAATTTTTTGAAGAACTGCTGTCCAGAACTGAATGTCAAGGTCCCGAAATGTACATTTTACAACCAGCAGTCCACGGTCAGTCCCCTCTTCTCTGAGGAGTGGGGAGAAGGGGGAGATTTCGGATCAAAAGCTCTTGAAACTATATGACATGAGACAATAAGGTGGGCATGTTTTCTGGAAGGAATCATGTTATTTTGGCCGGATGAACCATTCAAAATGTATTCCTACAGTATGAAGTAATATCAATACTATAAGAGAATACTATCAGTGACAGTGCCACACAAACGAATAGAATACAAAAGCTAATATTTTATACCTGCAATGGCAATATAGATGCCTATGAGTTCCTTTCACAAATCGAAAGAAAATTCGATTGGTGTATTTGGCACATAGATCGAAACTGGTACTTACCATTTGTACTAATGCCGATACCTTCACTGTCGATACGTAATATGTTGTCGAGAAAAAAAGCTCAACAGTTACAGTGGGCCCAAATCGATTCTTGGTCAGGACATCTCTGTTGACTAAAACCAGCAAAAAACATTAGTGGTACCTTACTTCCAGGTATTACTTTTGGCAACAGCACTGTTTCTGGAAGAGCTGGTTTTCTGTGGGAAGAGATTATACAAGATATTATTGATATGTGCAGTGCAAGTACTATTACCAGGGACCAAACCCCTTGAGAATTGAGATGGGGTGGCGGAAACGAGGTCGTTTAAATACTGTTGTATCTTGCACTTACTGGCATTTCTCTCTCTCTCTCTCTCTGCCTTTCTCTCTCTCTCTCCCCCTTTGTCTCTCTCTCTCTCTTTGGTGGCGGTGGTGGTGGTGGCGGTAGTAGTGATAGTGGTGGTGGTGTGTGTGTTTCTTACAGAGTCCAATTTTTATTCTGCATGTATTTCAATAGCTCCCCTGTCAACACAATGTTAAGCTAGCGCATCTCGTTTTTTGGCATCTCTTGCTGTGGGGCTCTCACATCTCTTGTTTTGCTACCTGTCCTAGGCCGCCATCTCACCCCGTGACCATCCGGTTGGAATCTGTGGGAGGTACTGAGGATCAGCTGACAGCCGCTGTTTATGAAGCTTTCATATTCCCCAGCTCGAAGGGCTATCATATTATCATGTTGATATTGCCTTTGAAAAGAAAGACTATGATTTTCAATTTTCTGGATTCCTCACCCTTGCGGCCGCCTACTGTTTTTGTATTATTTACGTCGGGTAATAATACGAGTAGAAAACAAGCCCGTGTTTATATAATATATCATTATCGCTGTGGTGTTCCTTGACGTGGGTGGTACTCTCCACGAGCTTATTAAACAAGGGAATGCTTCTGCACCGGAGAACAGGCAGATTCAGGATGTTCAAAAGAGGTTGAACGGCGGGGAAGAGAGCTTAACAAACATGTATTGTGATCATACAACCACTTCTCTGAGCAAACATCAGTGACGAAAACGCATTGTTTCTCTATGTTGATAGAAATATTTTGTGCCGCATTCGCACAGAACGCGTGGCCTCGGCGCTTCCGTTCAGGTCATTTGAAACCACTTTCATTACTGCCCAAGATTTGCTCAATTATTTTTGCACACCCCCCGCTCCCCTTTTCTCCATTCTTTTTGTACAAAGCAGTAATCCCTCTGCAAGCATTCTTGTATTGTGCACTTTTGTTCCCTGCAAATAAACGATTGTTTTGGGTTTGAATGGAACGGTTATCGAATCTTCGTTTGAATGTTATATTCTCTGATTTATTTAGTTGTCATAGAAGATCAAATTATATCGGGGTACACACATCACTGTTTCTTTGGCAAGTAGTCCTTTTAAGATTGTCAGCAGCATGGTTCAGACAGTTTCTATGTGACACTTTCCAACTTCTGCTAATCTCAACATTTTGTTTGAATTTGAACAGTAGTACCCGTTTCACCTTCGATATCACTCTGACTCTCCTAAGAGATGCCCATAACAGTCACCACTTTTTAGGTAGTGGGACGATTTGCCTACATAAAGAGACAGAGCAATAAAAGGAGTGTGCAAAACAGAGTGGAACTGAGTGACTATTCACGTGTGCCATTCATTGCTTTTTCTTTGGCATACTCGCAATGATGGCACTGATCATTGTAAAGGGCGCACATGCGCTCATGTACACATAAATATAAACACATAAAAGGAAAGGGAGGAAAGTATACTTTGGAAATGATAAAAATCATAAAACCGAGCCATTTGTTTGGCTCGATCAATACCTTGAAATGTATATGAGGATACATTGTACATGTAAACAATCTAAATGACTTGCAGTAACATTTGCATGAAGTATCAATGCTGCTTTCGTCGGTATTATATAATGCTATAATAAATTATGGCTCAGGCCGGCTGTGCAAACCTCGTCAGCTTACCCTTCTTGTCGAGGAAATGGAGCTCCATGTATCATGTACATGTATGTATAAATCAGTCTCCTCCCATCCATTGTTATCAGCAGTACAGAATCCCACCTTCCGTCGGCTGTGCAAACTTCAGAAGAATCGTGTTTCACTGACATACTTGCTCTGCTGACAACAGAAGACAGTTTCCAGTATCTCTGAATTATGTGAACTCGAAGGTTCTGTAAAATTCGACACTTCTCCAGATCCGAATAGTTTCTGTTCCACATCAGGCCCAGTCTTTTCAACGTGTTTTCATGATTAGTCTGTAAATTTTCGAATTATACTATTTCCGACCGAGCGACCGAGCGACCGAGAGACCGAGCGACCGACTAGATTGGGGATGAAAAAAAAAAATAATGTTAGCCTCAAAACATTTTTGTTTAACTCATTATTTGGCACTGTTGAGTTTTCTTGCCTAGATCCCATTTATCGCCGTACGCATTTCCTATACATATAAAGCAAAATTTGGCTATAAAAAATAGAGACCCATTGTAGATACAAACCTCGTTACAGAAAAAGTATAGAAATAAAACGAGTACTATCAAATCTATTTAAGGTTTTTCATTTTTCTCGTAATCACAGAAAATGAAAGAGGCAAAAAATGTTCTGAGGCTAACGATAACCTTCTTAGCGGAAGTAACAAAGATGTCTAAAAAAATTACTAATAAGCGTTGGGGCCAGTAAATATTTCAAAGGGACGATTTGGTAGGTTACAGCATACATTTTATGTTGAGTGCATATTAAATCAGATATTGATTCTGAAGTTGTACAACCACATTTATTTAGAAAGTTTTGTTTCATTTTATGTTTTGTTTATAAAATATACAAGAAGAGCGTGCAGAGACTTTCCTGTCTGTCACAGATATAGAAGGTTATGCCTCGGCTCGTAAAATCTGATAATATGTACCAGGGTTAGAATGTTTTTTGTACCATCACATGCAATGATAATAATTAATGTGGCAGTAATCTGCTAAGACGACAAAATTTCGGAAAGGACTGCTGATACTACGAAATTTCCGCCACAGCCCGCCAATTCTCTGAGTTTTGGTATGTAAATTATAATAGATGATGAAAAATATATTATGACACGTTGTGAGTGATTTTCTTTTTACTTTTCAAATTTCCATTCTTCATTTTAATCATAGAATAATAAAGCAGTCTCATGCCTCCAACTTACTTGTAGGTCTACAAGATAACTTCCTGTGTGACTGATGCAGTACTTTCAAGTCAGTGGATCATATTAAGACCTTTGATCGCATAGGTCCGAATAAAATTCTAATTGTTTGTCATTCTATTAATAGATTCAGCAAAATCTTGAAAGCAATTAAAGAAACAAAGGTGAATTGACAACGGAAGTCTATTAATTGGGAAAATAAGGGACGTTTTCCTGATACGACGATTGGCAAGACCTGACAGCTAACCTATCTCATACCGTTAAAACCTGATGGACGCCTCTCACTGCCTGCTCATACTTTCTCTCTCCTTGCGAGGATGTCTCCTTTTCCCAGTATTGCCTGCAATCTCTTTCTTTCTTTCTCCCACTCTCTACGCCTTTAATATAATTATGCCGATACAAGTCCATCACGGTCATATTGTAAATGCCTTGGGAAAACATTTCAGTCACATTTCTCTCAGTCCACCTAACTATACGATGGATACCTGGCCATAGGAAGTGAAAGATATTGCAGCACTTTTTAATGGCAGTAACACTGTGTGCTCCCCAAGGAGTTAAATGACTGTCCTGATGGGGTAATAATAGTGTAAAGTCGCGTATGAGTGAGAAATTATGGCCTGGATACAAGATGTATGAACAGTATTATAATTAAGGATGGTATTATCATAATACATAGGCAATCTTGTAGGTTTTGATGAACAATTTCAGTTTCAATTTCAATTTGTTTATTTAGGCCCATGCCAACCACATAATAATAATAATAAACAATAATTCAGAAAGAATGGAAAAAGCAAATAGAAAAAATGAAAAAAATATGTGCATAACTGACTACAATAAGTTTATTAAGCATATCTCTCCCTCCCTTCCTTTCTCTCTCTCTCTCTCTCTCTCTCTCTCTCTCTCTCTCACACACACACACACACACTTTTTCTCTCTCTCTTCCCCTTCCTTTCTCGCATTCTCACCCTCTCTTACTTTCTCTATTTCTCTCACTCTCTCTCACTTACTTGCCCTCCCCTTCTAATATTAACAATTTTTTGTGCTGCAATTATTCTCTGTGACGGTTAGTGACCTCGAAAACTACCCGTGCAATCCTTCCCCCTTCCCCCCCTCCCCTCCCCCCGTCCAAATCTCAAGATCTAGATCTTGTGTAGCTACTGTAAATCTAGCTTAGTCTAGTCAATAACCAACAAAGAAAAGTGGGTCACATTATTAATGAAGTTAAGTCAGTACTTGTGGTTATGAATGCTTGAGATTGTTGATTTCAATGTATGAGTATTGTAAAACAAATAATAAAGGATTACTTGACATCAAGAAACCAGTATCAATATAACTGAACCTTATAATTTTTTCTCTTACTATTCTTTTTCTTTGTTTTATCTTTCCCTTTCCCTTTGTCATCTTTCCAGTTTCGCATGCTTTCTTTTGCCCTCCTTCCTTTCATTAACCCTCTAGTGCCCACTGGTCCATATTTGGCAACCCAACTTCAAGGGTCCAGTGTGTAGTGATCCAAATATGGCACGGATGTTTCAGTACCCGGAGGTCCAAATTTGACCCAAAACTTTTCACCTATTTAATGTTGACACTGTTCACTATCAATGTTTGATATTATGTATTTTTGGTGGCATTTGAAGCGTGTATGTGAATCTTCAGAATTTCCCTATTTCTATGCCTGGGCACTAGAGGGTTAAAGTGAGGAAGAAAATCAACCCCCTATACACGTGTTCGCGATTTTTTTTTTTCTGACCGGCATTCCCTTCTCCAGGCGATCTCGCCCGTCTGTCATTGAATAACCACGTGACGTTGATAGATCTGAGTGCCAGCATTCCTCCAAGGCAAATGAAGATGACTGTATTGTGGCGGTGAATCTTGGGAGAATTTCCAAAACTTGCCACACAAACGTATTGGAACAACTGCTGATAAGTGCGAAGGCATGCAGACTTGGAAGCACAATGCATGCTGATTTGGATCTAGCAGCATTTTGATCGTATCTTCCTTTTTGTTGGTTTGTTTATTGTTCCACAATGCATTCTTGGTGATGTATTTATTCATGAAGTTTTAAATCTGCACAAAATTGAATCTACAAAACTTGTTAGTTAGGTCTGCATAAATTGGCCAGATGTTTGCTCTATGATAGCAACAAAGGCATGATTTGCTCTATGATAACGAAAAGAAGCGTGGATTCCTTTTCATCACAGTGAAGCACAAAAGAATTGCTTCTGTTAGCTGTACGGAAATAATTGGACTTTCTTTCTTCATTACCACTCCTTATGACGCGGAGACCAAATGTGAAAATTAGGAATGAAAAGAAATCAAGATTACTAAAGAAACGGTGTGCATCCTTCCGGTTACCAGAGAAGTCAAAAAAAAAAAAGGAAGGAAAGAAGAGTAAAACCTATGTGGCTTTGAAAATGGAATCTCATCCCCGCTTCCGTGCTTTGACTCTATGCAAGAATATGGACAAGACGTCACGCAGAATTCGATTATCCTCAAAAGTAAATCCAGCAGCAGATGCTGCAGTTTCACTCTGAGCAGACGTGGTGATGGGGTGGTATATTGTCAAACCATCCCCGGCCCGCACACGAAGGGAAGAGCATTCCACGAGAAAATGGGCGGTAAAAAGGGGGGTAAGCAGATTATTAACAGCAGTAGGTAAAACTCAATACTGCCGCGGAGGTGGCTTTTTCACCAGCTCTTAAACTAGTCTAGTTCTAGTGGCATTTCATTTTTGCCCGTTGGCAGCCTGTGCTCCGTTCGTTTTCTCTTTCCTTTGTGTTTCTGTGTGTAAATGCTATAATGGTTGTGTTTTCCGACCATTCGCCCCAGCAGTTGCATTTCCGAACTGTTTCCTCTTATTGTTGTCTTGCTCTGCTTCATTTCCCGAGGCGTTTCCAGCTGGGAAACCATGGCCTTCGTGGCCGGTATCGTTTCAAACTTCCAGATTTCAAGACAAGACCACAAACTTTCTACTTGTAGACCGGCTTGATATAGGAGAAAAGAGGGGAAGAACTGGAGGTGAAGGGGAACAAGGAAGTGAAGGATAAGTCTAATTATTTGAATAAAAGCAAAGTTACTTTGACACTGCAGTCGTTGTCTACACAACTATATTCGTGCAAGAGTTTAGTTGGGTGCGGGGTGCGAAAAGGATTTGGAAGGGAAATGATTGGATGATCGTCTCAAAATATTGCGGGATAGGGAAAAGGGTGAAGAGAAGGGCGTAAGCCATACCAGTTACACTTCTGTTTATAGAGTTGTCCTGACTTTGCCATTTAACTACGTCTGCCACCATACCACCTTCATATGGTTTATCGGACTCCTTCTCAAGTTCACTGATTTTAAAGTTTTGTCATCATCTTACCACTGAACACTTTAGGATGAGGACGGGACAAGAAGAATTACCTAGGGAGCTCAAGGAAGTAGAAAGTAGTAAAGGAGCAAACTCTGACTGTGATACAAAGAACTTTATTATTTCATAGTTCATTTCCTGAAAGGCGATACACACAAATTGCAAAGGCGGTGCCCATTTAAAATTGATGAGTTTTCCCTCCCAGCGGGAGAATTGCTAATTGTATTGACAGGTAATCTATGACATCAGAATATGCAATAACCTGTGATCGGATATCAAGGAGCTGTTCTTATTTTAATTGTTATTTAGTTTTATTTATCGTCCTCTAGAGTCTCCAGAGACATTCAGAGTTCAGACGTTCAGAGTTTTCAGTTTAGAGACTTGGTGCACTGGAGACCGTGATTACCACATGACCAAACTATTTAGGGCTCTGATTGTCGTCCATAGGCTTTCCTTTCTCTAAAGAAATCCTGCAGATTCCCGAACAAACTCTGGCCAAAGGATTACTTTGGTCACAATGCAAACTTAATCAAACTAATAAAACACTAAGTGGTGGCGGGCAACGAATACAATGTACTCTGATATCCTTGATGCATTGCGTCAATGCTTATTATGGCGAGAAGATAAGTGAGACTGTCCTGCTTGAAAGAGGATTGACTGAAAGAAAAGAATGAGATTTAAGTCTAAGTCTTACAATTACGGCGGTCACAAAAAAATAATTCGTGCTCCTGTCCTGTTCTAAGCTAAAGCAGAGGGTAAACATTACAACTTGATAGAACCAGCAATCGGCAAGGAGGATAAAATCATGTGTCTTATTTCCACTTCCAGAGCTGAAAGCACAACTTATTGATCTCTAATAAGTCGCCATTTTTGACATCATTAAAATAACATCGATATATGTTCGAACAGAGGACATCGCTCTTAAGCAAAGTAAATTCATTACAACTAAAGATTCATTCATTCAATTACCATCGATTTATCCCTTTGAACGTTGTTGCTCAGTCAGTCAGAGAACGTGAGAGATTGTTTAGGGATAATGTACACAAACTGCTGCTATTGATTGCACTTGCAAAACTTCTAATTTTACGTTTGGCTCGTTTGATCCTACCGGTTTTTATTAAACCTCTCACTTATGTTGCCATACTGCAAAAAAAGGAGGTTTTCAAGACTGATTTAATTTCGACGTTTAAGCAAGACCAACGCTGACTAAAATGGACCATCGATGAGCACGAGGTGGTGGAGGCTGGTAGGTTGCAGAAACGTGTTGCCATGAGCAGCGTTGGCAAGAAACAAAGTCCTTGTGTGATCGGCCCATTTTCAGCACGTGTTGGCCACGGGTGAAAGAGCCACTGTATCTCAAAATGCATGTGACAAATTATACGCCACAGAGACAGCATTATTTACACTAGACTAGACGTAGGATAAAGTACCGTTGCAGATATATATCTTTCGCATAACTTCTCATGATCCCACATGTCTCTTATATGGACAGCCATATCAGAGCCAAATGGGAGATGCTGGTCCACAAAGGACGGGACAGACACATAATAGAAACACATGGGTACCACTATACTAGGACTTTTATGGCTGGCGCTTAAGCGAAGCACTAATACATTCAAATCTTGGGTAATTTTGGCGAGCAAGATATCCCGGTTTGAAAAGAATGAACCCTGTTCATAACACTGGAAAAATCCAGTGTGGTTCCAACCTGATATCGGAAAAAGTGTTTGTTGACAAGATCTTTTGATCGCGAAATTAGTTGCTGTTTTAGCTGCATGGTTGATGGTCGTATTTCATTTTATTTTTTTTTCGGTCATCGATTTGCAACCTCTCACAAAGCACATTGGCTGACTTTTCTGTGTATTTTCAAAACGATTGTATTATTAATTTAAAAATTATATCAAAGTTTTGAGGTGGGGAGTTATTAATGATAGTGAGTATACTGAGACAGTTCCCTGTTGTCCTGATATCGGGTTTCAGATAGACAGAAGTGAAAACTCCTAAACCATTATAACAGAAACAAAAGATTTATTGAGAAGCGTGCCTATTTTCATGTGAGCATGTGTATGGGTGCGGGCATGAGTGCCAGGGCATGTACACGTTCATCTGTACGTGCTTGTAAGCGGATGACTGTGTGCGCATTTGTCTTGCACGAATACGTGTGTGTGTGTGCACGTGTGAGCTAGGATCATAGGATATATAATATCACTGAAAACACTATGTCGCATTGTGGATTACAAAACACAACTGGAACCCGAACAGATTGAAGTAAAATGGGATGAATTTTGGACCAGCAGCGGTGTCTTGAAACTGAGATTTCTCTGACTGGCACGTTCTCCAAATACAGACATTACAGCCGAAAACTGCCTCCCAAATGAATTTTAAACAATTTCACTCACATATTATCGGTTTCAATTTTTTAAAGCTGTTTTAGCTCATTGCAAGTACAGCATGGTCGGAGAAGCGACAGAAATGGGGAGCGTTTAAAAGCAAATTTTCGTTTGTCAGAATGGAAAATCTCAGCAGTAAATCACTTGATAGCCGTCGAGCGTCCGCCATAGCAAATCGCTCAGTTCTCAATGTTGGACTAACTCACAGAACATACGGGGGGAAACGGGCTCGTCACTGAGACGGTAAATGAAGTGAACTGAAATGAACCCCGGAGGAACACGAGCGCAAATCTGGAAAACAGGCGGGGACGAAGAGAGATCCCTGTATAATAACTCCGGGACTTTTCTCTCCAACACGCAATGCCATAAATTTCTACCAAATTCTACAGCACTGGTTGCTGTTTTTCATTTCTTTCTTCTCACCTCGTCGTTTTTTGTTGTTTTGGTCTCCTTCTACTTGCGTCTTGTAGATCTCGTTGACGCCTCAGAAGTGAAGATGGGTGCTCGTGATAGGTTAAAAGATAAATGTTTCCCTCAAAACGAGGCGTTACGCAAGTTTCCAGACCATGTGGAGATTTACTCGTGTCTCCCCAACTTATGGCGACGTTAACACAATTTGGTTCGGGGCATTTAAGATGGCACGGACCGCTAAGAGTAGAAAATTTGTCTTCCCGGTGGTCTGCTGTCATGAAGACAACGTTCTCAGGAAGCAAAAACTGAGTTAACTGAGTAAGGCCAAACTCGTGTGTGGCTTTTGGAGTTTAGTTCCCAGTTTGGTCTATATCCATAGAGCAAAAGTGTGTTGCTCGCTTAAAGCAATTTTGCCTAGGACATTTGGCATGGCACGGGCCGCTAAGAATAGAAAATATGTCTTCTTGGTGGTCTGCCATCACGAGAGCAGCCATCTCTAGGGAACAGAAACCGAGCCAGCGATATATCAGGCCATACCTTTGTATAGTGTTATGTTTCATTTCTCAGCTCTGTCTCTACTTAATTCATTTTGTCCGAGGAAATCTGAACTGCTCATGCTATTGAGAGTAATAAGTCTATCTCTTTGAGAGGTAGCCACCGCTACAACAGTTAAAAGTAGCAGACCAAGTCAGCAGTGATTTACGATTCTTACTCTCTGAAATTACAACTGTATCGTTACGTACTATGATTCTCAAGTACACACCCCTCTCTTGCTCTCCCCTAATTTCCTTCACATGCTAACGTTGCGCCACAATGTCACCAACAATTATAAATTTTGATATTTGACGAGCCGAAAGATTAGAAAGAATCAGAAATATAAATTGTTCGCATGCTTTATGTCAACATCCACTCGATGCCTAATAATATTTAATTTGTGCTACATATTTTCATTCATTAACATGTCATACGACAGAGACCATCATTATTCTTCTGTCGTTCTTGTTCACTCCCTCGTCAGGCCATCTTTTGTCGCCCCCTGCTCATAGCACAAATTGCATGACATGTAGACTTGCAACTTGAAGATGCGGCTCGACAGTTCCGCACATGTTTATAACCCAGAACGGTTAACTTTGAATAACTTTGAATAATGAAAGGTAAATCCTTAAAGCTGAGCCATCCGATCGCAACTCCCCTCCCCCCCTCCCTTCCCCCCTACAAATGGTCATGGATACTGCCTGAGACTCAGAGGGATTTGTTTCCTAGTTCAAATACTAGACATTTTTATATCAATTTTCTCTACTGTAACTTTTGGAGGGACAATAAAACTAGCGATCTGCAAAGTTTCTATGCAATATGAAATGTATTCTTGGTGAATTTCAGAGAAATAGCATTCCGAATGAACCGTATGATTAAATTCAAATTGGTGAGGTGTTTGAACTCCAATTCTGATCATAAACTACCAGTCTCCCTATATCCTCTTGACATTGTTTTCTGCGCTTTCTCACCCTACTTTCCAAGTCAAATCTCATTTCCACAAACCACAGTGTTCTCTCCTCCGCTGTTGTGAAAACAGACGAAATCATGATTTTCTTTTTCTTCCTTCTTCTTCTCTCTACTAAACCACAATACCATCCCACTTGTTTCCTCTCTGAAATCCTAGGTTCTCCTCTTGATAGGCCCGTTGTCAAATTTTCCTCTGATATATGTGGGTATTGGGTAACGTAAAAAGCAGCATTTATCTGGGGTTATGGGCCCGCCTCGCAGTATGTGGAAATTCCACGCAAGTTGACATCTTCCACAGTATTATCTGCAGAACAAAGCCCTTCCAGTGTGCAACATAATATTGTCTTCATAAGTTAATGATATCTATTTCACATCGCTCATTCAAGAGCATTGCTACCAAAAGCCAAATTATTCGATCACAAATTTTCCCCTCGTCGTGGAATTGTCCAGATATTGTTCTGAGTCATTTACTCCGCTCCATAGGAACGTGGACGCATGTGCCACGAACCGTTCTCGTCAGCGAAAGCTCTTGTAGAAACATTAGCGTGCCTGGCCGATGCATTAATTTGTAATTCTCGTGTATCCAGTTTCCAACCCCAAGTTCTTTCTCTTTTTTTTTCTCTTTTTTTTTTTCTTGTCAAGGTTTAGGGTGGAGTCTTCCACATCTCATTAAGTTCAACCCCAAATTTTGAACCCCAAATTCATACGACAATTTCACACGCATTGTTACTGTTCTTACTACCGATCCTTCCCCTCCCATCCGCCCCACCCCCATCCATGTTCTCGCCCTCTCCCATGCTGTTTGGCCACTGACGGTACATTCTTATGTCATCGAGATGAGTATGGCTTAAAAAGAAAAAAAAAAAAGTTCAGGGTGCTCTCATGATGGTCCAAACAACGACAGTATATAAAGCTCACAAGGGCTGAGTTGTACCGTACAGCTCCTGCTTTCACACCTTAGCTTTATACTTAGTATTCATAAATATACCTGGAAATAAAAGTCCTTTGGTTGTTGGCCATCTCAAGCGCGCCTGGCATAGAGCACTGCAAATGATCGGTGGTAACCAGCATTCTATGTGTCCATTGTTAGGGAACGAGTCATGTGACGTCATCGCTCTCTGCGCTCAGGTACTTTCTACTTTCAAAGTACGGAGAAGGTTAGGTCATTTTTATCGTCAAATCCGTATTGATCGGTATCTTAAGTCATCCGCAGCATGTATATTTCTCCTTACCCTTCTTTATTCTTGAATGCTCATCCTCTCGTCATTTCTCTGAAAAAATGTTCGTATTTCTCATCATATCCATCCAGTTTATAATAATTACAGTACTGTTTCGATGATTACATGCATTTTAAAAATACCTTTATCATCTCTCCGTTACCTAGTTTTCTTGTTGTCAAATAAATCACATATATCGTATGACTCCTTTCCGTCGGTTAGAATGAAAGACAGCATGTGCACTTGTGCATTAGCCGGATCAAATTTATGTTTCGATCATTAATGATATCAACAGGCATATAAGCCCTTATTTGTAAGATTTTCCATGTGCTTGATATGCGATGGCAATCTTTGATGCCATTTGTAGATCTGTTTTTGATCCAATGAAATAACCTAGACATTTAATATGAATCGTAACCATAAGATCCTAAGAGCGAATGTGTTCCACAGGCTTTAAACTTTGGACATGTATTTCTGTCATTATTATCCACATTCGTACATTCATTAGATCTATAGATCGCAGATGTAGATCTAGACTGCCATATGAGCTTGGCAAGATTTAGACTGGATTGTGCCATACAGGCACATTCATTTTTCAAATTTCATACCTTGTCAATATCTTGTCCCAAGACTGACATCGTCATGTTCGGGGCATTCCCATAGACACTCCGTCTCCCTTTCCAAACCTTGGAATTTTCGAATTTCATTTTAAGATTTAAGGGTGGGTGATCGGTAGAACAAAGCAGAATGAAAAACGAACTTCACATACTGTATATTTCTACCGTGTCGTGAGATAAACATTAGCTAGAGATGACCGTGAGATGTCGCTAAAGATGATCGTAAAAATAACAATTTGTATTTGTCTTACATAGAAGTCACGCGGAAGTGACTGTACGTCACAAATAACATATGCATCCGATGTAGTTGAGAGACAGAGGAACTCTCCTTGTATTTTGTTCGTTTCCTCTTGACTGCACCTCTAAACGTGGCTGGATGAGAACTGAGGGATCCTCAAGAGTATGCTGAGAAACACTAGTAGAGCCAGTGCACTATAATTATAGATAGGCCTACATTAGGTAGTCTAAAGAATGTCCATTAATGTTTAATTTCATTAAACTGTGATATGAACATAATGAAATATTTATACAGTAAAATAATACTGAAAAAGAAGTTAATAATACTTTTGTCTCGTTTCCAGGCAATGCCCGCTCATGCGACTGCAGTTCACATTTATATAATCCCAGCAGATCAGATCATCCAGCTAGTTTATAGTGCCGCTGAGGTTTAACAGTCACTGAGTACTTAATTCTGGCAGTTCCTATTATCTGCCTATAGACTAGTCATAAATCCATTTTAGAGACTAATGGACTAACAAAAATATGAATGAAATCCATTTTGAAGAATTTACGGCTGTAACATGACCATGTCGAAAACTAAATCCACAAACCTGTGATCCTTAGTCTGCTGTAATCATCCATATTTCGTCCAATGTCTTTTCCATTCATTGTGTCAACCAAATTAAAGAAAACACAATCAAGGGCCGAATGGGTTATCCAGAGCTGGAAGCGACCTACATGTATTTATTGTATATCACATACCGGCACCCTGGAAGGGCAATTACAGTGAAACACTATCCTGCAAAACTCGGCCCAGAGACGTCATCCCATTTCAATATTTGTCTTGAAAGTCCATATTCGTCATTTCATTTCACTATTTGTGTTGAAAGGCAAAATTCGCTGTAACCGGGCGCGATACAGGCAAAGAAAAAACGGAGATCTCTTCTTTGATTGGATAAAGTCGTGGAAATTTACCCATATGTCTTAAGTCATCAAATAGACTCCTTGTGTTACGCGTGTCGTGTTTAGGTTTTCTCCCGAGTCATCTGCAAGATTGCTTTACTGTGTGATATAATGTGTATTTTTCATTTCGCTCCCACATAATATTATGAAATCACTAGACCCGCCAGGAAGTTTTCCGCTGCATGTATATTTCTCCTCACCCTTCTTTATTCTAATGCTCATCCTCTCGTCATTTCTCTGAAAAAAAATTTTCATATTTCTCATCATATCCATCCATCCATCCATCCATCCATCCATCCANAGGAAGTTTTCCGCTGCATGTATATTTCTCCTCACCCTTCTTTATTCTAATGCTCATCCTCTCGTCATTTCTCTGAAAAAAAAATTTCATATTTCTCATCATATCCATCCATCCATCCATCCATCCATCCAGCCAGCCAGCTAGCTAGCCAGCCCGCCCGCCAACCAGCCAATCCAATTAGCCATCCATCCAGCCATCCATTCATCCATCTGTCTGTCATCCATCCGTCCGCCTGTCCGTCCTTTCGTCCGTCCTTCCGTCCATCCATCCATCCAAACTACAGAAGAGTAGTTTGGTCTGTGCCCTACTCATGGAACCAAAAACGTTACTATCGCTTTCCTCATATCTCATAGCGATCACCACCGTCTGCCTTCTATCTGTACTCAATTCTCATCCTCCTCGACCTCTTCCTTCCCTCTCCTCCTCCTCCTCCCTCCCCTTCCCTCTCCCCACCCATCACCCCTTTCCCCCCACCCAAATAAAAAAACCCAATAAAAACTAAACACGGTTGTCATTCTGTCACTCACACACGAGTTTGTTCTCTTGTCGTACTTCGCGCTCTGTTTCATATCTTTTGCATTCTCTTATGTCTAGAGACTGTTACTGGTACTTCCGCCGTTACATACAAGAGAGATCAGTATCCTGACAAAAAAGACGTGGGTAAAATTACTTGGTACTGTGATAGCGATAAATTATCATGCTGAGTATCGTAAATCCGCACTGCACTGAACAGTTGCTACTTCATCACCGGGTCTGACATTAGATCCCGGTAACAAATTACTCCAAAGGTAGGTTTTGGGTACTCTTGGTTTGAGAAGTGACTTACGTTTGATGCTTGCTTTCGTTTAGTGTGACGGTTTGTTCTCAGTAATCTTAGCACATATTGAGGAGTTTGACATTGTTTTATTTAGTAGTAGTTTTGGTCGTGGCCATACCAGTGGCAGCAATGGTGGTAGTTATTCTGATGAAGGCGGCACAATGGAAATGTTCATGATCATAGTGAAGTTATATTTTAAAATATGTCTAACTGAAAGTCAGACCCAGTGATTTGCTTCAAACTCATTACTGGTCTTTGGCAAACAATTGAGTAACCACGTATTGTGACTACTTTCCACTACCAAAGACTACAGTGCTGAGTGCCGTTTGCTGTTTTCTGTTTCTAGAGCTGTTAAAGCTGTTAAAAAATATATTACACTCTTCACTTAGGTACAGCTTTGATCTTGACTGAAGCCCCACCCCCACCCCCCCCTTCCTCCTACCCCGATTACCAAGGTGCAAATTACCGCTAAATATTGAAAGTTGTCATCGTTATAACATCACTTGTCCATCTGTTTTTGAGCTTGCAGACCTTGAGTTCGATGGTCCGTTATACATCGAGATATTCCTCACGACAGTTACAAAGCTGGAGGCGGGCGGAGATAGGTATTCTCCGGGTGATTTTTCTCCCTGAGTCTCTAACCTTCGCGAAAAGTGGGAAACGACTTTTCACAAGGAACTAATTTTCGCCACTTTGGTATGATGGTTTTCTCTTGTGTGTATGAGAGCAGAAAATTAGAGCAATCCGGAGTGATGTTACACAACTGTCATCTTTTTTTAATATTCTTGTGAACTTTGTTGTACTAGGAGGCTTAACCTACACCCAAGACGAGTTTTTCATCCAAACAAAAGGCAAGCTGTCTTACTTCCATGCCCTGTCGTGTCGACTGCGCATTTTTTTTTGTCAACAACATTGAAGGGAGTTTTTATGGTGAATGTAATTTTCGCGAGTCAAGCTCAACTCGTCAGATTCACGAAAATTAAATACTCACGAAAAACAAAACAAAACAAACAAAGAAACAAAAAAGGAACACCACTACTACCGCACCTATAACTCATTGTTCCTGGCCTTCTCGTTCTCGTCGCCCATCTGTTTTTAGCAGGTGTCCTACACATCTCATTAATCCGAGTAAGAGAGCTTCCTATTTATTTTATGCCAATGAAGATGCCAATGTTTTTTTCACTGTTGGCTATATTAGGTTTTATACCTCTCATTAACTAATCCAGGGGTCCCAGGCCAAAATACTTTCCAAGCATGTTGTTTAGCTCTTCCTCCAAAATTTGACACAAAGAAAAATGCTCCTCAATCAGTTAGCTTTTGAGAACTTAGGCAGTAAAGCAAACTACCTAGTATTTTAGGCCTTCTCACTCAGTAAACAGGGTAACCTTACCCACCTAGCAACAACCACAAATTTTATATTTGAGTGACTAAACCTCACCTATTCAAGGTCTACACATGTATTTGCACCTAGTCTATCGAAGCCTTTGAAATAAAAATCCAACCCCTTTCCCCCCTCCCCTTGGCCAGTTTCTGATTTTTACAGGGACTATTTAAAATTGCGTATTTTTATGCCAGGTGCTATTGGCATCTTCATACCTACTGCACTGGGAGGCAACGTGACCTTGCGGCTTGTGAGTTGTCCTGAACACCACAAGGTCTTTGGTTTGCGAGCTGGACTCGGGCCGGGCGGTTTATGATATACTGTCCTTGAGAAATACACTCTTTTTGCCGTTTCCTCACGCGTTTCAAGAGGGGTCAGCTGTTCTGCGGCGGCTAATAATGACTGTGATACAACTGGTTTGTGATGGTGTAGTGGTATTGTGTTGTATATATACATTATCATAAATGAAATGTATGACGTTATATGGCACCGTAAAACATTTCCTTCGGGATAAATGAAGGTTGAATATCTATCTATCTATCTATCTATCTATCTATCTATCTATCTATCTATCTATCTATCTATCTATCTATCTATCTATCTGTTTTTGTAAGTCCCGGTGCAGTCAGCCAGCTCCTCAGACCTGCTCTCTTTTTCCTATTCATCCCTCTCTACTCTAAAGTCCTTCGTCTGTGTATCTTCTTCTTCTCATCGTTACTGTTCTTCTGTTCCTTCTGTCCATTATTTTCTTCCGTGTCCTTTTTTCTCCTGCCATTCCCCATATCCCTCGCTCTCGCCTTCCCTCCTCTCCCTACCCCCTCACCTCCACACTTTCACGAAGCTGTAATCCACACTCAGTATAAATCAAGGCCAGTGACTGTCATCGAACGGCCAGCGCTGCGCAACCTGATCTGACAGGAACCCAGTTCGATTCCGGCCCCTAATGGGCCCCACATGTTTCGCTGGCGTCTCAGAGACCAAAAGTTATCCTTCATGTGTCTCTCTGGAGTCCTTGACGCCATCTGAGCCATGTCTCTCTGGTCATCGCTTCACATTGTTAGAGGGTGATGCAGTTCAGACCACGACATTGCTGGTGTCTTCATTCATACAGTAAACGGGACCCAGGCATCTGCGTGGTAATATGAGCAGTATTGTCGTTATCCCTACCCTGTCTCCACAAAGATCGCTCTTGACTGTTGACTGTTGACTGTTGAACAGGTTATGGCTATTGAATGCACTCTATTAAAATTCTTTAAAAAAAACACAACACAATTAAGCCAGACATCTCTACCTCCCCCATCGTGTATTAAAAGAAGATTCTCTTATTCTGAAATCAAAATAAGTGTAAATAAACACTAAAAGTTGTTAATTTGATACACAGAGACTGTTATAGTAATATTTTGTCTCATTTATGTCATGTGCCATGCCTTTTCAGTTACTTATTATGGCTATTTATGTTCCACTGCAGATATACCTGTCGAACAGGTAGTTCAGTACCGTGGCAGAGAAATGATGAAACATGAAACAGGGAAATACAAATAGATTTCTATTCCATCCTAAGAGCAGCGATTTGTTTCGATGTATAACAGGGTGGAGGAGGAGGAGGAAAAGGAGAAGGAAAAGATGGAAAAGATAATGGAACTTAAACTGTTCTCCCTGAAATGCCAACATTTAGCGATTTCATCTCATCCAGTCTTTTTTTCTCTAATAGGTGAATCATAATGTGAGGAATGACAAACAACTTGTAATCAGAGATGGCCTGTAATGGAAATGCAATAGGAAACAACTGCTCGTCTGTTCCTGGAAAGCAATATTGATGCTGCTAATGAAGAACAACAATAAACTCGTTGGTACCGTAGAGAAATGAGTTTCATTCATTACACTGGCATGTAAGGCAATCAAGAGCTTTTTGTTTAGGTTGCGGGAGCCAAATTGTGAAAGCCTCTTTGAGCCATTTAATAAAAATGTCTCCTCGAACCACAGGAACGTTCCGAGATGGCCAAGGCTAGTTTGCAGGTCTGGTGCCATCACTGTGCTCAAATTATATACTGTTTACAGTGGGGGTCCTTCATATAGATTTTCACAATTTTAAATTAGATGAAAAGGAATTAAAAATTTGGCCTTCTTTTGCAGATCACAGGCCGGCACAAATGAAATCCACTGAAGCCATTGGGAAACACTGTCCGCAACAATTATTTTTTAAACATTCAAGACTGACTTTCACCACTTTTGCGGTGTGTTTTCATGTAATACGATTACTTCTACACAGTCTGTCCAAAGGACATATTTTATACTCTGCTACTATCGACTCGGATAGTCCAGTTTTTGTTACCAGTTAGGCTTCTGTAACCTTATTAGCGATGCAAATTAACTAGCCATTCACAGAGGTATATGCTCGCATAGTTGCTGGGGTTCCGTAAGTTTGCGTACATTAGGAGATTCACGCAGGTTTTCACTACAACTTGCCCATCGTTGTTGGTTGCAGAGTAACCAATGAATTGTTTGTACTGAGCGAAATACATTCATGGCTGGGTTGAATTTTTAAGAAAAATGCTATGTATTATTTCTTCTTTTTTTCAAATCTCTGTTACATTTTTAAAAGATTCGGGACTATCACCTACGGTGCCATTCCATGCCTCTGCGGGTCTAAAATTTTGCTGCTCTCTCCTTAGCACTTTGTTGTCAGAATACGTACTCTATGCAGTGTCTCTCATGTTATGATTTCGTTGTTCAGGCATACAGGTCGCTGCGTGGATTAAGCAATTAGTCTTGTAGCGTATTTAACAATCAGACACCATTTCTCAGACAGCTAACTAACCACCTCTGTGGCCAGTCCTACCATAATTGCCCTATGTCTGTTCAAGGAAATCTATGTTTGCGTTCGGCGGTGCTAAATAAAGACGGTGACACACATTTATTTATAGAGGGCATTAATTATGCACGTCACCTCGCGTGATGTGTCTGTTAAAGTGTAGCGATGAACACACAGTGCGACATTTCGGACTGGCTATCATATTTCCAACTACCGGAGTCTTATTTTTTCAGCGGTTTCATGACAGTAATCAGTGTAGCAGATTAACAGCGATGAGGATATGGGAAAAACATACAGAAGAAAGTGTCAGCAGTGGATCCTCTAAAAATCCAAGGCCTCCCAACACACTACAGCCCAAGATCCTCTCTGAGTCCAAGGCCCATACTACCCGAGAACCCCTGTCATCCTAAGCTCCTAACAAGTTCAACTCCCCAAGGCTCCATAACAGTCGCAAAGCCCGCTGGAACTTTCCCAAAGCCCCTGGCATCTCAATGCCCCCTTAACTTCTCATGTCCTCCTAATTTCACTTATTGTCTCTGAATCTACAGTTAGAAAAGCAGGTGACCCCAATTATCTGAACATGACGCAAATAGTTACAATTAATGTTACCAACATAACCATCTGTTGCGTATTTCTAATACAATAAAGATTTGATTCCGGCTACCCCCAAGATGACAGCTGTTTGGGTCTACATGAAATTTTAGTTTGAAAATGAAAGTGCGAAAAGAAGCGCATGTCGTCAAGTTTTAGGGATTGAAATAAAAAGTCTCTCAATAATTATTAAATGTAATTACAGCTATCATGATAGTTACCCAACAAACTTTTAATACAGTGTTCTATGTATTTCAACTGTTCTCCTGTTGAAAAAATGTAAGAAAACACATTTTAAAAAAAAATCGCTTCTCTGGTGACGAGCAGCACATTGACGGGAACATGTTTTTCTTTTTAATTTGTGACACATCTGGTATAATACTGGACACTTATTTCATCCTGTGCACTGTTAAATATAATCACGTTCTTTAGTAAAAGAAGCACAATCTCCCGTGATCTCTGTTTATTTTTTTTACGCAAATGCTTTAATCTCTTGTGCATACGCATAACAGGTTTTTTCTTTGTAAGAAACACCGCCTTGGCCTATCGAGACCGCCCGTGCTTGGTGATATGTTCCGCGAAAGACTGCGATAGAATGATGCATATCTAAATGATTTCTCCAGGTCAGTGTAATTTTATAGGCCTAGATGTAATCGCACTATAATCCCAAAGTTGACAGTATTAGTGTTTTTTGGAAGAAAACGTCTTGGTGTCCTTAGTCAATTTAACTACGTCTAGATCTAGATCTAAATAGGTCAGTCTCAGTGTGTAAACTTAGATCTATCTATGTAGATCTAGGCGCTATAATGTGACTAATTTTCAAGAGGACCATACTATGCCATGATCAGATTCTGTATTTCATATTTGGGTGTTAAACTGAGGTAGATGATTTAGTAGAAACGGATCAGTGATCTTCGTGTGCATCTACCCTGTCAGATGTCTAGGCTCTAGACCAGTGTGTTGAGTAGCTTGTAAGAGGAATTACTCTTCTGCACATGATCAGCGATGCTGAATCATATTTAAGTGCCTAAAAAAATTATAAATTAGGAAAATACACCATGCACTGTAATTCACGATTATTAAATAAAAATTAAATGTGTGTGCGGATGTCTTTACCTAGATCTGGATTCGAAACTACGGCTGCAAACTTTAACGTTGCATCGTTACGAAATATTTACAGTGTTGCGCCAGTTTGGATTTCTAGGCCTAGGCGTCTTTCTCAACTGTTTAAAGTTCCAATTAGGCCTAACAGTATATATTTGTGATGGCCACATTAAGTTGGATATCGATAGGACAGTCAGATCTACATTTTTCCCCTTTTAAATTATATAAGAGGAATGCTATTTTATTTTCAACAAAATAATCAAAATAATTTTTGTTTCTAATTATTAAAAACAATCATATAGAGCCATGAAGACAAGCCATTATACATTGTTTCCTTTTATCACCTTCTTTTTTATTCACAGACGGGTGCTCCAAGATTGATTTTGACAATGGAAAAAGGAAAAAGGTAATGCCAGTTCCTTGATGTGGTAGAGGATATTAAGAAACAGAAATTTGACATTGAACAGTGTAACTGGTCCCTCTGTTGCTTATGTCAACAAAAAACTAACGAAAAATTGATACGTCCCAGTGACAACAAAGCTTCAAATACCAGGGGTCGTGGTTGTTTTTTTTTTTTGTTAGCTAAAGATCTGAAGGACTTTAATAACATAGGAGCGGCTCTAATTTCCTTGAATATTGATTTGAAACAAACAGAGCAAGATATCCATAACATTTTGCCTACAAACTTTGCCAGTTATTACGGTTCATGCAGGAAGAAATATACTCAGGAGAAACTTTGATGTCGAATAAAACAACAAGAGAAGGATACAAAAATCTTTAATGCTGGAACTTCACCGGTCACAAGATCTACAAGTGATGCGCCCGGATTCAAGAAAGAATACCTCTTCTACACAGAAAGCACAGGCACGCGTACTGAAGTTATAACAATGGAGATAACGTGTCGCGTGCAATTCTTATAGCGAAGCTATTCCAAGCTCCCGAATACTGGCCAAATTAGCAGAGGGTGATAATAAAATAGTCGCCACTGAGTCGCCACCCAAACTTGAAAGTACAGCAACATAATCAAATTATAACGTGGCATTGGCAGAACTGATTGCCTACATGAAGACAACACTTATAAAAGGAGATCATGATCCTGTTGTAGTTTTCTTGCTTTACTTATTTAGATCCAGTGCGGATAAATGTTTTGCAAATAATGATCCTGCTTTTAAACTTAGAGATACATTGTCACAGCGATTAAAAGAATTGGGAGACGATGTCTGTGTCAGTAAGGTCAATAGGACAAGACTGAAAGAAGATATCCTGGAACAAATTCCGGTTCTAATTGAAAGCAAAAACTGCCGTGAAGTAATATTTACGCCCAGAAGAGTTCCTGGTCCTGTCGTTCGTGAAGCAGCAACCACTGACAATGAGGATGCTTGTCTTTGTCAAGCTGCACAGATTCTTCGACAGCATTTGCAAGTTCATAAAGTTGACATTTTCCGTGGCAACATTGATGGCGACATTATTTTGAAGTCAGTTCCTAAATTTTTAATTTGAAAGTGCGAAAAGAAGCGCATGTCGTCAAGTTTCAGGAATTGAAATAAAAAGTCTCTCAATAATTATTGCCAGAGACCTGATCGAGCAACCACGCTCAGGTACTCTGACAACAGATAAAGCAGCGATAGAGGAGCATTTGAGGAAAACATATTCTAATGACAGACAGGACACGCCACTCGATTACATGGTAGGGCTCAATTGGCCCGGAGAACCAGGGGTTAAATTGGACATCGACCCTCCCAATCTACAGGAGATATCCAGTGTCGTACATAAGGCACGATGCAAATCGGCTCCGGGTCCCAATGGAGTCCCCTATGTGGTTTATAAGAGATGCCCAGGCGTACTCAAGCAACTGCACCGTCTACTAATGCAAGCCTGGGAGGAGCTGCATGTGAGCAATGAGTGGTGGAAGGCAAATGGCATATACATCCCGAAAGAACAAAACTCCTCAGAAATTGGAAGTTCAGACCCATATCGCTCCTCATTTTGGAAGGAAAGATATTCTTCTCTGTGATGGCGTCCAGACTGACTGCCTATCTGATGGAGAATGGATACGTCGATACCACTGTACAAAAATGAGGCGTTCCGGGAGTTCCGGGATGTTTAAGAACTTTCCACAATGATCTGGGAAGCCATTCAGTGGGTCAAGGCGGAGAAGCTGGATCTACACGTCATCTACGCTGAAAACTGGAAGGAAGTGGAAAGTCAGTGCTGCAGTCGACGCGGCAAAGGAAGCACTATAGCTGAAAGAGGTCATCGGCTATACACAAACCAACAGAAGAGGATTTGGACATGATGACATTAAATGGTGGTCCAGGGCAAACCAGAAGGAACGAAGAGACATGGTCATCCGAGAAATCAGAGATACAGGGGATGAGACAGGAGTCCAAAAAAAAACAGTGCAACAGGTCCAGCAAGGACAATAGACGACATGGGAGAATGCACTGGAAAGATCTGACTTGGAAAGACATATTAAAATAATATGGCACATGGCATCACTGCGATTAACTTTATCATCAGGTCAGTGTACGACCTCTTACCCACTGGCGCAAACCTCAAGAAATGGGGAAAGACCACAGATGCTAATTGCCCACTCTGCAATAGAGAGCAAAACTTGATGCATGTGATATTGGGTTGCAAAGTGACACTGGCACAAGGGCGGTACACATGGCGCTACAATAGAGTCCTGCGGGTATTAGCTGAGGCCGTCGACAAGGTCAGACAAGAGGCAAATAAGAGACAAATAGCCAAGTTTGTCCCAAGGTACTTCATCCGCGCAGGGCAGGCAACCAGCAGCAAGTCCGCCACCAAATCTGCCAGCCCTCCGATGGCAACAGTGTTGGATAGTACGAACGACTGGGAAATGGCAGTAGATTTACCGGGCTGTCAGACGTACCCTGAAGCAATCCGAACAACCAATATGAGACCAGACACCGTCGTGCATTCAGCAAGCTCAAAGTAGATGCTGCTGATTGAGCTGACAGTGCCGTTTAAGTCCAGGATGGATGAGCAGCATGTGTACAAAACTGCCAAGTACAGTGACCTTGTTCTCGAACTAAGAAGAGCAGGAATAATGGCTAGAGAATGGCTGTGGAAGTAGGGGCAAGGGGTATGGTGAGCACTTTGGTCTTCGACCTCTCAAGTTGCTTGGAATACGAGGATGGGCTCCATCACGTACTCTGAAGGATCTGGCAGACTGGGAAAAGAGCTCATCATTGATATGGACCAAGCGTAGTGAACAGTGGAATGTTGCACAGTAAGTTTAAATATACCTAAAATGCAACTTCCACAATGGCTTCATGGTGGCAGAGATGAAATGAAGCAAGAAATTAAGGAACTGGAGGTTGGTGTTCAAATTCCTCCGGGGGCGAAGAAAAAAATCAACAGAAGGACACGTGGGAGTCATGACCCAAGTGTGGCCCAGCCCCTTTAGAGTGTCAGGAAGTCAAAGTGCCGAAATAATTGTTAGACGGGGGTATCTTTCTCTGAAGATCTTCTGTTGCCTCGCTCTCCGAGTAAGAGAGTTTCCTATTTATTTACGCCAGTACACGAATCCATGCAGTTTGCAGTAGTGACAATATACCTTCAAAATTAGGAATGTAGAGTCTACAGAAGAAAAACACATTAATTCCCCATTCCCAAAATGAAAATGCGTCTCGAAAACGACGAACTGGTTGCACTATTTCCAAAGAAAGCAGAAGTGCTGAATGCGGGTTCATGATGTCAAGAAATTAGCTTCCAGTCAGCCAAAACACTGGCGAGAAGTTGTCGACCAATCCGCAAACAATAAATAAAGAATAAATCTGAGGAACTATATAGACGTCCAGAATGCTGCCATAAACAACACTTCAAAAGGATGTAATGTTCCGAACTTCATATGTTCCGAAATTTGAGTCTATAGCGGTGTACATTTTGACCCATCAACTGATACGATGCTTTTGGAATTATTTTGTCTTGTTTATCGAACCTCTAGACTTTTGGCAAGACTGGATGACAACGATTTTTTTTCATAATATTATACGTGAAATGAGATTGAAACGAGTAAGCTTTTTGGCCTGTGTACTGTCTTTGATTGCGGAGCATAAAGTGTGTATATGTGCACATGATATACTTGCATGTGTGTGTACGTGTTGGGTGTGTATGTGAGGACGGGAGAGGGGAAGAGGTGAAAGGGAGTGTAAGGAACAGTGTCCTCATGAGTTTTATATCGCGCTGAATACTCATGTCTTCATTCACTTGTATGTCACATCAGTCAACATTACGATCTGTTGCTGCGTGTGTTTATTGTCAACTTTCATTTTATTGCTTTTAGGATGCTCGTTGTTCAAACTTGTTGTTGAGTTGAGTTGAGGAGTTAAGTGAGCTGAGCAGAGCTGTGTTGAGCTGTAGTGAGGTGAAGTGGTGAGGTGAGGTGAGATAAGATGGGGTGAGCCAAGCCGAGCCGAGCCGAGCCGAGCCGAGCCGAGCTGAGCTGAGCTGAACTGAACTGAGCTGAGCTGATCTGAGCTGAGTAAAACTGAACTGAGCTCAGTTGTTGAATTGAGTTGAGTTGAGTTGAGTTGAGTTGAGTTGAGTTGAGTTCAACTGCATTAAGTTGAAATGAAGTATTAGTACATGCTTGAAAATCAATCACTTTCTCTGGAAGCTCATAATGACGGAACCAACTTTCAACATGAAACATCAGGATAATTTGAAATCAAATTTCGAACTTTTGGACATACGAAGTTTGTTCGTGGACGTTACCGGTGTGTCTCCAGTTTTACTACCGTGTTATGCCTTAAACCATGAGGCGGACTTTTCATGCCCTGCATACGACGGACAATAAACAGGAACAGAGAAAAAAAGGAAGGGGTGGTGCAGTTTTGGCCATCTCAGTTTCATCCTGAGCGAGTGACACCTCGTGTATTAGCATTCTTATGTTACAAAATACGGGAGAGAGATGACACGGGTAAAGTTTGCGGTTCCCTTTGTATTTTTACAGTCGCTTGACACGTTGTAACATTCCCCAAACCCCCATTTTGTATTTGAGGAAAGCCTCCTAAACAATGGCTTAAATCCAGTACTTTTTGGCAAGTCAAAAGAGACTGGTAACCCTAGCATGGTCGAGGCTTTTTGGCTTAGACATCAATGATTGTCTTTCGGGAACAGTGGGGAAGGATGCATTCTGCAATTTTTTTTAAAAATGCGTTTCTGTCGCTATATGGTTTGTCTCAAACAATAGGACTGGAACAGAAGGGCCTAGAAAACATATAATTTATGATAGAAGAATACGTGTTTGCTGTCACATTTGTGCTGACAGACAATAGACCTTGTGACATGTTTTATGGCAGTGTTTAAATGCTTTGCTCGGTTAGAATATTTAAATGGTGACTTGTCATCCATTGTACACAGTAAAGACATACCATGTGCTCCATATGTAGTTGAAGTTAAAAGCCAAACGTAAAACTTTTGTTGTTATTTTCGTTGGTATGGGAGAAACATACATTGTTTTGTGAGTTCCTATTGTTGCTGTATGGGCACCATTGCCAAATTTGCTTTTTATTCTTTCAACACTCAGCAATATAATAATATGTGTCTATATTTGCATGCCTAATATATGAAGAAAACTCTGCCGAAAGGGTGTTAATATGGCGTTTTAAATATTGTTTACCAAGGGGAAAAAAGTCCATTGCCTTTACTACCAAGGAATTTCTAAAATGTCAGCCTCCAAACACGGTCAACTGTGACTAACTAATATCAAGCTGATGATAAAAAAAAGAAAGTGCACACAGGGGTTCTTGAAATCTCATGTCACTTGTTGCCTACAATACCAAACCGTGACTTGTCAGGATCTGCTTTTTATATCATGAAGTTTGATTTTAAAAGACGGATTTAATACATGAATCACATAAAACGTGAGCATGGCCTGCAATACAGCAGTTGCCACATAACTTATTACTCGTCAGTTACTTCATTTAGACTTTTTTTTTTGGTTGACATTCATTGTGGAATTCCCCAAATGAAGAGTGCAGAGCTGGCCTGGTATGAGAAAACAGCTAACCTTAAAAAAGGGATTGGCTACCGACCTGCTTGTCAGGTGAACAGATTTGGCCATTTAAGTCTTATTTAAACGGTGTCCATAATAGCGATCAGTTTACCATCAGAGACGTATTATTCTATCATAAATAAAGGTGCATCTTTGGGCCTTTAGGTCAATACATGTATATCATATTACAGCAAAAATTTAAAGAAGGAAAACTTGGTGCGTTAAAAAAATTTGTCTGCTTTGAAAGTCTATAGTAATTACCCTGTGCTACTCGTGCTTACAGTAGGCCTGCCTAATTTTATTCATATAAATAAAATAAAAACTCAGAATCTCTGGGAATCAGTGAACATTCAAAGATCTGAGATAGCATAAGAGTCATTATGTGTTTTCAATAGACACAAGGAGGAAACATGTTTCCCTACCTCTCTCCACCCATCCCCCTTCCCAACCCACAGTCAAGTAAAAACAAGTTATAATAATATCTTTCTTCTCCCTACAGAACTCCTTCGGGAAACGATGAGTTCGTCCCAACAGAGTTTCCCAAGAAGATGAATGCGTCATTTCATCGGACCCGGCAAATCACTTCACTTCGACGACACATTTTTTTCTTCCTCTTTCTCATTGCCAATCGAACAACATTGTTCCACCAAGTACGCCAGGCAAGAGGATATAATAGGTCTTCATGACATCGTGATTTGGTGTGTCGAGCCATGTAGGATCTGATGAAAGAGCACCGTGAGACGCCACAAATGATTTGCACAGCATCGACTGTGGCGACAGCTCTATAGCCATAAAGTGTTGGAGATCTTGCACAAGAGGAGTCCTGCGACTAGGCTATAAAGATGAGTGGAAAGAACCTCGTTGCGCGTGAGTGCGTGTGTGTGTGTGTGTGTGTGTGTGTGTGTGTGTGTGTGTGTGTGTGTGTGTGTGTGTGTGTGTGTGTGTGTGCGCGCATGCACGCGTGCGTGTGTGTTTAGGAGGGATGGGATAAGAGGAGACGGCGATGACCTACAGCTCCCAGTTCTGTATGGGACTATACTGGACTAAATGTAAAATGTGCTCCAAATCTAACGCCGAAGACATTGTGACCAGCCCACAGAAGCTTCAGTCTTACTATCAACAAGTGTCTACCCCCAGATATCCCAACCATCCTTCTGTCTCATAAGAGCGTTTTTCTCCCTGTCTCTCTCTGCATTCAAATCCTGAGATTCTTGCACATCTAATCTCACTCTCTCTCTCTCGCTCTCTCTTACCCCTCTTCATGTGGCTTCCTTATTCTCCCCACCTCCGCTCGGGCAAGCCAGTCTTGAAGACTTTATTTGAGGACCTCCTTGAGAACCATTAAGTTACCCCGCTTTGATATCGGATACCTTCACTACTGTTGACGTGTGGGGCAATAATCCCCAAAGACGCTCTTACTGATTGGCCAAACTATTCAGTGGAGCCTTCAGGTCCTTCACAATCGATTCTCCTTTCTCTCTTTCTCAAAAAGGGGAAAAAAATCTGATCACGACAAGCCGATTGTTGAAAGGTTAGTCATCGCAGAATGTCTTTTACAAACGACGTGTGAGGTCGCGGTTCCACGGAGTTCCCTGTCAAACAATGGCTGGAAATATAGTTGAACAATCTTAACAAGTATATCATAACAGCGTGTTATCGTTATATACGTTACTGGTGCAAACGTGGAATGTAATGGCGGTTTGACGTGACGTGTGTCCATTGTTGGCTCATAAACTTATAGCTAGTTTTGACATGGCACAACCCATAATATCTGGTCACGCCAATGATGACAAATTCATGAGGCATTTGCCTCGACGTGAACTGTGTCTTGCACGCAATTTGAATGCGGATTAGATTAGAATTGTGGGTTCTGATGACAGACGGGCGATACTTAAAGAGAGAGACACAGAGAGGGCAGAAATTAATCAGGAAGAAGTGAAGGTAGCAGATATTTTTTTTCAAATATAAAAAGGAAGGGAGGGAGAAATGTTAAAAAAGAAAAAAGGAAGTCAGAGTAGAGAGATGATGACAAAGAAAGATAATCGACTCCATGCGGCGGCTGCAAAAGGACTCAGTGACAACAGAGGAAGTACAGAGAACAAAATGAATGGATGGATGGATGGATGAATGGATGGATGGATGGATGGATGGATGGATGGATGGATGGATGGATGGATGGCCACTTGATTTCTATTTATAAAGTTTGAAAGTAAACTACATTGTCTGTGCTAAACGATAAAGAGAGAGTAGCGGCCCCTTTGTGATGATAACTGATTTCAGTGGTATTTTCTTTGGGGCAGAGGGTCAGGAATGTGTAGTGTGTAATACCAAAGCTTGTTTAAGTAAAGTAAGTTCCACCGATGGTGTACATTTTCTCGGACATTTTTCTGGGACGAAATGTATATAAAATGACTTGTGTGTTCTCTTTCTGAAATGCTGGAGAGTCTTTACAGCCCAGCCGAGAGTTGCAAATGTCGCAATCTCTCAAGAACAATTTGTAATAATGAATATTTCCATTAGACAGCTGTAAGTTGATGGGTTCTTGTAACAGGTTATTATTTCAATCCATCCATCCATTCATTCATAGGTCTGTGTGTGTGTGTGTGTGTGTGTGTGTGTGTGTGTGTGTGTGTGTGTGTGTGTGTGTGTGTGTGTGTGTGTGTGTGTGTGTGTGTGTGATCTGCCTTCATAAGGTCCTTCCATTCTCGTTTGCCTGGCTTTTGAAAACCTGTCTTCCTCTATCTCTGCCGCACAGTCACCTAACTGCACCGCAGCATTGCAGAAACAATAATATTCCTCCGCTGGTCACTTGCAAGAGCGCGCCACACAAGTTGCTGTCAAGACCTCGTCTACCCTCGCGCTGCCCGGCGACGTTTTCACGACAGGCACCGAGCCGGGTGAGGAGGGCCGCAGACTCCGCCGGAGTGACAGCTCCGAGGGATTAAGACGCTGATAAGGTGAGGGTAGAGCCCAGGGTATATGGCAGCTTGAAAATGAAGGGATGAATAAATGAAGGAAACGAAAATGCATTTTTTTGTAAGAGAAAAGCAAAACGGGAGTCGTTGATTAGCACTGATAGGCTATGATAGCATTTTGGAGGCGGTAGGCCACCTAAGATAGTGATGAGACGGAGGATATAGGTGTAGTGATGTACATAATATTATGTAAAATGGGTGGATGGCGGCGATTGTACAGGAATGAAGATGGGAAAGAGGGTTTTCACGGGAGTAAAATAAGAAGAAGGAGGCAGAGCTGAAGGGAGGAATACAATACAGATACTGTATTCACTGAGACAGAGAGAGGAGGAGAGAGAGAAAATGCGAAAGAGAAGAAAAAAGAGAGAGAGAGAAGGAGAGAAAGAAAGAAAGAACGAAAGAGAGAAGCATGGAAAAGAGAGAGAGAAAGAAAAAAAAAGAGATGTAACCAAACTAAAATGAGAACTTCAAGCGAAAGATGAATACAGTGCATGATGACTTTACGATACTCATATTTATAGGACAGTGTTACATGTAATTAGTAAATTTGCGGTAAATGAAACCGGTAACTCTTCATCTTCCTTTTTCTTTCCACCTGAGGAAATTTACGAATTTGCTTTGAATTCACCCTTTACGCTCTCTCTTTCCTTCCTCTCCCACCTCCCACACCCCCCTCTCGTTGTCATTCTTCCCCCTTGTGTCTCTCCTTGCATTCATTTATTCCAAAATTAAGTAGAAAGCCAAACAATAACAGCAACCCAACTAGCAAAGAAAAAAAATATTCAATTTACCTCCCATTTCAGTTGTCGAGGTGAAACGTTGCTGATAAGCCTTGTCTGTTACGTGTAATTACTCACCATAATGATGAACGCGGACCACCGGCATAGCTGACATCTTAAGACAAGTCATCCGGCTGGCTGTTGTTTCGTGTTGTTGATGTTGTTCTTCCTGTTGTTGCTGCTGCAGCAGTTGCTCTTCTAATTGCGACTGATGTTCCTTTGGGTAATGAAAGAACTAAGATGCTGGATCGTATCGGGAAAAAAAATATCCGCCCCTCAAACACACCGCACACTTACTTTTAAACCCCGGATCCTCTTCTATGGTTGGAGATGGGAACTTGAAAAGTACAGACAGGAAAAGGCACAAATGACGGGACTGTGCAAAGCAAATTTCTTAAATCTGATATTTACAGTGGCTTGAAACATTAAGGAAGACTTAAATAAGGACTCATTCATGAAGTCTGAAGGCTTCAAGAGGAGAGGGAGGCGGTGGTGGAGGGAGTTTCCTGTCATCATACAAAAATATACATGAGGATGGAGGGAGTTAGAACAAGCACTGCACGCTTTGACCAATTGGACTTGAAAGAAAAGTCAAAGGAAGAAGAAAAAGAGCAATATCACAATAATGTAGGACACTGAACACGGAAAGGTCTACTCGGGGGCCATAACTTACATACATATCTTAGCAGGCTATACTATACGGCCTTGGCCGGTCATGTTTAGGCTCGCGGCATGGGATGGTGGTGGTGGTAGCTGGGCGGGGCATCCATGTAATAGACACTTGTAAGTTAACAACAAAACAACAACAACAACAACAACAACAACAACAACAACAACAACAACAACAACAACATCATCGTCATCAAGAACAACAAAACAAAGACGACGAAAACAACAACACCAACAACATCAAACACCAAGCTACCAAAAATCAACAAGGCGAGGCCGTTTTTATTATTTGTTGACGGTACTGCACAGATCTTAAAGAGAAAAATTAATGTGTGCTTTAATCTTCAATCTTGATTTCAGTCTATATACAAATAACATAAAACTGAAAAAAGAAAACCCGATCAGTTCAGAGAGTCATGTTATAAAGATCCAGAATGATTCTCTTCCAAAGCTGCACACGCAAACAGAAAGTTACCGTTTGAGGACAGGTCCATAAATCCTTGCATTTTATATTACACTAATGTATGACAAGAATGAAATGCTATACAGTACATGATAGGAGCTATTGAAATGGAATCCCGGGGGGGAAAAAGTAGTCAGCGGGAAAATCAACTGCCTTTTCTTCCTGATCCTAAACAACACTAAGAAAATAAAAAGTTAAAGTTTAAATGGGTAATTTTAATGAATATGAAATTATGTGGCAAACAATTGTTTTCCAGGCGTTGCCATATTTAATGAGATTCGGAAGAATTGCAAAGCATAGGAATAGAAAAGGAAGTCTTAGTTATTCATCATTATAGCTCTAAGATTTCATATGATGCCTCGATACTCTCAAGATATCACAAAATCAGAGGTCAAATGTCTAGTTCGTACTTTCATTTCCCATCACCCTTTATATCTTAATGGTCTAGCTGGTCGACATTTTCCTAAATGACTCTTTTTTTCTGGAAAATAAAAGCGACTACCTTTTATCCGGTTGACCTTTCCTGCACCACCTTGAAAACGAGGGTTAGAATGAATAAGGATGGCAAGCAATGCGGAAAGAAAAAAAAATGCTAAAGACTTTTAAGCATATTTGTTAAACTGATGCAAGCTATTTGGGCTCTTCATCTTCATATTGCTTATTAGAACAGTTACGAGCACGTCACCTCTTGAGATGTGTATTTCAACTATACTGGAGCAGAAACAATAAAATAAGAGGTGCCACAAAACAACAACAACAACAAAAACAACAACAACAACAACAACAACAACAACGACAACAACAACAACAACAACAACACTGAATCTAAGTGTTTACATTACAGTTCCTTTTCTTTGAAAAAGTACTGGAAAAAATAAATGACTAGAAAGTTAGTTGGGTCTAGCGTTTCAAGGTATTCCTGTTACTCACCACACAGCTTTTGAAAATAATTTCGGGGAAAGATGCGGCTACAAAAGTGATCAGAAATTAGTAAAATAATTGGATTTGAGGGTGAACTCGTGGTCAGGTTTTTCTATTCGTGGATAATGTCAAAATAAAATAGTGATGGATGCCTACATTGCCACCGCGCTCGTTATGTCGAAACAGTTGTCATTGCCTCAAGCACTGGTTCGATATGTTAATTTCTTCACATAGCACCAGTGATAATGAAAATATTCCGCTGACAAAATAATGTTACAATATATTTATTGGCTGTTTACAGGAGAATGGATAAGTAGGCGTTAAAAAACGATGGCCTCAGTGTCCATAATGGACAACTGGTTCCTCTTCATGTAATGTCTAAACTAAATAACACAGTTAAGGTACAGACAATATGCCCACCCCTACCCCTCCTAACAGTGTAACGTGTAGTGTGCACATCCCAACCCGCACACTTACCTTTGAAGCAAACTGCAGACCGCGATGATAATGCTCATGCCCTCAAATATTTCAATTTGTGCGTGAGGAAAGTTGAAAGAGAGACAACGGATGAGGCACGGAGGACAGGCGGGGAACATGATGATATAATCTCCGGTGAGATTATTTGCTGAAATGTCCGACAACTGTGCATTTAAGGCAGACGACTGAAACAAGCCTCAGCCTAACCTTTACACCATTAGGAATCTCCGCCTCAATCAAACACCACCGAAATCAGTACTCACCATCAGAAGGGGCAGTTACTCTCTCATTATCCCTTATCACCGTCAATGTAGTTTTACTTCAGACTTTATTACGGAAAGCAAGTGGCCATCCTTTGACCGGAGTTGCCCGCTCTTGATTAAATTACGCCCCCGGATTTCGCCAAACTGGCGAATGAGGTCTGGGTTGCTTCCCGGCTTCCTTAACATTTGTTATTTTTTCCCTCGCTACCACCTACACTACAAATATTTTCTGTTATTACTGTTGTTGTTACTAGTGCTGTTACTGATGTTGATGATATTTATGGTGATAAGATAGAGGGGAGTGAGATTTAAAAGCTCATCTTAGGCCTATTTGATCAAAAAAGCATGTCAATCTAAAGACAAATCCTGCTACCTTTTCCCCTCCTCTTAGGTCTACCTTCTTTCATTTTTAGTTCCCTCGATTATTCTACATATTTTACAACATTACCCTACCTTTCTCTTTGTCATCCCACCTCCATCCCTATCAGTGGCACCAGTTTCTTTTGTTACTCTGAAAATAAAAAGAACATTGAAATTCAAACGTGTCTTGTTAGACCATTATTTTCAAAGCAATAGCAAAAAGATAGTATGTGTGTGTGTGTGTGTGTGTGTGTGTGTGTGTGTGTGTGTGTGTGTGTGTGTGTGTGTGTGTGAGAGAGAGAGAGAGAGAGAGAGAGAGAGAGAAAGAATGAGTGTCTGTGTGCGTGGGAGTTGTGTGAGTTTTGGGCTGCTATTTTGACTACAAATTGGTCGTGATTGCGAGGACCGTGATTACTGTAATTAGCAAACTACGCAACATCTTCCCATTCCTGAGGAAGTTTCAGAGAGCCTCACCCATCCCTGGGACCCGTATCAGTTTCCTCTGCACGAGCGCCTGGTCAGCATCAAAGGAGAATGGCCCTACTCGAGAGTGGCAAAGCTTCAATTTAGAGGCGCGGGTAAAGATTTCACAACAGAGATCACCTTACCGCAATGTTCAGAATTTGCTTCGAGATGGAAGCATAGTCTGTCCGTCCGACGAAACGAAGAGTACATGTCTGTCTGTTTCTGTTATTACTAGTTCGTATGTTCTTGAGATAATAGGACGTGTACTTGGCGTATGGTTTTTGGCTACTTGCTTTATCTAATCTCTAATCAGTGTTTTCACTTCCCTTGTGGTTTATTATTTTCATGATTGCCCCCCCCCCCCAACTTTTATGTGTATGTGTGTGTGTTTGTTTCTTTACATGGCAATACACAGGCTCGCTTTTCTATCCTGTCATGTCCAAACCCTATCCTTCCGCACGCAGGCTCTTAAGACCAGCCCGGTAGTTGAAATCAAGTTTTCCTTACTTGAATATAGGGATTGTGTACGGACATTCCAGGGCCATGCCTTCCCCTCAATTTCTTTCTTTGCTTCCTTTGGTCTTTGAAAGAGATTGTATATGTGTAGACTGTTGGCGTAGTGTGGCTATTTCGTCAGGGGGTGCAAATGTTCGCTACTCACCGGTTGGATATGTCTTAGCGAGCCAAAGATACTGTGGCACCTAGACCACCCTCTTCGTTAATTATAGAGTTCAAAGGATATAATAATTAGCCTTTTGTTCTACATATATGGCGTCCAGTGTAAGAATGAACTCGAACCAGCCCGAACTTTAGCTGTGTGTAGATTGCCTCATTGAATCTGGTTTTGTCTGCTCGTCCGGCGATTTTCTCCTGCTGTGGCTTTCTATTAATTCATGAATTAAAAGGATCTTCTCTAAGCTAATGTGCACTGATATGTTACAGAGACATCTATTCTGTACATTTCCGTCATAAAATCGCTGCATTAAGTGTTAAAAACAACACAGGAGTGCCTTAGCACATTTGGCTTTAGTGACATGACATCAACGATTGGTGATGATACGAGTTGCCTATGTCGTGTGAAAACAACATCATTGTTGATGCCAACTCACAGATAATACAGTACTAATAAATCCTATATTCCATGGAACTCCACAATGATATAGGACAATGTCGGGAAATACAGCCACTGTCTGGGAAGAGAAAAAAAAAAAAAGAACGACATATGCTTTTTAGAATTAATGCAATGTTTCCACGCAGTTATCTAATTTGGCTACTGTTGCTGCTATTGCCCATATTTATTTCTGTAATGCTGGTTACGTGTTTATCATTCTCTGCTTTGTATTTCCTTAAATGAAGAAGTTCAGTTTAAGTTGTATTCAAGCATAATTCATATAAATTATCCAGTTTTCATGTCAATAATTAATCTAATTCAGTCATCATCATCAAATTTAAATTTGCAAAAGATGTAGCTAAACGATTGCATGATAGATTTCGTGTTCAGTGATTGTAAACTTGGCCAGCTCTGTTGGGTTCGAGCATGCCGAAAGCAAATTACATTTCAATGATATCATCGCTGAGATCTCTTCTCTATTTTTGGTTAACGATAAGCCTCGCTCTAGCGTTCATCCTGTCCTTTTTAAGGAATCCTCCCTCCCAAAAACTAAAGAAAGAAGAATCTCCTTTCCCAAAGCCAACTTCCATCCCGGCACGATATTTAAACGGATTTCTCCTGCATCGACGTTTAACAGCCCTTATTATTTTTAGTTTCGTCTCTTAGACTCTGCATTATTGGTACTGGGGAACTGGCATTTCCTGTTCTAAAAAAGGAACGGACGGACGGACACACACACACACACACACACACACACACACACACACACACACACACGGGCACGCTCACGCACGCACGCACGCACGCACACACACAAACAACCACACACACACACACACACACCACACACACACACACACACAGCGCGAGCGCAAAAACAATGACAGACTATAGTGCATAATATGTTTTCGCTGCTTTTAACAACATAGCTGTACAGCTTAAAGCAAAACATTCTATTTTTTGTATTATTATAAAAAGTCATNCAACCACACACACACACACACACACCACACACACACACACACACACAGCGCGAGCGCAAAAACAATGACAGACTATAGTGCATAATACGTTTTCGCTGCTTTTAACAACATAGCTGTACAGCTTAAAGCAAAACATTCTATTTTTTGTATTATTATAAAAAGTCATGGATATGACAAAGTGAAAATGCAGGTAGTATAGAGGGGAAAAGATATATCAAATAAGCAGATCTAATATGATCTAGTGGGAGAGCAGGAACCAAAGACAGTTGGAAGCACTATTAAGGTCGATGCAAAAGTTGTTTCTCAGTGGCTAAACCGTAAATCAGTATAGATATAGTTTAATCGGTGATATCATGTATCACAGTATTAAGCGCTTCAGAAATAAATTTCTTTACTCTTGAATATGTATTTGAACTTTATTTTTCAATGTTTTAACATACTATATATTATATATTATAAGCCTTCGAGGCATATACTGTGGACATACTTAGACATTGATATCATTCATTGCTGTGAAGACCCTGCGAGTCAAGCAGGTACAAAGTTTTTAATCTCAAATCAGGTGAGCCGTTCACCTTCTCATGATAAGTTTTCTAGTGTTGTCCCCTTATGAGAGGGGAAAGACCTGTGCAAGCGTATAAAACCGAGACATAGTTTACTTTCATCTAGTGGAAATCTCGTTAGGACAACTATGTATCACTCACCGCTCCCCCCTTCCAAAGCGTAGGTGTTATCAAAGGTCCACTACAATGACACTGTCCCCGTATAAGTCCAGAACGTTGCCGATCGGAAGGCGTCGAATGATGAGTGTCGTAATCTCCTACCTCTCCGCCTCCCACCCATGTCCTCACACTTTCCAACAACAGAAAGGGAAAAATAATTCGATGCAACCACAAATAAAACGTCTGCCAAGCAGCAGTGGATCTAAATGATGGCACAACGTCTTCATTGACACCAAAAGATGTAAATGCCAATGCAATGTTGTAATGATGTATTGTCTGGACTGT
The DNA here is from genome assembly GCA_033807755.1 of Ellobium chinense. NCBI lineage: Eukaryota > Metazoa > Mollusca > Gastropoda > Ellobiida > Ellobiidae > Ellobium > Ellobium chinense. Next base: position 223,288 of record JAWQUT010000322.1, read on the forward strand.
TCTCCTTCATTTGTGAAATCACCGCCAGGATGCCCCCCTCTCCCTAAATTTGCCACTCGGGGCTACCTAGCTCACTGCTGACTTTATTTTCCATATCGTCGTCCTCTGGTTTGCATAGTCTGACCGCATGGACAAAAAAGTAGAACCGGGGCACATGATAAGAGGTTGAAAAAGTTGTTGCCTGCGCAGTAAAAAAAATAGCCTGCTGGTATCGAGGATGCCAAATTTAACGAAGCTAAAAGAAGAAGTTAAAAAATGTTATTTTAATTTAAAATTTAAAATGTTTTAATTTAAAATTTTAAATTTCTAAATTTAAATTTTCACATTTTAAATTCGAATGTAACGAAGATTTAAAAAAACAACCAAACAACAACGTATAGGTAATTTGAAGCCGAAAAAGTACAAAAGGAGCATCTTCAATGCAAAAGGAAATTTAAAGTCAGTCGCTGCACAAATAGCCGTACTACGGCCATGAGCGAGTTGAACGATTTTGAAAAAAAAAATGATACTACATAATATGATTTACGCAGGAACAGCTCATTTAATCAAATCACCTGGTTGTATTAGCTCATCTGCTTTGACTTAAAGCTGCAGTTACCAGCGTATTGTATGTAACTAAAATAATATAGACTAGGCCTACTCATATCTGTGTCACGTCCTGTGGCATCACATTAAAAGTGAGCCGTGTTAAACTGTGTGCCAAAAAAATGCCCTTTGATAGGGAAATGGGAAGGGAAAGAAGAAAAGCTCGTTTGAAGAAAAGCGAAGAAGTCCTGCAGCTCCACAGTCACTGAAAAACTAGAGGTGCACAGTGTTGGGTCAAGGCGCAGGGTAGGGAATAAAATGCTCCCTCCCC
>JAWQUT010000322.1:224169-280010 GCA_033807755.1 Ellobium chinense
CCCCGAGATCAGACACACTCCCGACAAACGAGATAATTGAATCGGGTGGGCCGAAGCATCCAATGCGTAAAGGCTCAAATTTCGGATCTAAAATAATGAAAGTAGCGTCAGAGCTGCGCCACAAGACCGCGGCTATTTACGGCAGCCCCGCACGTCAATACTTCAACTGGAACCCAAGACCCACTGCTATTGTTGTGAAGTTGATTTGAGGACAGGGCGGAGGGAGGAGAGGGCGAGATGAGTGAGGAGGGAGTGAGATGGGGGAGGGAGTATCGGGTTATCCTAGGGATAATAGGAAAACGAGCAGAATCCAATAGATTTTCAGCTCCCTAGTTTGTTGGGAGCCACGACAAGTTTGAAAATGAAGAGCAGGGAAAAAAAAATCTCCAAACCGGAAAGCGATTCGAATTATTCGCCGGAGTTTTGACTCCTTTCTCATTCTGTCTGGTTCTCCTGTGGGTCGTCAACGTGAACGGTTTAAGACGCTGTTAGCCTTGACGGGCACGGAACACGGAATGACGTGCTTCATTGGGGACGTGCATAAATGCGGGCCCCATCACGAGATGCGCAAATACGCTATTGATTTACATTGACAAACACCGGCTGGAGGTGAGGAGGAATAAACTAAGGATGCTCTATGCCTCTTACGTTGTCAGTGGTGGAAAAATTAATTAAATCTGAAGTCATTATGTCTAGAATTTCCTGTGAGAAGGACCAGATCATTGGCAGTTCGTATAGGACTTGTTATCTTGAGCGATTTTGATCTTCGGCAAGGAATAGCCCAGATAAACAAAGGACGCCAGTAATGTGAACACAGGTACCAAATCTGCAAGTGTCATAGAATGGACAAAACGAAAAATTCCCGTACACTCTCTACACTCACTACACTACACAAGTAGTTCATTTATAACCCTAGTTTTAATCAAAAGCTGCGCATTGACATTTAGAAATGGGAAAATCGATACTTTCATGCAATTTCTTTTGTTTGGTTATTCACAGAAATAAGGTTTGCACTGCCTTCATATTAATGTAGTCTTGTCTAACGTGGTATGTGAAAGCTGCACCAAAGAAGAGGGTGGTCGAGGTAGTTAGCTATGTCTTCATGACCTGAAAAAATCCTTCGATTATGTTCACTTCCTAGCAACTTGTACACGACTCGTCTATTTAGTGCTTACAAAAAATACATTTAGATGTCATCTATACAAATTGTTGGTGACAGACAATATCAAGGTGGTCTTCCTGTCAAAGACACGATTTTTGTGTGATGTTTAGAGGATATCATGGGCCTCTGCCATACTAGCACCAGAAATTAAAGTTCCCCTTTTGCACAGTTTCAACATCCAGCACAGCTTGTATGTGATCAGTGCGGTACCAGTGATAAAAAGCCCTTCCCTCATCCGCTCGAAAATGGACCATCTACTATATAATTTGAATTTCTACGCAAGAATTTTCCACTTTTACTCACTTGTAGAGACAAAAATATCTCCAGACCTATAAAAGGGTTGTGGTCCGTAGAAACGACGGAAACGTTTGGGATTGAAAATCTCTAAGATTTTTTTATCATAAAGTTTGGAGAACAGCATTTTAAGGTTTCAGAGAAGTGACTTCTACACACAAGTATACTCCATCTTCTTTATTATCTGGTTATGTTGAAGGGAACATTTCCTGTGCATAAGGCTAAATGCTGGAAAGAAGGTGCAAAACCTCGTGATGCGCAACAATCATTTGCCCACTGCGGTATGCTTTGTAGTATTGCGGGGTACCCGATTAAGCCTGTAATGCTGTATATTCCGGCATTTTTGTCGTCGTTTAGGGCTTATTTCTGTCAGATGCTTAAAAGGCTCCTCCACTGAGAAAGGAGATTTGCAATATGCTCAGGCTGAAAGGTGTAGCAACGGCAAGGCTTTCTGTATTCTCACACCAGCAGCAGTGAGCCAGTGATAACGTAGACCTATCGCTAAAACGCGAGCTGTCAGGAATTAAAGTCACAGAGACGGTCGTGCTGTCTTCTTGTTTATTAAAGTTTGCAGGTACCAGATCTAGGAGATAGGCAAACATTCCATTATCTGACACCAGTATTAAATTTCGCTTTACTAACTTTTACTTACCTTAATTAATCAAAATTAATTGCATAGATTGATGAACCGTAAAGACCCGTCTGATGAAGCTGTGTTGAAACCTGGTCTGTCGAGTTTTAATTATTACTTCTGTTTAGAAAATTTAAGCTCATCTGGGAGTCAACTGAGCTAGAACTGCGGCGTTCGTACTTGAAGATATTTATGAAATGAACATGCTTGAAAAGACGCTCACCCTGCAGAAAACTGAACTCGTCAGAGCCGCAGATGATTCTCGTGATTTTGAGCAAGACAAAACATTCCATGTTTTTTTTTTTTCTATGAAGTTATTGCATACAATGACATAATAACTATGCAGCCAATAGAAAAAGATATGATACTCTGCGGATAACGTCATGCTCTTTAGGCAGTTGGGGTTCGAAGTCTGGAATTATTTTCAACGGATTACAGTTTCCTTCAGAATGGTGATATATTTTCAAACTTAATCTGGAGAACTTCTTCTCTATGTATTTTCTGAAGAGAAATCAGCCAAGGAATCGTAAGGAAACATAAGGCCCATAAGCTGAGTGTTGGTTGAATAATGAAGTGTGCATGTCCTATAAATGTTCCTGCAACCATATTACTGAAGAGTACTGAGTGGATTTTGTCATTGGCAATCAGAGACTGAATGAAACATTGGGAGATCTGGACTAGATACACTCTAATTACATGTGGTTCTTTCCCACCTTTATCTATTAACGATTACAATGGAAATCATTTCTTCTGGTACGTCAGTGGCCAGAGCCCAAAATATGATGTTAAACTTTAAATATTTGTAGAAGTGTAAGGTGTGAGGACTGATTATGTATTGTTATCTGCAATAGATCTTCTTTAGATGCCTTTAAATATCTGAACGTTTGAGCCAGATAATTTCATTTTTAAGGATGTTATGTACAATGTAAGCATTAATTATAACATTCTTGAAAACTTTCGACAGTAGTGCTTGGTGCTATAGTATTGTCTCATGCGAACTTAAATACTGTTCTAAAAATATTCATTTACGATCATCAGATGAGGTCTGTTACACTGATTTCGATTAATTATGGAATATAATTGCCGATGTACAATCTAAGGTTTCTATACATTAAATGAAGGGATCGCCGTGGTTTCAGTCAACAATAGGAGGGGGTCAGTTTTCATCTAGAGCGAAGTCGTTTAAGGTAGGGATTAATCAATGCCACCAAGGCAGTATAATATTTGAAAACCGATTACAATACTCCATCATAATACTCAGATACCAATCTCTACTGGTAATGTTTAGACCCGAGTTAATCGTATGAGGGATTAGTCGCAGTGCTATTTACAGGCCATACTTCTTAACAAGGCATTATAATCTTGCATGGGATTGAAAACACATAGAGAGATAAACAGATCATTCATATCTGGCGCAGAATATCGCTTTTGGAATGTTCATGATAGGCTTCAGTCAGTCTCCAAGTGCAGACTACTTCCATTGGTTGCTTCCTTTAAATACCACACTAAAGAGTGATATTCTTTGAGTGTGGCAAAAACTGCTTTGCAGATTGGTGGCATGAGACCCTAAAGAGGAAACAGTGAGGATGTCAGGTCCATAGTGCAAGCTAAGGAAACATGCTCTGACAAATGTTGAATTTGATGTTGAAGCTGCTGCTGTTGCTATGACAGCGGCCTCTGCCGTTGAGCCTGTTGCTGCTACGGTTGAGGCTGTAGCCGTTTGACTCAGAGCGTTATTTTTATGACGCAATGGCCATGGCGACTTTTCACGTCTTTTTCTGCACTGCATATTATGTGGGTGTCTGTCTCTGTGTCTTGCTGTGTACCCGCGTCTCTATCTCTGCTTGTTTGGATTGGTCTGTTTTTGTGCCTGTCTGTCTGCCTGTCGGTTGACCAGTTCATCTATCACCTTCAGCCTCCCAACTCAGTCCTTCCCTCTCTGTTCACGTTATCTTCCCAGAAACAAGGAGGGTGTGAATAATCCTGGTAAAAGATGCCTGGACACTGATCAAACATGGCTGAACCCCGGCTCTTCCACGTCAAGACTTCTACTCCGACCATTATCTCCGTATTTGTCCAAATTCTAGATTTACATGTTTGGCCAACGGCGGCTAAACCTCCTGCGCCCCGGAGTCAAATTTCCTTTTACACACTGGGTTTTTGTTCTGGGGAATCGACCGGTGTTGAGTCGGTATAATGGAGGTGAAATTTGTAGTAGCTGTAAGTCTATTGTCCACTACGGAGTTTTCGGGCCACGAGTGCTTCTCTCTCCCGCCCTCATCCTTTCTGCCAACACTGAACTTCCCGTGTCATAAACATTGGAAATGCAGTCGAGTACACAGGAACACGACACGCCGTGTGGCGGACAAAACGGTACAATAATGGCTTCAGGAAGGATTCTTTTCTTTCTCCAGACACCCTATCTCCGATCTGAAATCCAAGTTCGGTGCCATCTCGGCGACATGTACCATTATCAGGCATGGATTTTCACTAGTCCTCACCTTTACTCCTCGGTTCCAATACAGTTGGAATTTCAGCCTATTATTTCCTCCATCCACCTCATGGCCACTTCATAACCTTCCATGTGAATCACACTACAACATGCTTCTCCAACGTGCCAGTCCAATATCTACAAGACTGTATTTTTAAAAAGAAATTTATTAGGCGCAAGTGAACTTTTATGGAGTGCAACATATACTGCAGTACAATTCTGTAATTATTATGGGGGATACCTTAATAAAATGGTGCAAGAGTACATTAGACCAAGTTTACTGAGTGGAGGCAAAACGTGCACGACATGGAGCTCATTAAATGGAAGTGTATCTAGTTAATTGGCTATATTATACCAGGGACTGCGGTAACTTCATTGGGTGCAAATAAAACATGTAGACTACCTGGTATCATAGGAATCTAAAGGCGGCAAGTAAAGCAGGTAGGACGATAGGGTTTCTCAAATGCTTTGCACAAAACAGACTACCACGACAACCACAGTCGAGGTAATTGGTGCAAGTGTTGCTGACGTGCTACTTCACAATGTTCTGTTTGTGCAGCTCTTATAATGACTCCCTTATTTTGCTTAACTATTCAATATGCTTAATTAAGAGAGTGGCATTATTCTTTGGCATTTTTGTTTTCCTCTTTTGCTCCTCTTTGTGACGTCAGCGCTCTGTGAGACTATACGACATGTTCTGAGACCGTATTCATAGTGCCGTCCAACTTGGCGTGCTGGCGGTAACTATGGGAACCTTCCTCCCCCTCCCCGCCCCTTCCCCCACCAAAACAACAACAACAACAACAACAACAAAAATCAGTAATGCCGTATTTCCCGTAGTTTCATCCAGCGCTCCAAGTTAGACAGCATTGTACATCCGGTCCTCGTCTTTAACGATATTTTTGTCTCAGAAGCTGCCATGTTCAGGTCTCCAGAGTCCTTCTACTGACTTGTACAATGATATAGCACTTGAGGATCTAAAGAAAGGTGCAGCCCATGTTTCGCCCCAAATTTTTAATGTGAATATTCACTTAGGTCTTAGATATGCCTTCCTTATTACGTGAAGCAATGTCTTAAAAAAACTTTCAAAAATAAAAGTGTGTCCCAGGATTGCATACTCTCTCTCCCTCTCTCTCTCTTTTCAGCGTCAAGAACACCGAATGAAAAAGAGCTACATTTACCCTACATAACACAATATGCTGCATTTTTCACTTTCACGCACCCGGCATAATAATATGGGCATATATATAGACCATCTACAAGTTTAAATGTACGAGCGTACATCACCTGTGAAGAAAAATTGCTTCCAGATAATGAATAAAGTATGCCTTGTCTTATCTTAGTACGATGATGCTGATGCTGATGATGATGATTATGATGACAGTATTAAAGAGAAGAGGAGGGCGAAGAAATGGGAAATGCCACAGATGTATTATTAGAAAGAACTAATTGTTCATGTGTTTCCCGATGAGCTATAGCTCGACGTCTCAAATGTTCCTGTGGAAACCGTGTCGAGAACGTGTTTTGTTTGCAGTAATGAAACCCTGTCCCGGTCGTAACTGGCGTCTCTCGCCTCACTGTTTAACACATCCATGGGGCTAGGATTTCTCTAAACAACCCCATAGCTCTCAAAAAGAGCTTCAGGGAACAGAATCTGCTTGAAGCGTGAAGAAAATACAAACACCTAATTATATTATTAGGAAGCGTCTACGGTTTTATCATCGTTTTAAAAAGACTGTGTGTTATTGCACTGAACCTCTCCTATCTGCCCTCCTCTCCAATCCCATTTTACCCCTTCCACGCTAAAATTTCCCCCTTCCCCCATGTAGTTCGGTAGTCTGTAGAATTTCACCCGGTCTTTATGACAAAAAAGAAAAAAAAACTACATTTGTATATGTTTCAATGCCACTCAAACTTCATCTAATCCCAATCACATTCCCAGAAGGCTTAAACTTCTCTTAATGTCCAGAAGTTTTACGTAAGTTCATAACGTCTCTTTCATTTAACTTCAGTTCTTGATGTCTGAGGACTGTTCACTGCTGTCTCACCATCACAACTTATTTCACTAAACTCAGTCGTAGTTTCAGCCTTTTTGTATTATTCATTACGCTGTGCAATTATATACGGACATTTACAAAAAAAACAACAAAAAAACCCCAACAAACTATACTAGTATATAATGTCCTCTCTAATCCCATCCAGCTGCTAGCTTTATTCCCAGGCCTGTTCGAATTTCTGATATTTTACAACTGAAAGACAAAATCATTGTGGTTGTTTTGAAGCACATGACCAGCTAGAAATCGTAGGGTCCAGAGGTTAAAACAATCTCATGTATGACATAAGTGTAGAAAATAATTCGTCAATTAACAACTAGAAGTTAGGACTACATTGCGTACGTCTTGTTCTCTTCATCCCCATTTCTGACTTTTTTTTTCCGCATTGCTCGTCACCCGTTCCCCGCTTCTCGAATAGATAAAGGGCTTTCCTTTTTCTTTCTCAATCTCCACCTCAAAGAACTCTGTGCTTCCTTCCCACTTAAGTCCATGTGGTAAATTTTGTTGGCGGCTGTTGACGGCTACTTAGCAATGGAGACGGTGCAGTTATGGCTATCTGTGTTTTCTTGTTTGAGTTAGTCTGAAATTAGTATTCATGTTGGAATTGTGACAAAAGCCATACAATTATAATAATCGAAACATGCCGGACAATTATTTTCACTTCCGCGACTTGAGCACTCGAGGCAGTTTTAGATCCTCCTTGTGCTTTCTCTCCTTCCTGCCCACAAACACACAAATTCTTTCTCTACAACGCGGTGCCTAGAGACTGTTATTACCTCATCCCTGTCTTTTTATTTTAATTTTGGGAGGCTGGGTTTGAGGGAAGGAGAACACTGCTGGCAATGGTAGGATTGAAAATCAGAATGGGCAGATATGTCTCATTAATCATGCTTTTTTCATAATCGTTTAAATTGCTGACAAAATAAAGGATAAAACAACAACAACAACAACAACAACAACAACAACAACAACAACAACAACAACAACAAACAACAATAACAACAACAACATCATTATCATCATCATCAACAACAACAACAACAACAACAACAACAACAACAACAGCAGCAACAACAACAACAACAAGAACAACAACAACAACAAACCCAACCAACTAGGTAGTCAGGAGTTAAATCCGCCGAGGTTGTTCGTTGTTTCATGTCCGGAGAACTTTCATAAGTTTCAACAAGCAGTCTCTTGAATCTAGGACCCAACCGTTCGCAGAAGTTTCCTTTTCTGAAATTATGCCTGTCTTTCGATTCTGAATAGTGAGAGCTAAGTGAGAGCTCTCCAGAACTAAAGAGCACACCAGAAAATGGTATAATTTTCAATAAAATGAAATAGATCTATAACTTTACTATAAGATAAAAAGTCCAATACATTGACTTCATTTTACGGCATATAATAGATTGAATAGAGAAAGGTACTGAAACGCCAAGTGGCCAAATAAGGGCACCATCACCGGTCATGTTTTCAGACAAATAATTTACTACTCGAGCACAGTGCTGAGGAAGCGATATAATTCAAGAAGACAAAAACGGTGCATAATCATCAGCATACGAGAATTTAACTCCAAAGTGCTTGGTTGGCTAGTCGATAGTCAACTCACAATAGCGACTGTGAGGAAATAATCTAGAGGTGAAAAATATATTTTAAAAAATATAGTATCGATGCAAATGTCTAATACTATCTTGTGTAGTGTTTGTCACTTTCTCTACATATACATATAGTCTATATAAACAATGTCCCTGGCCGTTCATCTCGTTGAGCAACACTCTGCTTTGATGCATGCATAGTGCATGCTATAAAATGACAATGTGTTAGACCAACTTTCACTTTCATGATGATTTGGGAAAGGGAATAAATAAAAAAACCCAACAACTTCTTCATTCAGGCTTGAAAGATAATGAACCAAACTTGGTTCTTTGTTTGTCTGGTGGTATGATTCCTTAGGGTGGACAGTCCTATTCGGAAACGTCCATACAATCATGGAATTATTTTCTTGGATGAAGAAAATGAAGGCTAAGTTATAATGGGATTACCAAAAAAAAAAAGGGCTACTTTAATTTTATTTGCCATTGCTTTGTTTGTCTTTCTTCTTCTCAGATACTTTCGTGCAGAAGGCAAGCGAAAAAAAAAAAGTTAGCGTCATCAAATTATGCCAGTTAAAATGAATAATCCAATAACTAGCGTCGTGTTAGAAAACCTTCACAGCGCCACCTAAGGAGACCCCCCGCTACGATAGCAGTTGTCCCCCTTGGCGGCGCCATGTTGCCTTTGATCGTCTGTTTTGTGCTTCCTAACATCCTCGTTAAAGCAAACTGTGGGACGATGTAGACAAGATTTGCAAAGTTTGTTTTGATGAGTGCTATATTACGTGCGCAATGCTGCACGTGTGAGAGATGCATCAATTGAAGATTTAAAAAAAAAAAAAAAAAGAAAAAAATTGTGGGTAATGAGAGAAATACGAAGACATCTGTTATGATTTTAATTGCTGGAAGCACAATGGAGCTGTTGTTTTCCAGCACCTCGTCCTGTGTTATTCTCGATGGAGATATAATGGAGCCTTCGCGATTTTCTGCATGTGAAGCTTTTAGTGAAAGTCGGATGCATTGCAAATCCCACAAAGAATCGATTCGCATGGTGAAAAAGGGCGTTTTCATAAGACTGACGAAATGGACGGCAATTTCTTTTAGAGGTGGGATAGTCAGAGTGTGACGTAAAGGTCTTAATATGAATAATTAGGCAGTGATGATATTACATCTAGGTCAGCTCTGAACCTCTCAAGTGTCCTCTGAGTGGAATGCTGACAACAATAATAGATGATGAAAATGATAAAGATGCCTGAAGCACTGCTGGATGACAAAGTCGGCGTTTATGTACATCAAACTACGTTTATTGTCTGCTAAAAGCGATTTAATAGCTTTCATCTGTAATAGATGTTCTCACTGATGGTGTGGCCAGAGCAATGTGGCAGATATTCAGTCCTTTCGAGAAGAAGTATGATGAACTGATGAGAAACTGAACTAATGGATACAAATTAAGTTAAGGACGCTGTGCCATTAAAACGTTTCTTTTCCAGACCATTCTGAAAGAAATTGAAAGCCGAAAGCTGATTGTAGGATAGAAAATGTGTTACTTATACCTGGACTCGACCACTCGACTGGTCCCAGGTGCTTGCAAATCGAGTATGCTGACCCTTTCACTCCAAGGACACTAACGACATAACGACATAACGACATAATTATTTTCTACTACTATGGAAGCCTTGCCCTGTCCTCCTTGTGTGAATGTAGTGCTCACCAATCACCATGTCAGGCTGTCAGCTGTCTTATCTTTCACACTAACATTTTTCTTTCTATATACAAAATTATTATATCTGAAACTTCACAGCAAATAGCGGGATCTATAAAAAAAAAAAAAAGTTGCTCATCGTCTATGATTTCTACTCTGGACATTAATCAGAGAATTTGATTTTGACACCTGCACATACGGAAGCGAGATATATTCTTCACCCAGTGTGCAACCAGCCAAACCAGGCAAAATAATTAATGCCTTATACACAAGCTTTGTTGATATTTTGGTATACTGAAGGAGAGACTACACCCGAAAATGCCTGAATTTGCTTTACCGTATCGATTTTATGGTTTGTACTCACATAGTACTTCTTTGATCTTTGTTTTTTCTTTTGTTATATTGTTATATTCAGTCTCGTAAATTGTCTTATAACGTGTCTGAAACATTTGAAACGTCCTCCAAACTCAAATACTCTGGTGAGCAGCAGTCCAGGTACCTCAAAGCAACAAGAACATTTATCCATTGTAACTGATATCGTTGTCATATATAAGTGACATCTCAACTTTCCAACTAGCCATGCGATATGATGCTAAACAAAACACACACCGTCTAGGAAGCACAGTTTGACAGGCTTCCCTTTTCATATTTTGTCCCATTTTCTCAAAATTATCTTTTTAGCATTTATGTTGCTCTGGAATTGAAACATGTAGAAAATTATTGCAGCTTCAGGATCTATTACATTCATTTTTTTGACACAAGTCAGTCTGTGCATATTATTGTTACAGGAATGTAACAGCATATAATATACACAATATATTCGTATTCGATTACATAAAGACTTCAAGATCCTGTGACTGTTTTTCTGACAGTACCTCCATATCATTTTCGACAGTGCATCTATGTCGCTTTCTACCCTTTCTATAATACTTACCTTACACATAAAAGTTTCTTCCATTTTGGGTATAGTTTACTGTGCTAAAGTTTGAAGCCATCGTTTGCACTTCATCTCTTGAAAGTTCTGTTGTCTGTTTGCAAAATATTGGCAATATTTTATTACCCAGAAATAATCGTAACAATAAAAACATCAGACAACGAAGTAATTAAAAAAACTTCTCAGAATTAATGCTCATTTGAATCTGTAATGACTACGTAAAAATATGATTTAATGGCTACTGTTATATGAAGATGCAGAACTTCTAATTTCGTATTTATTTTTTAGGGCCTTAGTTGCTCTTTGAGGACTTTTCCCTCCAGTCACATAAAAAGTTCAGCAAATTTCCATTTGCACTTTTTTTTGAGCAAAGCACTACTTTTGTATCGACCCAAGAGTATCTATATCTGGTGGTCATAGACCATCTTGCTCTGGCACTCCCTCCCCCCCCCCCCCCCCCCCAANGCACAACATATTTTGTTCTTTTTTGACATACCCTTGTAAGTTTGTTGTTGGTTTTGTTTTTTTTTCTTGTGTGTGTTTGGAGGGCACCGGGGAAGGGGGGAGGGGAGGGGGGCACTGCTAGAGATTATTATTTGTAAATGTGTTCAAAAGTTCTTTGAGTTTCTTTTTAACTCTTGAAATTTGTGATCTCGGATTATTTTTAATCAAACAGATTTTTATTTCCCTCTGTATACATTAAATGGATTGTAAAATGCTTCAGAGTTGTTCTTTGTATATTCTGTGATAAACTGCGCTGTGATGTGTGTGTGTGTGTGTGTGTGTGTGTGTGTGTGTGTGTGTGTGTGTGTGTGTGTGTGTGTGTGTGTGTGTTGAGGGGAGGGAGGGGGTAAGGAGGGGTTGGTGTGTGTGTGTGTGGGGGGGGGAGGGTGCTAACGCGATGCAAGTATGATAATGCTCACACCGAAATGACGTAATTGGCATGTCTACGCCATGTTGGTACTCACAAGAAGAGGGTAAATCAATCTAGCCAATATCACAGGTACTCCAAGTCACGCCAGGCTCTCAGTCAGCTTGTCAATCTTCCACATCTTGCTTACCTTGCTGGCCTTATCGGTGGCTGACGGTGAGTGGTCGGAAGGGGAAAGGGAGGAGGGGGGTCAATAAGATTGAGTTAATCAGTGAGCTTAATTAGTAGGTTGGTGGGAGAAATGTTGTTATCGTTTAGAACTTTTGTGTCAGTGATTACAGGAGGTGATAATCAAGGTGTTTAGAATAGTGATGTGTTAGTATAGTTGTTGTCAGGCGTCTGGAGCTTGTTCCATTATTCGCGGGTCATTCTTTTTCTCGTTCAAATGATAAACATTTCTGTTCAGTTAACATAGGAACACCTCCGATGGAATTTTGTGTGCTTCAGATTCCTTGCTAACTTTACAGACAGGCTTAAGGGGAAGTATCACTGTTTCAAAGATAACAGTCCATTGGAGTCCCTATAATGCAAAATTGCACATCTGCTCATCAAAGTGCTGAATGGTGCATCAAAATGATGATTTTAGGAACACTGTCATTTGCTTTAACACCAGGTGTTCAACATCAAATTTCACCCATGATGTAAAATGAAGTAATATTTTCGAGTTCCGGCTTCGTATTCTATAACGATTTCATTAAAGAGCCAAGACTGCCCAAATACAAATAATATCCATGCACTACTATAGCAGCCACTATTGGCGTTGATTGTAGTGGCTGTTATACTGCTGCAGTAAGGTTCTACTCAAGCCTGATATCATCAGCCAACTGCCTATCTTATTTATTTTTTCGACAGTTTTTTTTTCTCTTAGTGTTTGTTACTTTTGTTTCCCTTCTTCTTAAGTTGATTGCATCTCTCAGACTGATGATAACAGTCACGGAGATCATGATGCCGGAGATTATAATGATGACAATGGAGATGGTCTGAAGAAGGATACCAGTCCGAAAATTTGTGTATTAAATTTGTTAAAATTAAATTGTTATAGTTTTCTTTCTTTACATATTTATATCCAGTGCGGATAAATGTTTTGCAAATAATGACAATGGAGATGGTGATGATGTTTATTGAAGTTAATGCAATGAAAGTGATAATTATGACGATGAGAGGATGATGTTAATGACGACGATGGCTGCCAGCATATATATTCAGATTGATTATATAGATGATAATTATGACGAAGAGGATGATGGCAGGACAACAGATGCTGGTCTCCAATGTACTTATGAAGATATGACTAAAGTAAAAGAGCGTTTTTTTTTTAAACTCTTTTTCAAACCGTAATATTGTTCTTGAACAGTTTAAAAAGTATTTAAAAGCTCAATATGATGGTATTGATGATGTTGATGATAATGATGATGATGATGATGATGATGATGATGATGATTATTCTTCTTATCTTTTTGTTTTTCCTTCTTCAAACCATCTTCACCACTCTGTAGCGATAATTTCTGTATTCCATAGCTCCTCTTAACCATTCCCTTACCTCTGTCTGTTTCCTACCTCCTCAAAACCTGGGTGACGCCTTTGTTCTCGTTCTATCTGAACTCACCTCACCTCTCTCTCTCTCTGTTTTCTTTAGTGAACTCTTATAGAATCCTTTTAAATTAGCACCCCTATAAAGTCTTAGGTCTCTTCATATATATGTCTTCTTCTTCCTTATCATTATTATTATTATTCCTGATGAAGGAATTTTCAATTCCGAAAATTTGACATTTTCTTATTGTGTGCTTCTTTTTGTAATTTAAATAAAATTGTATAGTGGGACACTGGTGGACGCTATTATATTTTATTTTGTGTGAAACAAATGATGATGATGATGATGATCATTTCTATTGATAAAGGCCTTAGAGCCGAAACGTTTAGATGTCACTTTTGATCTTAATTCTTCACTAGATTTTTAATAAATTCCCTGAATTAAGGTTGAGCTTTTAATTTTTCTCAGTTTTAAATGATGATGATGATGATGATGATGATAATGTTGATGATGATGTTGCTTGCTCCGTGTTCATTCACATATTATGGACGAATGAAGGGCTGAAAGTACGTGTAGATATATGTGTGTGCGATGTCTATGTATGTGTATAGGAATATAGGAGTGTGTGTTTGCGCCCGCGTTTGCGCATGCGTGTGTGTGTGTGTGTGTGTGTGTGTGTGTGTGTGTGTGTGTTTACACGTAGATATGTGTGTGTGTGTGTGTGTGTGTGTGTGTGTGTGTGTGTGTGTGTGTGTGTGTGTCTGTGTCTGTGTAATAGTGTGGCTTGGTCTATGTGCTTATATATACACTCATCGTTGCGTTAAATAACTCAGACAATGAACTTATCTCAATCTCTTTCACTATGTTTCTCAGTTGCTCAATTTCTGTTTCTATTTCTGTTTTATATCTCAATTGTCTAACCACGAAACTTTGACTATTTTTTAAAAATAAATCCATGGCACATTTTTCAAAACGTTTTGTATCATACCTCGGCAGAATTACTTTTAATTTCAATGATAATGATGATGACGATGATGTTATTGATGGTGATAATTGAATTAAATATTATTCTTGGCAGGTATGACACAAAGCTTTTCATTGAATAAAACATATATATGAATTTATTTTCAAAAAATTGTCAGATTTCGTGATTAAACACTTCATCAAAGCTGACAATCGAAATAAGAGACATACATTGAAAAGCAAGTGAGTAAGAGTGCATGATAATGATCATAATGATGATGATGATGATGATGATGATATGATGATGAAGATCATGATGATGATGATAAAGATGATGATGATGAAAACTACTGCTAATTATCATCATGATAAGTATAAAAATGGAAAAGATGACAGAATACGGAGACGACAGAACAGCGATGACCACTGTGACGATGACGACGATGACGACAAACCCGACTTCTATCACCAACACCACCACCACTACCACCAACATCAATAACAACGCTAATGAGACGTTCCTACACTGTTGTGCGCCCACTCTACACATGCAAGAGCCAAACGGGCTTCTCTCATGACATGTTGGAGAGCGTGGAGCTCCATGTAAGTGGTCTGAGTGTGAGCCACATCGGGGAACCTTTGATACGTAGAGAGTGAGGACCAGAAGGGGGTGAAAATAATGAAGTTGGACATGTCTATGGTGCCAGCCTACCGCAGGGAGCAACCTGAGAGTATCAGAGTCTATCTAGTCTAGTCTGGTACGAGTCTGGGTAGCGAGCTTGTGCTTGGTTCAAGCTATGTACCAGTCTTAACTATTCTATCACAGCTTTTACTACAACTACATGAAGAGTGAAGCCCTGAGGGTAAGAGGGACCCCAGATCAGTCGCAGGAATGTTAAGATTGTAAGCAGACGTTAAAAAAAAAAACCAACAACAACAAAAAGAAATGTTACTTTTGTAAAAGTGGTCTTCATCTGAAACGCTTTCTGATGTAGAGAGATAGTATTTACAGTGGGGGGTGGGGGTGTGGAAGGGGGCATGTACAGCTGTAATATAGATATGCACTTGGAATTAGA
Source organism: Ellobium chinense (assembly GCA_033807755.1). Classification (NCBI taxonomy): domain Eukaryota; kingdom Metazoa; phylum Mollusca; class Gastropoda; order Ellobiida; family Ellobiidae; genus Ellobium; species Ellobium chinense. The sequence goes on from JAWQUT010000322.1 coordinate 239,531, forward strand.
CTACGATGTGTGTGCTGGAGTTTTATATTAAAGGATCGTACAGCCATTTTTCTACATACTGAGGAATGGGAAATATAAAAACAAGACCAAACAAAAAAAGGGGGGGGGGGGAATTAAAACAAACAAACCCCATGCCAACCGAAGCAAATAAAATTGCTTTGAGCATTAATCCTTTGATCATACACTATTAATAAACAGGAATATTTAAGATATGTATTAAGATATCGACAGTAGATCGGATCATCAAATATGTCATGTTTCAAAGTATACAAGTCCGAACTAACAACTCCATGTTGATGTGGATATTATATGGTTTTATGTTTAAAAAAAAAAACAACAAAACTTTGCGAAAGTCCAAACCTTTTTTATACTGCAGTCGTGGCAATGTTCTTAGAACACTATAATTCGAGTGACATTAAAGTCATTCCTGCAGTTCAGTTTCTTTGAGATATTTCTACCTAACAGTAACTCGCATTTCCTTCGCATCATAAAAAAACTTACTTAATATATATATTATCCATGGAAAACCCTCTGAAGCAATCGGCCCGACATTGTAGGCAAGATAATCGCACGCATATTATCCACAATTTATTCCATTTTCTGATCTGAACAGTCTGATCAGAGAGGTAGGTCAGGAAATAAGCAACATAATAAGCAGTAGGGTGAGGAGTGTTACAATAACGGACAGGTCATGTGAAAGATGTATTAAGATAATGGTTTAAACAATTACTGAAAAGTTCTATAAGTGGCACTTTGCATAGTCAGTACCTCTATGGTCAGTTCTGGCCAATTTTACATAGATCTATTTATCGTAAGGAAAGTAAATTAAAAGAAAGCATTGTTTGAAATACAAGTCCATTCCGCTTAATCGCAACTCGTTGGAAGAATAGAAAAAGTTTCGATTAAAAGGAGTTGCTATTACCGGCTGATTTTTACAGATAAAATACAGTTTTCTGTTATCTCACTGAAAATGTTAGGATTAAGCAGAGTCAGCTGTGGCAAACATGTATAAAGACAATAATTACGTTAATAAAATCCACCGTTATTTGAAGATATATGAATTATAAGATAATATAAATAACAAACTTGTCGGCGGCACAGTAGTTCTATAATCCACAATAAATTTTATCAAAATGTTGACAGTTTACGAAGAAGAGACTAGGCCTATCAAAATTAGGGCCGCAATACAACTGAGTCCCGCAGTACTGTAACAATAATTAACCTCAGTCATACATCAACTGAACATTAGTTTTGAAAAATGCTATAAACTTGTTTTTGTATAATGTTAAGTTACTCTTGGTAAATGGTTGCTAATATTGTATGTGCAATTGTATTAATTATGTTTGTTTACTCTGTTTGTATGTGTCAGTGTATGAGAGTGTTTGTATGTGTGTGTGTGTGTGTGTGTGTGTGTGTGTGTGTGTGTGTTCAATGTACAAACATAGATCTTTAGACGCCGCGGGGGAAGGGTGGGCGGGGGGAAGAGGGGGATGAGTGATTTGAACTGTTTTTGATTCATGGTTGGGAGTGACAACTGAACAACTTTCAACTTTTAAAACGAGTACAGTAATTAACAAAATGTTGGTGCCCAGTCATCTTGTCCATGGTGCTCTATTGTCTTATGATTAAAACTGAGTTGTTTTGTCCGTGGTGTTCAATTGTCCTTTCATTAAAGCTTAGTTGTCTTGTCCGTGGTGCTCAATAAATTGTTTTAGTATTAAAGCTTAGTTGTCTTGTCCGTGGTGCTCATTTGTCTCATCATTAGAGCTCAGTTGTCTTGTCCGTATTGCTTAATTGTCTTATCATTGAAGCTCAGTTGTCTTTTCCTTGGTGCTCAATTGTCGTGATCTGGGGCCCGGAGTTATTTTGCAATACAGAAGACGATTTGTGCGACCTCCCCACTTTCGCCGTTTAGAATTTCGCTGCAATTTTAACCCGATCTGTCACTATCCGGAAACTTGCAGCGTTACATTTTCGCTGCGGGACCAAAATTTAACCATGGACCGGTCAAAATTTTGAGTGGTAAGTAAAAACATAACATGTTTGACTAGTACTGATTAATAGACAGTAGGTCATATGATTAGATTTTTGTTGCATTCATTGTCGTGATTAATACCAAGATGCAAGATCCTATATGCGTAGGAATTTGTATATTAGTTGCCACTGGAGACGTAGGACTTAGAGTATCTCTAATAAACTAGTTTACAGTACACTTTAACACAATTCAAACTTGGAGACCAACGAGACAGGTTTTGTTCCAGCTTCAAGAGATGGTAAAAAATTAATTCTTACTAGCTACAGAACTGATAAAAGGCAAACCAGAGCCACAGTATGGAAATGTTCCGAAAAACAGTGCAAATTTAGAGACACTTTGGGTCTCAAAGATCAGTTGGTAAAGATAGAGATGACCTACTCCCTCTTCTATATCACTTCCTCTCTTTCTTCCTCATCTTCTTCTTTCATTATTATCATTTCTCTCTTTCTCTCTCTTTTTCTCTCATGCACTCATCCCTTCCAAACCTGTCTCTCTATATCTGTCTGTATGTGAGATTATATAGTGTAAGCACAGACTAAACTCAGTGTATTCTATCCTAATATGAGGTTTCAGGGAAATAACAATGCTGCGAAAGTGGCGGATGACCGTTCTAGCACTGTTCCCTCTCATTCCCCTCTACCCCCACCCCCCCACNTGCCCCCCTCACCCCCCTCCTCCCACAAAAAAAAGAAAAAATAAAAGGATATGTGGACAAACATTAACAGTCTCTACAAGAATATAGAATCAAACTATAGTAAGTGAGGAACGATAATTTTTAAAGTAAAACATAATTGTGTAATGGGGCTCTTGGCTGCGTATTTTATGTGAAAACGGCGTAAGTGTGATCGGAAATACGTGTACTATGGATGTGTGAATTTTTGAAAGCCGCCAATAATTTGCAACTTAACTATGGTAATGGGATTTACGATATTTTGCTTTCAGGACTATTGCAATTCGACTCTCTTTTATACTACACCTTAAGATCACGGGATACTTTGTCTTCCAGTACAATAAACCAAAGTTCAAACATTTGTTTCTAAACTATTAGAACTAACTCACCAATAATCGTAAAGTACACAGCGATCAAACTATTCAGACTGCACTGGAAATGACAAAAGACACTGAGACAGGCTTGCTTTTGTTAATTTCATCCCAAAGCATATCCGAGAAAAAGAAAAAAGTTTTTAGCTTCTCTTAAGAAATGGCAATTTTACAAGACGACAGTTTGGTCACTGATAACTGTTGCTACAGCACTGACCATTATTAATAATGAAAGTGAGACAGTGAAGTTATTTATTGCAGGTTGAGAGCACATAACTTAATTGTACCCTAGGTAACTTCTTTGTGTCTGCGTCCACGTAAATTATGAATACCAAACTTGATAAACTATCGAACCACAGACTATCCCAATCTAACATGCTTGATGTTCTATAATTTGACAAGAAAAAAAACAAAACAAAACAAGTGGATGACAGCACGATACTTTTTCAAGACGTCTCGTTCACCGCTGCATCACCTTTATTTCAAAAGCTTCGTTAGATGTTCTCACGCCCCTCTCTAATGTTCGTGAAAAATTCGAAAATGGCTTTTCGCAAAGATCTAAGTTTTGAGAGTTTCGCACGATCATTTTCTCATTTGTGTGTGGGCCCAGAAGTCTAGGGTAATCAGGTATGACGTTACAGGAAGCTTATGAAAACATTTGACTTATCCTGTCCTTCGTCGTCTTCTTCTTCTTCTTCTACGATTATGTTAGACAGCCAGGCCGAAACCTAAGGGAAGCTGATAATTCCAAATATCGAAAAGCATATCTTACTTTCCATTTCCCGTGGCTGCACACACTCCGGCCAGTTGATTTACTGCCTTCATCTGCCTTCATAGCACATTATGAACCGACTTTTTTTCTTTTTAACGGGTATTAATTATTGTGAGTCGAGCTCAAGTCACAAAATTCGTGAAAATTGAATTCTGGCGATTAAAAAAAAAGACAGCTTTTTTTTCGGAACTCCAGAGTCTCAGCGTTATGTCTCTCAACCGGTACCTGTTACCGATAGACTAACAACAACAACAACAACAACAACAACAACAACAACAACAACAACAACAAATTGCAGATAGCCACTAGAAGTCATCACCGGACAACCAGCTGTAGCTAATAGTCGGACAAAGACAGCTAACAAAGACATCTCCTGACAACCTTAAATTCTACTCACGTGGAGATACATTATCTATCTATCTATCTGTCTATCTATCTATCTATCTATCTATCTATCTATCTATCTATCTATCTATCTATCTATCTATCTATCTATCTATCTATCTATATATATACATGTATATATATAAATGCATCTCCGGATAGCTTTGGACGCTGTTCGGAGAGATCTCTGGATAGCCTGGAGGCTATCTCCTTCTCCAAATAATAGCCGCGCCTCCTCTCCCATCTCCATCCCCCTCCCCTTGAAAAACGTTTGTCTTTAAACCCCTGTAGTGATGATCAAGTTTAGTCTCCGATTTAAGTGAGATAATGCAGCATAATGCGAATTCTTCTCAGTCGGCTCCAGACTTAGACCGCACACAAGCAGCAGTAGGAGAGGTTAGGTGTCTCCATCACTCTTCCCCATCACATCCGCAAGACCTTCATCGAATTTTCAAAAGTAAATCCCTCTAGAGTTAACCAAAGCCCGCGCAGCCAATCGTGGAAGGGTATCGCCAATTTCCCGCGGCCAGACTGAAACCAAGCCAAGCGATGAATGGATCGGGGTAGAAGCGCGGAGAAACAAAGCGACTGACTTCCCCTCAGAGGGCGGGGCTTAGGCAAAAAGCCTGTACAAGCGGTAAGGATCCACCTCGACACCGGACCGCTACGGCGTTATGTGGTTGGTTATCAGCGTGACGTTACCGGAGAAGGCGCTCGAATTATTTTTCTCATAGAGAAAAAAATGTGCTCAAAAGCTTTCGGGATTGTTTTTCTATAGGGGGACATTCGCTGGAAGAATGAGAAAAGTGAGCAGCTAACTCTGGCCACCGTTAAAGCTAGTGTTTGTCTCGTATTCCATTCAGCGGTGTGGGAAGTCGGGCATCATTGCAGGATCCCACCGACTCGACTGTCGACATCGGAGTCACGGAGTTTCATGTGATAGCGCTATTTCAAGTTCCTTTTGCCTTGAGAAAGAACATATGCATTTCTTCTCCACAGCAGAACTTTGTAAGCAGTTTGTGAATGGAATTAATGTATAAGGAAAGAGTGCAGAAGTTGTGAGTTTTAGATGTGAGAGTGTAAGTATTATAATAGTAAACGATGTGACACTCTCAGCCGCAGCATACACTTATCGTGCAGGATTCCAGTCGGGCCGAGTCAAACAGAACTACCTGGAGTCTCCTGTTCTACGAAGTCAGGGAATTTTCTGTCTGTTGACGGAAAGTGTGTGTATTGCAATGATAGTCATGAAAACACAATAACGATCTCTAACGTCATTCTGTCCATTTGTCCAGAGTTTAAACCGAGATCATCACATTAGTAAACCTCGCAAATTGGATACTTGGAAGACAAGTTCATTATTCCAGCGGTATTGTATACCAACATGTCCCTTTCAAATGTGTTTCTTGTTGCTTTTATCCTTGTCTTTTCCCGCACACTTGTGTCTTCTTCATCATCTTCAAAGTAATCGCGAAAATTTACGCAAGACTGTATTTACGAATTAATAAGTCTATCTATCATATAATAACAGCGACAAAATCAACAATTACAATGATTAACTGTGCATCATATTTAATGATCCCACACATTCTTTGATGTTTCAGTTTATTTCATTTACGCCCCTGCCAGTGATACAAAATGACAGTACTATTTTTAACAACAATAATTCAGTACACAGCTACCATGATGTCATTCATTCAGCCTAAGCTGTATTTTTTTTTTACTACTGGAATAACAAATGAAGACCAAAGATAATGAAAATTTAATAAAAGTGTTACAGTATAATCGACAGCGGTAGTAAAACTTGTAGACCTATTGATATTTGCCAACCAATAAAACATAGACTGCAAAGAGCCTAAAAGTCTTTTAACTATCTTGGAGGAATAACCTAACAATCCAGCGGGTTAAGAGAATGAGAATACTTTGTTCACAGATTTTACGCTTATTCCCAGTAAATTATGCCCATAATTGGACCTTGTTTACTTCCTCCGGAGGCCCAAAGTTTTCTCAAAAGTATATATTTAAAGTTTGCTATAAGCCAGCAGAATCAGGAAAAAAAAATAATCCGCTTCAGATGAATTCTTTACGCAAAGTCTGGAAAAATGCATGTTTCTCATAAGCAGAGTGAAAGAATTTCGCCTTGCTCATTCATGAATCAGTTTTAGATATGAGTCTTGGTGATTTCCTACCAACTTAGATGCGATGGTCCTTTCATAATATACTCTGTACATTATCATTATTCGTCGCCTTAGTCATTCATAATTCAGGATAATTAATCACTCACCATCAGTCTGGCTTGCCGAGATGGAAAATTTGACACCAGCTGTCGAACTGATTGCATTACCCCCTATGACGATGATACTACCTGATAGAGGCAGGACAAAAATAATAATAAAAAAAAGAGTCTGACACAGTTAAAGCTTATAGACTAGTCATCTCACAGGTTAGCTATAAAATAGCAGTTACACGCTGGGCGATAACATTATATTGCTGTCTCACAGAAAAGTCGCGAAAAACAAACTAGACTATGCAGTCATGATCGCACAGTACGTGAATAGGTTAACTAGGTTTGGCATTGTTGTGGATGGATAGAAATACGTATTAATTTTATTGGCATATTTTCATATCATACACCTAGTAAATGGCCAAGGAGAGGGGAAGGGAGGAGATTTGATTTGCTAATGTATGATTCAAGGTGGATCTGAATCCACTAAAAAGGAGAGAGATATATTTTTCCGAAGAGAGAAAAACAGCAGAAGATTTTGATAGGCGATATCTTCATTAAAAGGATGTTTCGGCCTTTCTTCTTCTGGTGATCTCAAGGGCTATAGGGTATTCTGTAGCCACAAGTACAGAGAAACGGGGTAGGAGAGGTGAGGGGGGAAAGGAGAATTTGCCTTTGCTGTTTATGGTACGTTACTGTTATCGTTCTTTTTGACGAGGAAAATTGGAAGTCTTGAACTCACACATTTTACTGTAACTTGTTTAATCTCAACGTGTCCAAAACAACAACAACAACAACAACAACAACAACAACAACAACAACAACAACAACAACAGACATCTCGAAACATGAAAAGCCCTGCAAATTATGTTGCTTTGATTTTCTGAGAGAGGAAGTGAATGTGACCAGAGTCAAATTCTGACTAATTTTTTAAATGGCAAATCGGTGTTATCCCAGACTCGGAGATGACAAAGGGCGCAATCATGATTTGTTGGTGATTTGTCTTGATGAATGTGAATAATACATTCTGCTAGTAATGCGTGAAAAAGAAAATGCCCATGGGAAATGATTATAACACACCCTTGTACTCTTTTCTATAAGAACAAATTCCAGTTCTTTAAAATGAATTGATAATTATGACACATCCTACAACGCTGGCTAGTTCATAAGGCATTTTCGTTGCATTTGTCATCTTCATAAGCATGGTGAGTAATGGGACATGTAATATATTACTCATAGTCTGTAACAAGGTAATCCGTGTTATAGCCATGGGGACTTAGAGATATTTAGACAGAACGCTTTCGCTCAGAGTAGAGTAGAAATCATGGCAATCCCTGAACACAAAAACTCAACAAAATACATCGTACAAAAACTGAACAAAATACATTGCTTGTAAGAGATATTAATTCGTCAAAGGCGCAAGAAATGTTATATAATATCTTTTTAAAATACTCTTTTAGTACAATACACAGTGCTGGGATAGAGATACATAGATAAGACTATTTGCAGGGTGAAGTAAATGAACTGACAAAGACACTATATGAGTTCGAATTTGTAGTAGTGAAAATAATTACCAAATTGTGACCGAAATAACCAAATGTGACAAAATAAAAGGCGAATAGTGTAGAAGATCAAGTGCTCAATGAATTGGAGACAACGCGTAAGCCTATGTAAGCCGGGCTCAGTACTGAAGCCCTCATCTTTGACTGAAATACAAGAATCAAGAATCAAGAATCTTTATTGCTCAATTTATATATAACATATGAGCATCCATAATATTTAGAAAATACGAAAAGGAAAAGAACTACTATTGTATTACAATAACAACAATAACAATAACGACATTACAACAACAATAACAATAACGACAGTACAACAACAATAACAATAACAACAACAAGCTTATTTATCTCAAACCCAGACCACAACTGTGGTATTTGGGTGAACAACAAAATATATATACACTGGCTTTGGGACAGCACATGATACAGATAATAATAAAGTTCTATGAACAGAAGTCACGTACATAACTAAATAATGAACGCATACAGCAGCAGCAGCAGCAGCAGCAGCAGCAGCAGCAGCAATAAAGGCAACAGTAGCAGCAATAGCAGAAGAAGCAGAAGTAACAATAGCAGCAGCAACAACAGCAAAGTACAGCGACACTGACAAAACAGTGCGTGGGGTACACTTCCAGTTCCCATAATTCCACAGCGATCTCATTAACTGAAAGTTGACACGTACAACATAAAAACTTGGAAACGAGAAATGAATAAGCAAAGAAATAACTTTGAATCTTTCATAACATTAACTGAGATATACTCCTCCTCTTCTCGCCACGACAGTGTGGACTGCTTTAACAACTAGTATTTAACCATCTCCACTACCGATATCACTTTTAGTACCTCTGTTATTATTGTCATCATTACCTCAACTATTACTACCTCAGTAACTATTACCTTTACCACCACCACCACTGTTATTTATCGATTGCTGCGGATATTACCAGGTTCATTAATATTTGCACTATGGCCACCACCTCCACAATTGCTTCAATCGTCCACCACCACCACCACTACCACTACCACCACCGATTACTTTCATCATTATTACCGGTACTATTACCTCTACTTTCTCCACAAAAATAACAAAACGACCATCTCTACGATACAACTACTACCAACACTGCCACAGCTGCTACGACTTTTCTTTTCCAGAGTTTTTTCAGACTCTTGTATACCTCGTTTACAAACGATGAACAGTCATGATAATGTAGATATGTTACTAGAGGAAGTGTCGGTCTGCTTAAAGCCGTCTTGACCAGGGATGCCCAGCCTCTTCAGAAGAGGAGACATTTTTGTATTTCAGTAATCTTGAAAAGACGAGTACAGATTTCATCAAAACGAATGCCATGGACAACATATGACCGTTGAAATAATGCTGCTTAAATATAATAGAAAATATAGACTATTACCTTTTTCAAAAAAAAATCATTCTTCATTCTGACATAGCCGGTCTTTGGGATTGGCTGTTAAATCAGTGGATGTACACAGTACGTATATGTCAGATAAAACATGAGAAATTTTATTGGCCCAAAATGCAGGATACCTGTGGAAAAATCTTTTGATCTAAATACTGTCCCGTGGGCCACATGCTGAAGCCAATCCATTTCTAAAAGGCGCCCGGCCTATATACATGTACTAAAGTTACTTTGTTTTAAATATTTTCGTCACTTTTTATTTCTTCATGCAGCTTGTTTTAGTAACTGTCGGGCCATAGTAGATACCCATGGAACAACAACAACAACAACAACAACAACAACAACAACAACAACAACAACAACAACAATGGCTTCGAAAATGATGTGTAAGCAAATTAAAACAAATTAATGATCTGATCTTAGCAATGTAGATGTTAAGCGCCATTTGTACTTAATTAAAATCTAAACCCATCTGCAACTAGTTGACAAAGTCAGCTCATAAATATTTTCTGTAACTACAGTTCGATACCGTAATACGGAGATGATTTATTTTGAGGGAAATTTAGGGAAATGACTTTTGCTTTCTCAGGCGTCACAGTTCCTGGAAAGAAGGTAGTGAGGGGGTGGTGTGGATTCAACGGATCTTCTCACCTTATGACAATAAACATTCTTAAAATCTTCGTGGATGAAAAAAAGTATACGGTATTAATAATCTAGAGTAAGGCCGTGGAAAAAGAGAATGACATATCCAAGAGCCTCTGACTTACGTAAATCGAAACTTCACGAAATCGAAACAATAACAGCAGCAGCGGCAGCAGCAGCAGCAGCAGCAGCAGCAGCAGCAGCAGCAGCAGCAGCAGCAGCAATAACACAGTGTCCAATACTTTATTTTGATCATAAAAGCAAGCACATATTCCATAATCTAGCAGAGTTCAGCTTGGGCATTTTATATCTATATTAAAAGAAATATTGATATTAGTATGCTGATAGCTTGCTAGAAGTGGGATAGTGGCAACATCTGGATTACTGGACAGTCGTTAAAGCCAAAAGAAGATTCCACGGGCACATTACACCATTACACCCTTAACAGATCAGTGGCCATGCATAATCCATTCGTTAGTTAGCGTACTTCGTTAACCACTGTGGACACTACTAGTCTACTAATGGTTTGGGAGTTTCTCGTGCTTACCGGAATGAGTTAACTAACGTAAGGATTGTGCATACGGCCACAGAATTTTTATTCCGCTATATTATATATCAGGGACGTAGCGTCCATGTAATCTATGAATCTAAGATTACCAAAATAATATCTATTTGTCTAATACAATTTAATTAATCTTCATGTTCAATCATCACCTTCGTCCTATTTCACCTACGAGCCATTTACAGGCATTGACAGTAAGATTTTTGTCAACGGGAGACAGTTTTCTTGGCCGATAATCTGAGAGCCTACATACTGTCTGACAGATTCAGCGCTCCCATAGCCACAGTGCAATGCATCCAAAGGCAATGTAAAGAGAAAAACTTTAAAAAAAGGTAGCAAATAATCTGAGAGAAAAATTTGCTTACTCGCTGTTCTGACGGTCTTTCGTGTTTCTTTTTACACAAGATCTCCCTGCACGACTTCCAGTTTTTTTTTTTTTCGGCTGCGAGATGTTAATAGTTTAGACCGTAGCAGAGGTGCCAGATTTGGCTCTTTTGGAGCCAAAAACCAATTTTAAAAAATTCAGTTACTATTGTCTAAATCTTGTCCTTTCCCTTCCCACCCCAACAAAAAAATAAACAAGCAACAATAGAATATAAGTGCTAGATTACCAGAAAATTCATCCTCGCTACGCCCCTGTTATATATAGCAACAAGTTTTATCTTAGATAATGTACTATGAACAGACTGACTTAACAGCCAGTCACAATGGCTTGTCAAGTCACAATGAAAGGGTGATACTCATAAATTAGGTAAATTTTTTGTTTTTGGAAACACGAACGCCAGGCAACATTATTTCAACGGTCATTGATCAAAACCAAATGAAGCCTGAACTCTAAGTTTATTCAAAAGTTATGTCCTCATGGACATTATAGAAAGCTGATGAAGGTGAAACGACCAACGTAATTTTCTCAAAAAAAAAAAAAACCCACCAAAAAACAACAAAACAAACAAACAAACAAAAAACCCCTCAGATTTCTTCGTGAAAATTGGAAAATATGAATCAGACTGTAACTTTTCAACCTTAACTTTTCAAGTACTCTCTTAATATGGCCTCTAAATCGCTAGAACTGCAATGCCATTTGTGTTTTAGTGACCGGAAGCACGTACTGGTTTGTTCGCAGTTGCCCACACGTTCCACTCAGAGCTGAGAAGGTGAATAAATGTTAGACTGAAAGCAACGCAATCCTGTCATTGTGATCATGGATATCTTATGAAGGTCAACAGTCGATATTCGATCTGAATACTGAATGTTTAATCCGAACTCTTCATTTTCACAGTAAAACTGAGCGTTTTTGAGACAATCGTTTGAAATTGGATATATAGCTGAGGCAAAGATACCGATATCCTAAGAAACTCATTGAATGCCACGAAGTCTGCACAGTATTATGGGTACTCATCTTTGGAATGGTTGTCCAAAATCTGGAGTCCAAATCTGTGCGGTGATTTATAAATTATTGTGAAATGGGTGCTGGCTATCCTAATGAAGCATTTCTATTGGTCTGTAGTGATTTCTTTTCTTAAAGCATAATTATGACTTTATCAACTCTTCATTAAGTTCAGAGTGCCTCGGACAATCAATCCGCATAAAACACTTGCCCTAGAAATGCGCTGTTAAAACAAAAGCCCTGCTGAAACTAATTTGAGATTTGGAAAAAAATTCTTCAAGAAGAGAAGCAAACAAATAATATTGTTCTACTGGATTCTAAAACTTGCAGGAAGTACATATTCTATCAAAAACCCGATTGACGGTCACATTCTAGTCAACCAAACGACACTCGTTCAAACATGAATATCAGTCAGTCAGTGGTCATCTCTCTTTAACTGTCAGTTCAGAGACGGAGACAAGAGAGCTGGCGGCAAATATCCTCAGTGGAAGTGTGAGAGGAATTTTGATACTAGACCGTGCAGAATCAGCTGTCAAATGAATCATTTTCCATAGACAAATATCCGAATTATTTTATTTTATACGCCCATACTGAACCGTGATGAGCAGTAATGGTACTCTTTACACAATGTTTGAATTTTTTTTTTTTAAAAACTAATTTCAGACAGCGTTGCTTTCTTTACGAGTACGTTACAGTGCTTCAGTTAATAACATTATACTCATATCATGCAGTTTGCTGTTGCATCGAAAAAAAATTGTTTCTTTATTTTTACATTGGGGAAGTGGTGTTTTTTTTTTCTTGGTTACATTATAAAATACATATTCAGTGCAAGCGATAAGACTTAGATTAATAAATTTTGCAATTTCTATTCTTTATAAATTTCAAAACTCCTATCTTTCCAGGAACTGTGAAAGTAACTGGCTCTTGTCACAAAAGGAGATGAACAACTCACGCTGTGGGTGTTTATTTGAAGGGAAACGAGATTTGAAATGACACTGGTGGGACTTCCTTTTTCATAATTGACTCACCATTATAATTGGCAAGTCAGACATCAAATCTGTGGTTAGACCGGAGGCCGACAAAGTTGCTATCTATGCTGGTAGAAAGACATCACCACATAGCAACTACCACCAGCTTCAAGCAGGATTATCTCATCACTGAGTGACTTTGTGTAGGATCCGAACCGACCATTCTTCCGTCCTGACGCCTGTGTGGCAGACTGGTTCTGGGCAGAGCGCCCTGGACTTCCACCACTTGGACTTACAAACCATGATGGACCCGTACTCTTACCCGGCAGGTCAGTCACTACTCAGTCATTCACTCTATTCCTTTCGCTCATTAATTAAGAGTGAAATTTGGTTCTCGTTGTCGCCGCAATCATTAGTATTTTATTAGAACAGTCATTGTTTTTTTTTTTTTTGTTGTAGGTATTATAATAATTTGCCAGTCTCCATGTATACCTCATCAGCCGGATTCCATCTGTTTCCGGATTATTTCATTAAAAAAAAAATCTTCTTGGGACTCGCTGACTAGTTCAAAATCATGACTTCAGACAGGATACATACATAATGTAAATAACAAAATGTAATTAAGGAGTTCAGACACCGTATCAAAGATGAAATATTTTGAAGAGGACTGAAGGGCACACTGACACTTGAGTACCTTTCTCCTTTAGATGTTCATTTCACCACTTGCTATTTTTGCTTGGTATTATTTACGCCGATAGTAACATTTTTACTTTTGCCACCTGCTCCATTTGCCGGGGAGTGTACAAAGTTGTTTAAATCACGCATCGATCATATTTGTGAGAAGTTAAAGCAAAAAGTTTTATCTTTTGAATCCCAGTGCAATGAATATAATGAATGGTTAATGCTTGAGATTCCAGAACTTGAATATTAATTCAGCCTGAGTTCGTTTATCAGTACGAAATCAAGGCCTGTAATCTCTATGACTGATATATTCTTGAACATGAAGACTAATAATAATTTAAGTTTTGTCGGGAGGTCAAGGACTGGATATAAATCCCAATAGATACACTTCGACAAATAATACATTTCTCCCCCCGCCTGGAAGGAAATGAACGAATGAGTTACTTTGACTCAATATTAATCATTAATTGGTACACAATAAATCTCTTTCTGAAGTCAGTTTTGTTGTTGGGATGCTTGCTATCTTTGTAGTTGGTGTTATTGTTATTTTTCTTCCATTTATACATTCCTGAACTCTTCTGTTCTTGATATGACTACTTCTGTCATGCTCTAATGTATGTAGTCGTTGCCAGAGTGTGGTTCTTGTTTTGGAGCTGCATTATCATTGGAACTTGGATGGTGAGGGTTTATTTATAAACTATTCCTTTCAATTTTCAGTTGCTGGCGTCTTGTCAGTTACTAGAGATAACTCAACAATTCTCGGAAAATGTAGGACATACATTCCCAAAACATGAGTGGATATATTAGAAATCTGACTATCTAACATATGGGTTCAGCATGACCCTGTTTGTCTGTCTACCTGACTGTCTTTCTTTCTCAAGCTGTCTGAGTATTGTCTCTGCCTCCCCCTCTCTCAGTGTGTCTGTCTTCCTTTCTTGCTCACTTCAGAGAAAAACAAATCAAGTTAGAAAAAAGTTCCTCCCGATAACCGTCCTTTAATAGCTGTAAGACCCGGGTCTCTGCCGTTTCATGTGCGTGCATATCTATAACTGTCAAAGTTGGTATCTAGAAATTAAAACATCACATGAAGACGTGCATCTCTAATAAAAAAGCGGTTGAGTGGAGTAAAGCCTTGCTCAATCCCCTACCCGGTAATCTGCCAGGCAAGGTCTAAAATTTCGCTCAGATAGCTCTGAAATTAGCGTGGCATAAACTTCGTCTAAGAGACGAGCTTTTTGCAGGGGTGAGCAAGACGTATCACAGATTATCTCTTCCCTTCACTTTAGTTTATTGGTCAAACACTGACATTTACAGCGCACGCGCACGAGTACTTGGAATGCCCTGAAATTTATCTACAAGGGGAATAATGGCTGAAATGTACTCACATACGACATTCAGTGCATACATGTAGAAGGGTAATGAACATTACATTGCTAGTAAAAACACGGAGTATGTCAAACCTTCTAATGTTCATCTGTGCCGGGTAAACAAACTTAATTAGCTACACCGACTGTTCAACGCCCGAAGCATCAGGAAAACAAATCTGAACAACTAGTTTTTTTTTTTTTAAAATATGTGATAACAAATAATATTTGTTTGCCACCAAGCTCCTAAAAAGATTATCATTGAGTATAATGGACAATTTGATTTTTCTTTGTTTATTAACTTGATGGTGTAACTTTCAACACTTCGAGTTTTATCATAATGCTAATTACAGGAGTGCAGCAGAGCAGGAAAAACTTGATAACAATTCGAAAGTTGGAAATACTCGTTGGAACTCTCTGACCCTGAGTTTCATCTGTTTTTATCAACTTGAACTCACGGACTTGAACACCTCACAAACTCGACATTATGAACTGGTCCTCTGGAATTTCAGCTGTGACGTCTGACTGGACACATCTGACATGTGGACCAGATCATAGACCTAGATTAATCTGAATTTCTACACACGTTTTTATCTCCCTTATTTACTGGTAGTCATGGGGATCTTCTACTGTAGGCTGTCTTGGTACAAAGAAGAAAATGGAGACGTTTGGGATTAACGATCTCTATGAACTTTTTTGAGTTTTTTCATATCAAAGCCCTGCGCTTGAGAACAGCGTAATGAGCGTTTCAAAGAACGCGGCTTCTACAGGTACAAAAATGGACGCCATTTCTTTTGTCAAATGTTTGTGTCAAGTAAGAGAAGCATTATTCCAGTGAGTAAAACTAAATGTTGTAAAACAGGTGCAGGACTTCATGGTGCCCAACTTTCATTTGCCCAGCCTGTTTTTGTAGTATGCTATCAGCAGATGCCACCCTGCGTTACCGAGCACGCAATTTTACATTATTGTTATTATTATTATTATTATTTTTATTGTTACTATTATTACATCTTGAAAATGTCCACAGTTGCAAGATGTTGTAATAATAGTGAGGGTGTATTGTAAATGGTCACAGATGCGCATTGTCCTGACTCGTTTTCTTGAGTGTGGGCTTTGTTCACAAACCTGTCAGTATGTACACTGGATGATATTTAGCTGCACATAAACCTCTTTGCTCTAACAGGAGAATGATATACATGGCAAGAGGTAGACTTGTGACTTGAAAAATGTTTTTGATACAAGATAAGAATATGTGCATGGCATGTACGTATGTCACTCACTCTTCAAGTACTTCACCAATATCATTCATCAAGGAAGTTCTGACGAAGTGGAGAGTTATTTTCAGTATTCAAACCTCGGATGCACTAGCAGAGACTATCCCTGTATCCTTGCCATCTCCGAATCCAGCAAACTGAGACTGGCCCAAGCTGTACGTTATAGTGCACCCCATTAAAAAAAATGTCCAATGTTTCCGTGATGACCATTCACAAACAAAAGGAGCATCGTCAATATCCCATATTTCCCCGCACAACTATCGCAATATCATCATCATCATCATCATCATCATCATCATCATCATCATCACCATCACCACCGCCACCACCACTGCTGTTATTGTGAGACTGTCTGCAAACATTTTAATGATATTCACTTATGAGACAAAGCATAGTGTGAGCGGTCTGTGGTACTACTCATGTATTGTGTTCGACAACAGCTTAAACGTTTGTTTCTGGCCAAAATTTATTGGTCTTTAGAGACGTGTTATTTAAAAGAATCGATAACAGTGTCAAATTTACTCAATGAATTTGGATTGTATGCAGCACTAAAAGTAACATGTATGCTGAAATTGTTTATGAGTTGAATGTATGTTTTCTCATGCTCAAGTGGAATCTTGGAAGTCTCCCTTGTTTTTTTTTTTTTTTGCATCNTTTTTTTTTTTTTTTTTTCATCTAAAATATGATTTGTCTTACCGGAGGGTGAACAAGTTATCATTCTACTACACACTGCCATTTATAGTGATTAATGAACACTTTCTGTTTCAAATCCGTAACCAAAAAATTTTCGTAAAATGGTTCTGTCTTTAGACTGAACTAGCATTGACACCCATTCTCTGAATGGAACATTAGGGTGATTAAAAAAAAAAAGGCTGTCTGCAGTATGGAGTTCTTTGCTGTATCACTGTGGTGCGGTCGCAATCATAGTGAATGAATTAGAAAGGACAAATGTATAGACAAATAAAAATGTTCGTTTTTTTTTTTCCCCTTCATACGATGCTCGGTGGCCTTACCTGATATTAACCAACTTGAATCACTGTGTACATAAATTTTCTTGGTTCTGATTAAGTTCGTCTATAATGCCTTACTGAATTCACTTTAAACTCAAATCTGAACACAGAATACTCGAATTCTCCCATCCTTAAGTTAGCCCTCATTAGTGCCTGTGCTCTTTCGCGATGTAAGAAGCACTGTGTGATGCAAGCACAACCTCGCGTGATCTGACATGGTCCACTGACAAATTAATGGTCAGTGACCACTAACTCACGGTGTGTGCGAGGCAGGGAGCTCTTATGAACCAGTCAGATGCTGTCAGGTTTTCCGAAATTTTAACAACAATAGCGAAATGGCGGAATGAAGACAAAGAAAAAAAGCTGCACAAACATTGTAAATTAATAAATTAAATCTTGCACTTCCGGTGAGCAGACCTCGACCTCCCCTATCGAATTTCATGCAGGTTGACGGTTTTTACGAATTTTTAAACACAGCGATTTCGGAGTTTATCGCATTCGAATAGCGCGCCATGTCCCGGGTCCATTCTTATTATGTAGATGATGAGGTCGTTGAACTTCACTAACATTATACCCGAAACTGCACTGCACGATTACATTTAAATCGCAATTTACGATGCTGATTCAGTAAGAAATATCGATTCACAAAGGACCAAAATATTGCAACCAAAACCAAACTCGATTTTGGATCTGTACCCGAAAACAAACGGTATGAATTTTCCTGTTGCAAAGGTGAATCTGGTACCGAATGTTACGTGCAGTATTTTGAGAGTACGCGGTACGGCTGATTATGATTCCCGCCGTAGAGCTAACCATGTGCCAGGTAGAGACTGGTGAACGTCATTTAAGACATTGTAAATTATGGGGTACCAAAAAAAACCAAACCCAAAAACATGTTACAAAGTCAGTATAAGTACATCTATGTTTTCCAGATTTATTTATTCGTGATTTAGAGCTCATTTGCCAAAGAGATTAACAGAGAAAGTATAAAATGTGTTCAAAGTACAGATTTATATGCGCAATACGTTGGAAACAATATACAATTGATATAGCTCGCACATAACACAGAAGTGAGTAGGTATACATTACATAATGTACAACAGATTGAAAGACTGTGGAGTGCATGGTGCAGCATTAATAAAGTGAGTAGAGCAGAATAATATACTTTGTATTTGTGTGGTACTAGTCATAATATAGCAATATTAGCCCAGCCGCAGAATCTTACCACGCTACAGCTGGAGAAAACGCCTCTCCTTTAGTACATCCTACTTGCCTCCCTCAGTGGGTCGGGATATCAGCTTTCCCCAGCCAGTCTTCGCCAAGATTAGAGCCTAATTCCCGTATATTCTCCTGGATTAGGACCATTTACACAGACACACACACGCCACACACACACACTCACCATATATACACACACACACACACATGACCATTCATCCTATTTCTCATTTTCTCAACCTTGCAGATGTTTCTTTGAGAAGTTCCCGACTTTACCCGCCCCCGTCCCCCTCTCCCCCCAACTTTTTTTCCCCATAGCACTTAGGCAGCCTCCATGGTGTAGTCTAGTCTTCAATTTCGTCTTGTGTGACATCAGAGGTCAGCCTTCAAGCAGTTTTATATTCTTATTAAACTAGTCAATCCTGTAGTTTTAGGACAGTAAATATGATAAAGAATAAAAACTATTATTAAAAATGAGAATAATGAAAGTAACAATTTTAATAATGTTAATTTTTGTTGTTGCTGCTGTCCAGTTTCTTTATCTTACTACCTAGAATTGTGTCTGTCTTGTCGTTGTTTTCTCACATCGTTCCTTCTTTCTCTTCTCATTCATCAGATGCTACCGCCCTCGCTTTAGTTCTTTCTCCTTTCCGCTCTACCGTTATTTTTTCAGTCGTTCCGCATCCCTAAACAAAGGACGGCTCACTTTGGTATGGAAATCAACCAGTTTATTGTCTATAAAGAATGTATATAATAAGCCAGTCGAATCCGTCACGTACCCTATTACCAAATATCATAGTGTGTGACATGTTGAATATCATACTGAAGCTCAGTTATCAGATACAGATGTAGATCTGACTTGGTAATTTACGTAAATGTGGCAGTGCACATTAATTATATCTGATATCCATTTCTGGAATTTTTAAAGTGTCTTTGTGAATGTAAAATTCTTGCACACCATTATACCACAGCGAGTGTGCAATAAAATAATAACGTCGCCTAGATGTCTTAAAAATGCGAAAGTTCCCCTATCATTTAAAAGATACTGAAAAAATCAGTGTCCTTACATACTTGGTCTGAAAATGGCGAATGTGAAAATTACTGATGTGCTGTAAAAACTCATTGTTTGGAACAATAATCTTTGTTTAGCTATAGATCTACATTTGATTAGTTCTGTTAGAAATATACCTTGCCTCTAGTTATGGTGTTGTAATAGAGAACAGTGTCTTGGTTCATATCAAACTGTCGACAAATCCGGAGAGGAAAAGGAACGGCTCGTGAACTTGCAGGGTAATCAACACTTCCGCCTGGATTCTGAAATTCTCAAGTAGCATGGCATTTTTTGTGAAGCTGAAACTCTGATGCGGAAGCGAGGACAATAATAAATTAGCTTTTGTCTTTTACGTGTATGTTGCCATGTGTTGTACTGCCACTGTGCCCCGCAAAATGACAAAATTCAGAAATACAAGAAGTCCTGCACTGACGTTGTTTGTCAAAGTAATAAATAAGTCCAGTTTTTACAATAATCTGTTCAGACCAGAGACAAAAAATACTCTTTTTTTCTTTGTTTTTTTTTTGTTTATACAGTAAGGTCTTAGATCCTTCATTCTAGTGCCTATATTATGGAAGTCCGTGTTTTACAAGAACCCTATCCAGACTAATGAAACGAAACAAATCAGCAAAATCCAAAGGAACACAAAGGCGTATCCTTCATCGTAACTTGATCCCCATGTCCATATCAGTGACACGGCGGACACATTATCACCGCGAACAATAACAATAACCCTGGCCGCCGTGATCCAATCCCGCCATTACTGTAATTGTTCAAGATGGCGCCTAGGGCCCAATAAAACAAGGCACCACGTCACAAGCTTCAATCCCGCGCATTACTTCGCAGTCTCCAGTGATTTGGGGTCTTAAAACCTCAAGGAAATTAAGAACAAACAAACAAAAACTGTTTCCCAAAGAATCTCGTTTTGACCTTTTATCTCTCTTTCTTGTCATCTCAAAAGAGGTTGGGCAATATCTACTTATTTGATATTTCTTTAGTCCTCATCTCTACGTTCTCATCTCATATTTTTTTTTTCAGAAAATAACATGATACTGCAGCGTTCATGAGTTTTATTTTTAATAACTGCCAATAATATATAAGTTTATATATATTTTCTTTTACCAAACATCGCTACATTTCCTGCCTCTGTTTCTCTCCCACCCTCTTTTTACTTGTTATTCTCCATGTTCTTCTGTTTCTTTCGTGAGCATTTAACGCTCACTGTCTGTCATTGTCATAACTAAAGCAAAGTACAGTATACAAGAGCACTTCAAGTTTTACAACCACTTCATTGTACTATGTTTACTGTTTACTGTACATTCTTATTGACAGAGAGAAAAAGTAACGTAACAATACATAATGTCGAAAGCGGATTCTGGGGAAAAGTTTACAGGAGATGCACCGCGATGTAGCGACTATCAGAGCGCCGCTGTTGAAGGATCAAAGAATTATTATTGGAAACAGAAAGCGACTGCCTATTCCATTGTTTAGGGCATCACTCGACACTTCTTTGTGGCGACTACATGTATTTCTTTATGTACATTCTCATCTTTTCATTCATCCTCTGTGTTTACTTGCTTGAGACCATAATTGAACTGTAGTGTTTTATCACAATTCCAGCAGTACCGAGTCTTTTCGTTGAGTTTCCATTTTGTAAGAAGCAGCCATCTTAACGATAAAATGAGTCTAAACTCAGACTTGCTACTTTTGACATCACAGAATGTTTTTAACACAACCAAATCAACGATTTGTCTTATTTTTGGGGAACTCTTCTTGAAATCTTATCCAGGATAGTGATTCGGTCTAGCTGGTATCAGTGCTGTCCTTTTCAATGAGGCAATGAGAATATAATGGTCACTCCGTGGTGTCGACAGGGGATTATTAGTTTAAGACAATGGGCGCTACTTCGCGGTCCTCCGCTTACAGTTACATCTACTGTTCACATTCCACACTTTCATATTCGAGTAAAAGAAAAAGTGTAAAGTATTTGGGATAAAGCCCCGTTCCTAAACTGAAAAATCTGTCTGTCTGTCTGTCTGTCTGTCTGTCTGTCTGTCTGTCTGTCTGTCTGTCTGTCTGTCTGTCTGTCTGCCTGCCTGCCTGCCTGCCTGCCTGCCTGCCTGCCTGTCTGTTTGTCTGTCTGTCACATAACTGATTCAACTGTCGTCACCATAAGCTAAGTGCATCGAATAAGTTTCTCTCTCTCGAAAAAAAATGTTTTGGCAGTGCGTTTTCTTCCTGTGGGTATGTCGAGGTAGTTAATGCCTTGATGCCCTCGGTCTATTATTCTTGTTCACTACCACTTAACAAAGGATTAGACTTAGATTTCAGCCGCCATTGAAAGAAAAAAAATGTTCACCGCGAAATTCCTCCTGGATTCAGGTTCATAAAACTCGGACACTGTTTACATGTGATTCAAAAACATTAGGCAATTTTAGTTCACCACAAAATAAGAATGATGCCAGTTTACACCATAATTCTTGCCAACTGTTAAAAATGGAGAGTTGTTTGGCTGAAAACGATTTTCGTTGGCAAGACTTATTTTAAACTGGCTCACACTTTAGTTCAACCACACACCTGGCTCCGGGGATAATTTTCTTGAACTTTAAATGCAGTTTGTTTTGTTTCTTAAGATTTCTTGTACATTTTTTTTCAGACTGAGCTCTTACATTGCAGGATAATACACAACATTAAGTTTTGAGCCTCTCACTTAATATGTACCTCTAAAATATAATACAGTCTGAAGCATGGTATTACAGTAATTTAGTAGATGGGATTAATGATTGGTACAGCTTTAACTCAATTAATGTGAACCGGACACAGCTCAATCTTATTTAGGGAGATGGTTTTAAAAATGAAAATAAAATTAAACTTTATTTGTATCATTTTTAGATTGTTCTTTTCGTGCTGTTTTTGTTCTTGTTGTTGTTGTTATTATTGTCGCGTTTTGTGTGTTGTAGCACTACAACAGTATAATGAGAAAGTGAAAAAAAAAAAAAAACAAGAAAGAGCGTGATAAATTCGTCACTATCATTATCAGAGATAAACTTTAACTAGTTCCTGTCTCTTAAAACTTTTGTCACTAAGATAACAAAATGTCATTTCTACCACTTGAAGAAATGACAAACGAGAAAGACCAAGGAAGCAACACGGCTCAGTCATATTTTGTGTTCTGTGTTTAGAAGAGCTTTCTTAGAAAATAAAGAATCCCAGAAACTTAAGAAAAGCGGAGTTTTACGTAGTCGCTGACTTCTTCAATGGCACAATCTCTCGGTGTGCCTAAGGTAAGGTTCTCCTCCGCACCTTGTAACATACTAGTCTACAGTTTACCTATGTGCGTGTTCAGTTGTATGTGTATGTATGGCAATGATTAGACATGTATGCTGTAATAGTGCATTTTATCCTCTTTGCTCTTTCTTCTACGTTTTCTGGTCTCAAGCCTTTCTTCTCTCCGTCCTTCTTCCCCCATTGCAATATCTCTCTATTTTCATTCGAACATCTTCTTTTCCCTTTCTTTATTTCATTTTTTCATTCCTCTCTTTATCCTTCCACTTTCCCTCCATTTTTTCTTTCTCTCCTGGCTTTCTTTCCGTTACTTTTCTTCGTTCCTTTGACAATGTGCCCAGTGTTAGGTCGGGCGAGGAGGGCCATGATAAGCTCTTAGAGAACAAATTAGCTGACACGAAATAGACACCCTCTCATTGGTAATCAGTGCGGCAAGATGGCAGGTCGGTGACGCTAGGAGCTTGGGCACAAAGAAAGAGAGAGAGAGAGAGAGAGAGAGAGAGAGAGAGAGAGAGAGAGAGAGAGAAAGAGAAAAAGATAGAGCGCTACGTTTTCTCCAAAAAAAGGGTTTTTGCGCCAAATTCATCTTCTTCCATATTCGTGATTTGTATATTAGAACTGCTCTCAACAAAATAAGTTTTTTTGCGAAACTGCAAATGGCTTGAAATAATGACAGAAATTATATTAAAAAAATTGTTAAAAGAGTTAGATCCACATTCAAGCAGAACTACTCTGTTTTCTCAAAAAACATTTTTGGCTAAGATAATTATGCCCTTTTATCGGAAGACGTTAGAAAGCTGAGAACTGGCCAGAACTCTGCTAGAGTTAGGGCATCCTCCCTCTTCCCTCTCCACTATAATGACAAGTAGGCTGTCATGTTAACTATTATTATTATTGGTCGGCAATGTACACATTTGTTTCTTGACCGGAGGCTGTGCGAATGGGACGTTTCGGCGATGAGAGGATGATAAAGAGCGAATTTGTGCGCAAGAGAAAGGAGGTTCAACGATTGAAAAGATAAGTGAAATTTAAACAAGACATAGGCCACAACAGACCCACTATTTAGTAGGAAGGTCCGCTTTTATACTCCGCGCCCTTTCTCCCGAAAACAGAAATAGTGAAATACGGGTAAAGCTAGATACTATGAAGCATGCAAAGAGTTTGAGAAAGGATAGAATGCTAGACGGAATGAAGAAGGACAAGGACATTAAAAAAACCCCAAAAAGCTCGGAAAAAGATATAAGGACCCTTAACAAGATAGTGTTTAAAAAAAAAAGTAAGTATTCCAAACAAAAAGACAATAATCAGGACACCACTTTTTTTTGCGTCAAACCTGGGCCTGGTTCTATCATAATATGTTCCCATGGAACTCTTCTTCCTTTGGAGGTGGAGAAATGGGTGGCTCGAGTATAGGGAGCTTTCGGCAAAACTTCCGGTTAACGGTGTGCACGCGCGCTGGGCTAATGGAAGTTGCGTGATCGGTCGGCATTGGTCAAAATTTCGCACTTTATCAAGTCTACTCACGCCAATTTCGTGTCACGTCCCGCCGCTAGGCCCGGTGTAATTACATTGTGACGTAAGGCAATCAGTGATTTATTTTAGGAGCAAATCCTCTAATCTCAGCCCCACACGCCCATAACGCACGGAATGCCAGTGCATTTAATAGTTGTTATTATGGAAGCCATCATAGACGTCTCGAGCATGGATTAATGAAGTAATGAAGAAGAGGGACAAACTGGTCAAGGTATTTTACACATTTCAATTGACAGCCGAATTCAGGACGGTGGGAATATTTGTGTAGATCTATTTGTGTAAATCTAGATCTCATATGTACTCTCTCTGATTGACATTTTCACAATTTCTTGCTTCCTTCCATTTTTCTGTCGTTCTACTGAGTGCTGTTTGGAGAAATAGAAACTGTATAAACTAAATGCACAGATTTGTGTTTGTGTGTAAATGATTTGAGATAACAGTAGTTAACATGCGGTACACATATCATTGATCTAATGCCAACTAATGGATTTTTATAACGCTTGGCTCGGAGCAAAATCTAAAATTGGACCGGCTTTTGTTCTTCATATTGTTCCTTCTACAGGGAGGTGGAGCTCAAATTCTAGAAATAAAGCCAGTTTATGCCCCAGTCAGACTCTGGACCGAGTCAATGTTTCCTTTTTTAACATCTATTATCTCAATCTCGCATATTGTTTTGCACAAAAAATATTATTTTTCTGTTGCAGGTCTCCGCTAAAAAATAAGAGAACATGTCTCTGAATTTGTCATTGGATGTATTATTAATACAGTTTTTTTCATTCTGAAAGTCTACAACAAAACCAAGAGATCAAAGAGCCTGTGCTAAGAATGCTGTTTATGAATTGTTGATGATAATGATCAAAATAATAATCATTATCATAATCACACTTAAGAAAATCCAGAAAAGTTCTTTTCGTCAGTGTTCATATTAATTTTGATTCAGGGTTGGTTCAGGATATACGATGATTGGAAAATCATCAAAATCTATGCACAGCAGTATTTTTTATTTGTGAATAGGTAAAATGAAATTGTTGCAATAGTTATCCTGCTGAATTTACTCAGGGAAATGGACTTTTATGTATTTATGTATTTATTTATTTATATATTTATTTATCTTAACAAGTTCAAAAATGTTTTGGTTAAACAACTTCTCCAACGCGAGAGCTCACATGTAATTAATTTGTTCCGGAGTTAAATTTCCACCACATAAAAGGAGGGCAAGAAAAAGAACGAGAATACACTCATTACACAGTGTGTTTTTGTTAATCTTCCTGTTATTTTATATTGTCGTATCCTGTCTGCTTGTCCTTTTGAGGGCTCTATGATAATGCTGCCAGCATTATTAATATCCTGTCTGGGTCAACTAGTCCTCAGTTTTTCTTCTGTTGTTTTTTTTTAGGATTATATTCCAGAATCCAGCAAGATTCATTCCAGTCTTTTCTGTTGCTCCATAGCCCACCAGTTTTTATCATCATGTGTCGCACTAAGGCGTGGTAATCTTTGTTTCACCCTGTTTCTGAATAAATTTGAATTAACTTCCATCATCTCCTTGTGCTTCAAAAGTTTGAACTCCCCTGATAAATAGTGCATCAGAGATTTTGCTTCTGTTATATCATCCTTGTCCAATTAAATTGAATACTTACCCCAGATTATATGATACTGGTTAGTTTAGGAATTTAATTAAAACAAACCAAAAAGAAAAAGATTGGACAGTAAAACACCTAACGTATTTTATCTTACCTTATGGCCTCTTCTTTTTCTTTTACTTCTTGTACCAGAATCCATCAACATTAGTTTTAACTGATCCTGTTCGTTACCGTAGCGTCATCTAAGTCAAAGAGTTCTAATTTGTCATCTCTTGCTATGATTTCTACATTCACTAGTGTGCACTGTTAGTGACTGTTACTGAGCTTTACTCCTATTCCAGGATCAGCATTACCCTTCTCTCAGGATATCATTAATATCTGCCTTCACAGAATCTACTGATTTCATTTTTATTCAGAGAACGTAATGGTTAATGCGTGAAATCTTTGGAGAGGTTGGCCGATCAGCTTACATGTGATTGATAGAAAGTCTGCTCTAGGTAATTTAAGATTCAAGAAATTTATTTCCAGGTTGTTAAGTAATATAGGAAAAACAAATACGCTTAGACTAACATTATTATATAGACATGGCGGCTGTGCAGATAATATTTTTAAAGAGATGACATAATCCAAGGTATCAAAATACGATATCAGTGGAGTTTATCAGGTAACAAGAATCAGCAAAAGAACCAGGTCGATTACTGTTGTTCATCGTCAAAAAATGAAGGTAGCACCTACAATAAATCTACTCCCAACATCTGTGAATAAATGATACATATTATATCACTCCAGAGGTCATAGCCAGCTTACTGATTATTTAACAAAACATTAATTAAATGCGGCATTGGCAGTGAATGTGGTCTGGGGTTCTGTTAGTTGCACAGTACAAAGTAGGCCTATTGTGACATATATATAGACTAGACTATATAATAATATATCTTTATGGGGGAGAAGGGAGCAAGTCCGGAGCAAGTCAAACAGTAAATCACCAATATGTCAAAAATGGATTGGAAAGCCAAAGCCCTCAGTGAAATCTAGAGTTTTGATTGAGGAACGTCGTGTCCCCATGTCATGTCGTTAGACGATACTCTCCATATCTAGCTAGCCGCGTCCATCAACTAACTGTTTTCTCTAGCTATAGAGACATATTGTCTGGTCAGTGCCAGGGTTTCTCGTATCATTTTGAGTAAAGAATGTTGAAGAGCAGGAGGAGATTCGATAAGAGGTAACCATTGTCCGCTATTTCTGGGCATTGTCTGCTTTGTCTACAAGCCCATAGGAAGTGGGTGGACACTGGGTGAAGTTATGGCTACTGTGACCTCATGACCTTTTGACGAGAGGACGATGAAAAAAAAATGCGAGAGAACTTCGTTATACCTAGCACATCGACACTGGAGGAGGGAGGCGGAGGTTACGATACGGGCGTTGTTTTTATTTCTTGGGGCTCGACACTCCTTTATTCATAGGTTTTGTCTCTTTTAGCAAATAAGACAAAAACAATCGTTTGTTCGAGAGATAGTCGGTACTAATCAAGACTTTTTAATATTTTTTGTTTTTATTCTAAGTGCTTAAATTAAAACGCAGCTTACAATCACAATGTATACATTTATTTCGGGAGATGATACAAGTGCAGTGAAAATCGACTGGAAAATTTAAGAAAAAGAAATTACGAAAGAATGGTATTTATTGACGACAAACCTAGAGCACACGGCCATCCTCACACGACTAGATTTCAGATGAACTTGTAATTTTATTATACTTAACAAAGTGCAGTACAATTCACAAAATGCAACAAGTTCTTCACACTGTAAACCGTGTCGTTGTCCATACAGGGGCATGAAACGGAAAGCATGGTGCGTTAATTGGCCAATCATCTCGAACATAATCGCCTAACTGCAATAACCCTGTAACTGCATTCTTCATTTTAAATTCAATTTTTTTCTTTGTTTTTGCATTATTTAATAATAATAATAATAATAGCATTTCTATAGTGCCTACTCCCCAATGAAGGGCTCTAAGCGCTTTACAGAACTGATACATAGTTTAACCCCTGCAAAACACATAAAGGTTCAAAGTAATATACACATCTTCAGTAATTACACAACACAGCTTTCCAACGTAATCAATCGAAACAGTCTTTCAGCATTACTTAAGGAAAATCATTTACATTTTATCAGGCATACTCAGTCTAAGGCCAAACTATTTAGCAAAAAGGTGGGTTATTATGAATTGGTAGAACATTTCAACAGTGGGAGCAACTCGGATGTTTTTAGGCATATTGTTCCAAATCAATGGACCAGTGTATGTAAAACTTCTCTCTCCAAATTGTTTCATGTTGTTTTTGGCACTTCAAATGAGACAGAATTTTCTGACCTCAGTGATCCAGATGGTTTATAAGGTTTCAGTAAATCAGATAGGTAAACTGGTGACCTACCGTTTAAAGATTTGTAGCAAAACAGTGCTATCTTATATTCGATCCTTGCTCTTAACGGCAGCCAATGAAGGGTTCTTAAAATTGGTTCATTTGGGTCCGTTTTTGTCTTTTTCACAATTAATCGTGCTGCGTTATTTTGCATTCTCTGTACTCGGTCACATTTATCCTCTGTGATTCCAGCAAAAAGAGAGTTACAGTAATCTGGCCGTGACAGGACAAAAGCTGAAATCAGTGTTTTAGTTGATGCCTCGTTCAAGAAAGGTCTTAGGGCACTTATTCTACTAAGTTCGAGATTCAAATTTTTTACAAGATGGCTTATATGAGGTTTCATAGATAGTATATTATCAAAGAATACTCCAAGGTGTTTTATCCTGTCGTTTAGACGGATCGTGCTTCCACTGACAGAAATACATCAACAGATCTTAGTTTGGAATTTGTGGAGCACATCATAACCTCGGTTTTTTCATCGTTCATCTTCAGTTTATTTGTTATCATCCAGTCTTTCACTGATTCAAGGCATAATTGAACACTTTATATTAGCCTAGGCAGATCTTTTAACTCTGACGACATATTGACTTGGGTGTCGTCGGCGTACATATTATGATAACAAGCGTCACGTTCTTTCAATAATGGACCCAGAGGCTGAATATACATAGTACAGTATAAAGAATCGGCCCGAGAACCGATCCTTGTGGAACACCAAAATTTAACTTCACAACCTCAGATGTTCTACCATCGATAATTATGGCTTGTGTGCCGTCAGATATATAAGAAAGACACCATTTTAAAACAGTGCCATTAAGCCAAAAAGTAACTGACAATGTGCATTTTACACGTAAACAATAAAATAATGAAATGATAATAAAATAATGAAATAGTTTCGGGCCTGCACAAACTTGGAGTTTGGTAGATGCGTTTCATGCATTGAGAAATGAAACAGTTTTCACGTTGCCTATTAAAATCTAAAAAAATGGTTAATTACATGGTTGTTGCACCTAGGCGATGTTTTACATCTGGCACAAGAAGCCACACTGAAACTGCAGTAAATAAACATTGCAGTCATTGACTCTTGCTGAGAGCACTGAATGACAAGTCATAAATTATTTAAGTTTATGAATCGCTATGGAAATTTAACGGCATAGCCAATGTTACTTTGGCGGGTGTCAGTTCATTTGAAACGTACTTTCTGATCGATAAAATCATAAAGAAAAAGTCATACACGCAGTCTCCTGCTTTCGTGCAAAAGGCTCATTAAATACTAACTCTTAGTTAATAAAAATTACAGACAATTACATGAATTGCACGCCCAGATTTCCTTGTCACGTATTAACATCTCTGATCAGAGTTAATCTTACACTCATACAAGTTTATATTCATATCTTACCTGTCTCATTACAAGCTGTTTCATGGCCCATTTTACAAGCTCCTGAATTATGCACAATTAGAGAAACAGGAGCTGGTGGCACTGAACAAAAATAATCGTCAGAGACGACTGAACGTCTAGCTAGTAACACCAGCTTGCAAGTTTTTGGCGATAACCATCAAATGGGAGCTCGCCAATGAAAAGTTGCACGTGCGCGCAAATGTCGAATAGAAGTCACTATTCCAAAGGCCCATTCGTTCTTTCTTCGTAGGTTTTATATAGCGCTCCCCCGAGTGGTTGTGCTGCTCGGAAATCAAAGATTAATCGCATTGTATGAACTGGGAGAAACTTTACATTGAGGTACACTTCCATGCACTATTACGATAATGTATACAGACTTACTTTTGATGGAAAATGGCTATTACGCAGTTCTGTCTCTGAGTGCAGAGTTTTACTGAACATGGGAGTCGTTAAGAAAGAGCATCGATGTGCTCGATCACTTCCTGTCTGGAGAAGGAAGGACAACGCGATAGAAATATAAAATACAGAGCAATGAAAAACAACCGTCAGGGAATCCATTGTATCACCTGATCGTGGCTATGTATCTGGCTCTGAATCTTTAGAGTGACTGTTCTCAAAAAAAAAAAGCTTAGAATGCACTCGAGCCACACTAACATTTGAGAATTGTTGGTTGCAGGGTTTCTTGCGCTGTTGCACGATAAAATTAAAGTTGGTTTTAGTGAACGAGAGTGCGCGCCCCACTCAGCCTTGGATCGCCAGATTCTAAAGCTTTGTAAGTTAAACATATAAGAGGCTTTGCGTTGTTACAGAGGTTTATTAAATTCGTTTTATCTGGTGTCGGTTAATTCAAAATTCCATACTTTTCAACTACATTTACTTCACCCCCTCCCCTCTCCTTTCGGCCTCGGATGGGAGGATCTAATGCCGATTCTGCTTGTGATATTGTGCACGGTTTCATGCATTCCAATGATCTTTGTCAAGACTCCCGAAAACGCTGGAGATTTCGGCAATTTGTTGGGCGACGAAAATTGCCGTCGTATCTGAATCAGACCTCTCGTCACGAGTCCAACCTGATAGCTATCAGCCTTGTGAGGTTTGGATAGTGGGAGGGGCAGGCGTGTGAGAAATCATGGTTTATGAGCTTTGGAGGGTGTTATCGATATGGTCCATCAGCGGCGTGAGTGGAAGGCGAAAGCTGCACAATAAAATACCAGTAATTGTGGACTTAATTTGTAAGTTTACCCACCATTTGCCACGCTGTGATACGATATGGTGATTATTCGGAGTAGTAACACATGTTATAAGAGAACGAGCGATGGTGGAAAAGGGTAACAAAACATAGTAAAGAGGGAGGGAGGGGAAGAGAGAGAAAGAAAGAAAGCGCGGTAACAAGAGCGCTAAGAAGGGGAAAGGGTTAATGAGAGTCGAAAGTAGAAAAAAAGGGGGCGTGAGATAAAATAAAGAGACAGAAATGAACAGGAAGAATATCATTGTATTTACACAGATGAAATCACAGTTCAGTGGAAATGGGCTAAGACAAGGTTTATGTGCCACATTTTTGACATTACGAGAGAAGAAGAGGAAAACACATATGCACGCGCGCACTCACATATACAAGTGCTTGCGCGTGCATACACACTCATCCTCATCCACACCCACTGACGCACAGAGTGATGAAAGATAATAATGTTTCATGAGATTGAGTGTTTTATTTCATGTACGTAGCCCAATAAGTCAAACCGGTGTACATTACATGTCACGGACTTACATTACATGTCATAGACCAGGTCGGGCATAGACAGCGAGAGATGATGAGATTCAGGGAAAAACTGAAAGAATATTTTACATTCTAATGTGTATCCATCAAGATACACTATAATAATCCCAACGAGCGCATGTTCTTTTGTCAGTTTTTGAGTTGAGCACGGGTCGGGACACTTCGCAATTTAAATGGTCAGAATGCCTTGATCTATCTCAATGGTTTGAAAGACTTATCGTTGACTTTAGAGGGCTTCTCTTGATCCAAAATTTTATTGGGGAATTTGACCAACAGTACAGGTATCTCTACAATCCACGGTTTCAGTTGAACACGTTCAGCCCTTTTGCTCGGAGTTTTTGTCATTTTCTTCTACACTTTCTTAAAAATTAACAACAATGTGTCTTCTTCCCTGGCAATGACCAGCAAAGCTGACATTTAGGGCGACAGCCGCGGTCTTTTATCAGTTATTCAGTAAAGTTTTTGATTGCACTCTCATGAAAGACTGCCGTGTACGTAACCACAGTAACGCAAATAGTAGTTCCGCACCAACATTTATCCTATAGTTTGTTCGGAAGTATTTATTTCCTCACCGCTAAAAGTGAGTTTGACCCTTTTTTGATTTGGCACTATCACTAAACTGACCGCCACAAAAGAAAACCGTAAACGATCGAATCGTAATCGTTTTAGGAGTATTACAATGTACATATAATTATATGCGTATCATATCGTCCATAGTCACGTATAACGTTGTTTTCCAGGAAAATGATCACAAAACTGTGATCAAAACAAACTGGTTATCAAGGCGAAGAGAGCAGATTCCTGATGACATGTTCACTCTCTTAGTTTTTTGAACTCATACATGAATCCTGATAATCATGCTAACATCATCAAACCCGGCTTGAAATTCTAAACAAAACGGCACCAATTCTTCCTTTGGAATATTCGGGTTAGATTTAAAGATTTGGGCAGTTGCCCAAGCACATGCGAGAGCAGTACAGCCATCTGTAGAAAAAGAGAGACAGAGAGACACAGAGAGAGATAGAGGGACAGAGAGACAAAGAGAGAGGAAAATATTTGACTTTTTTAGTATGTACATGTAAATTCATTTCTATACTAAAAAGGTAAAAACGAGTTAAGTTTTTCATTTTTAGGTCAGGGAAAACAAGACATGGCAGAAACATACAATGGAGTGGATAGACACCCAATGTGCAACGCAATTTACATTTGCACAAGCAAAAGTTGTCTTTGTGCCTTCACAATCTATCACTTTCCACCCTTCCCTTTTCCATTTCCACAAAGCCGAGCACATCCTGTGTGCTCACAGGACAGGATTTTGAGTATAGTTTGAGATCTTTCTGCGTTTCTTGGCGAGTTTTCTTATTTTCTCCTTTTCGAACAAAACGGTGAGCGAATGAGCATGTCAGTTCAATGTTCTGCCAACCAATACTACTGATCACATTGGTGGGCACTCTGGGTGAACATCACACTCCCTGTCATCGGAGCTGGACAACTTCGGAGCAGGGGAGGATGGATGGGCCTCAAAAATTCCTTCACTTCCCACACCCAGAGCTCAGATGTTAGATGGATACTAACCAAATATCATGCACTGTTAAGATCGGTGCTAAATTTTAAATCCCCACTTTTTTTTCATAATATGGCATCCACGAACAGAGTCACGCGCTTTATTCCCTAGGTAAAAAAATCTTGCACTCTATGTCTTTCTTCAAATGTCTTTGCTCTTATAAGCAAGAAAATGATGTATATATACATCTGTTCAATTGTTCACATGCATTATACTCTGTCATTTTTCAGGAGCGGTTAGTTCTTGTCGTATAAAAACACATGCGGTGACTTTTACCTTGCCATTCTTTCCAGTTTCCTTACAAAAAGTTTTCTCGTTCGCTGCCTTATCATAGTTCTCTCCCTTACGATGAGAGTAATGCGCTGATGCCATGCTATCACCGACACTGAGGCGCCTCTTTTGTTCGTGACAGTAGCCTCAATTTGTAATGTTATAAAAAAAAAAGTAACGGTGATTATTTACATGTATGTCACCGAGTAGACTTCCTGCCTATTTTCATGAAGCTTGTGGTAACGCCTACACATTCTTATGCAGGTCAAACTTGTTATCTGCTGTTACAGACTAACTTCACCGGTTATGAACAAAAATATGTTGTATCATGAGTCTCTTTTTCTTTCCGTGAAAGGGGTGACAGGTCTAAAACAATACAGACAAAAGAAATGAGAGAACGTGAACACAAGATAAAAGAAGAAAAGAGATAAACAACGAAGAAGAAAAGATACGAAGAAAAGAGAAAGTGAGAGGAAAGAGAAGAAGGAAGAGAGAAATGAAGGAAAGATGAGAAGTGGAAAACAAAGAAAGAAACAACAAATGTAAGAAGGAG
This sequence comes from Ellobium chinense, assembly GCA_033807755.1. Taxonomy (NCBI): domain Eukaryota; kingdom Metazoa; phylum Mollusca; class Gastropoda; order Ellobiida; family Ellobiidae; genus Ellobium; species Ellobium chinense. The sequence continues at coordinate 273,504 of JAWQUT010000322.1, forward strand.
GGAAGAGCAGAAGGAAGGATGACAAAGTGGATAGAAGAGTTTTTAAAGATACATCAATAAGAGTAAAAGAGAAGGGGACATAATCTTTTGAATAACACCATGGAATTGCCTCCCCCATCTTGCTCATTATAGAAAAGCCAGCATCCTGCACGACCCTAATCGAGCCAAATTATGATTATTATAGCTTATCAATATTGCAAATCTGTGCACGAGCGGCGACGAGCGACGCTAGAGGGCGAGAAATGTACGGTCCTTAGGGAGGACCAGATTCCCAAAACACCCCCCTGTAATTTCTGATGCCTATTTCGGTCCTCAGCCATGCATGGGAACTCATAAATTTGTGAAGGCTGTGTTAGAGAAATTGAGAGGCACACCACAGTACTTCTATGTCTAGAGCTTTATAGTACAGCTTGCCATCGTGACAATCATGGTTCCCAGTAATAAACTTATGAAACCTTTTTAACGTTCATTTTTAAGTTCAGTGGCAAACTAGCCTAAGAAGAATGGGCCGGTAACTGTTGAGTTATATATATATCGAAAACAGACAGACAGACAGACAGACAGACAGACAAACAGACAGACAGACAGACAGACAGGACATGCAAGTAAGCAAGCAAGCAAGCAAGCAAGCAAGCAAGAAGTAAACAGAGGGTAAAAACATAACAACATAGACGGAAATAATAATACTATAATAGCAAATGTACCCTTTCCAAGATTCATTGAATGAATACTTTCAACATTTGAGTTGATGAAGACTGTAATCTCGACATGGGTCGTCGTTCGAATTTTGCGGAAGACGAAATCTGTATCCACTCCGAAACTGGCAGCATTTTCCAAATCTACGAAATAGCGGGACTTCAGACCAAGAAGAGATAGGGGCAAAAAGTGTCAAAACTGATTATCGGTTGATGCCTCTCCGGCGAGTTGACATTATCGCTAAATCTTCTCCTCTCAAAATTTGTGCAGGTTGATGGTCACGTGAGAATTTTAGGGACGGCGATTTCGGCGTGTGCGGCGGCCGAATGCAAGACTCCAAGCCCTCTCCGCTCCTATCCTTACAGACGATAGTAGCAGTAATCACACTAATGAATCATTTCTGCTGTCAAAGATGATGACAATGAGGAAAGAACTATCTATACTACGAATATGTACTACAAGTAGGTTTGGGAGTAATAGTAATTTTTCGTTGTAGGATCTCTTGTAAAGCATCCCTCTATCGCTTATATTCCCTCTCTTATGCCCTCCCCTCCCCTAGCGCACGTGCTAGAACAGACCTACCCTTCATATAATAGAGTGCATTATTATGGACGTACATCTGGTTCAAACCATGCGCGTTTCTAATTCGCACCGTGTTGTGTATGAATAAATAAATGAATCAATCTATAACCAAATAATTTATGCTCTGCTCGTGGCGTGAGCAAAATGGCGACATCTGATATGTGTTTGATCACCTTGAGTGAAAGCGAGACGCTACGCTAGCCTTGGGGGGGTTCCCTTTCATAGTTGATGTGTCATTTTGTTAAAAGATAGTATTAATGAAGTACTGTAGACGAGAAATACTGGATCTGATTCAGTGCACTTTCCCGCCGTGCCGTTGCATGTGTTGCCATAGAGCATAGTCACAGATTACGAGTGTAAGCGTGATATTTCAACTAATAGACTGTAGATCAGATAATACGGTTACAAATGACTTATTAGCAGAGTATGCGCCTTTTCAACTAGCCGGTTAATGTCATTGTTACAAGCCTTGGTATTCCCCTTAACAAACACAATGGGAGAGAAAGCGAGGCGCTGTTTCACGGTTTCATGAACTGTATTATCATTTATATTATCATCTACGAGGGTCTTGTAACTGGTGGAAGAGGAAAATTACTCAAATTGCCACATGCATTATCGATAACGTTTGTCCTTGTTATTATCAAAGAGCAATTAATGAATATTGTACAATAATATATTCATGACCAGTCACAATCATCTAAAAGGTTCCGAAAGGATATTTCTTTTGTAGAAAATAATTGCTACATATATTTGCCTCATGAATCTAACAGGTAATTGCAAAATACGGATTGAGCCAAGCTACCCGCAAATTTCTTCAGAGAAGTGAGATGAAAAACACTGTGCTCGATTTCGTGGTAACTTACTCCCTTTCCTATCCCCCCCCTACCCGCTGCCCTTTTTTAATGGCTAACACACTGATAAACACTCACTCACTAAGCACGATACTCGTAGAGTTGCACCATGCTCATAAACTAATGAAGTCACTCTCTTTATCGTTTTGTTTGAAGAGTGGAAGCTTGTTGGAAGCATGAAGACATAAACACTACTTCACACAACTCTGAAGTCATTCTAGACTGTATTATTAGGCGCAGTTGGGCATACCCGTTTTCATGGAATTTATTATTTTTAGCCCTTCGAAAACCTTTTCTTTTCTATTTTAGTTATATCGGGCAGAGAACTGTATTTGCAGAATGAAGCGAGTACTTTCACTTGCTTGGAATTTACTTAATATTGAAACTACAGTAAATGTCATGTATTGAATGTTTATGTTCCTTTGTGAAGTCCATGAATTTTCAATTTATAATAAACTTTCGTATTCGTAAAATCCTCTCATGTCCACCACATGTCACACTGAGGGATGAGGGATTACTCTCTGCAATATCACTAGTCTTGTGCGCAGCGTTGCTGACTCTGATTTCGTCTGGTCCCCACTGGCCTCCTCTGTTGCTATCGTTTTTGTTGTTACCTGCTCAGGAAACCAATCCAACTCAAGAGTGATGTGACGATATTTTTTTATAGTTATGGAGCAGCGTGGCCGAAAAGTTGTGGAGCTGGACTCAATATCCAAGGGCTATGGGTTCGATTCCCGACAACGGTCGTGTTGTAGGTTCCTTGGGAAAGTTTCGTGCACATTTCCTTCAGTCCACCCGTCTGTAAAATGGATACGTGGCTATATGCAGTGATAAATATCGCCAGAATGCTAGTGATCAGCGCCTGTAAATGGCAGCGGCAATGTATATTTCTTAGGGAGTTGAAAAAGTCCTAGAGTGGTCTGGTCTGCCGGGGTAATAATAGTGTAAAGTCGCATGAGCAGGCATCAGCCTGGATACGAGACTTACAAACCGCATTATTATTATAATACAACCTGATCTCTTTATGACAAAAATACTCAGTACTGGTGGAATCTACAAATCATTTTTTTTTTTCTCGGTCATGCAATATTGAGGATATACTCGCGCTGACCATTATTTCTTGTTCGAGATTTTCTTATCTGACAAAATAATGCTTTTATTTGGGCGGTATATTAAGATTTCAACCCAAATATATTGTAACAGGTCTGCAGGGAAAGACAGCATTTTGCCGCAGACGGCGGTGATTAGAGAGAGAATCTACAGGCGTGCAATCTGCTCTCCCATAATAGCCATAATATATTAGGTTCCTGTAAACTCATGGCATTATGAAATATACATGAGAATGAACAAGACTTTTGGAAGAAAAATATTTTTTGGGCGGAGCGATCAAAACTGTAAAGTCTTGTAAACAGAGCTTAATTGTTAGCACAATTAAAATGCAACAGCAAATGGTAAATAAATACGACTATATATATGCAGAACTGCACCGTGAAAATGATACGTTGTTTGCCTGTGAAGACAGTAGATTGCCCAGTGAAGGAAATAATCGCGTACGTCAAAGTGATATATTTTTTATAGACTATTTTGTCTTGTCTGATATTTTTCTCTACTTTAATAAACAAGCTAAGAGCAAAGTCACAATTGTATCTAAGCATGATGATAAGGTGTAGTGTGTATTGTCATAGACTACTCACAGTTATTCTCCATGCACTGTCATTCAGCCATCCAATTACAATTCCAACAATCATTCCTTCTATTTTATCATTCTCAAAAGAACATGACTGACTAGTACGATCTTTAACAGTCCATTTTATTGGCTGACGCATCTTTTATTTAAGGGAGCGAGATTTGAAGACGCAAAACATTTTGCTTAAATCGGAAGTTTGCTTTATTGCAGCTGACTAATTTAAGAACAGTCTTTCTTCCAATTACAGCACAGATCATAGCAAATTCTGGCTTTCTTGTTTGTCTCACATTATTCACTAAGCAAGCCCGCTACCTAATTCTGAATACGATTCTCATTTCCCACGCCTGTTGCTTCACACTGGAACAAAGTAACAAGACGCTTTGAAAACAATCTTCGCTAGTTTCCCAGGCTTCGACCGTATAATTGAAAATACGCTTAATAAGTCGAGAGCTGGTTCACTAGCTGCGGGGTACTGTTGAAGGATAAGAGCATTTGTTCCCAATGGGTAAAAAAAAACAACCCCAGTATACACTCATAAAATAGGAAAATAGTTGAGCTTGAAAACACTGTGGAGGTTTTAGTTTACATGCGTAAACTGCATTAAGCACCAATTTAGAAATAATTGGTCACTTCCTGTCATTTAGCTCATTTTTGTATGCTGTGGATAAATAAAAGGAAAATAATATATATATACAACAGAACCGTGCACCTCAAATGTCATCTGGTTCCGAGCCTTACTATCTGTTTTGCGTTTTTGTTGTTCTTCCGTCATTTCATACTATGAGGATAGGCCAAATGATGTGAGAGTCTATTATCGAAGACCTACAGCAGCTTAGCACACTACAATTCCTTTTATAGCTACAGCGACTCCTCGGCTGGGGTGTGCAAGTCAACGCATACATGGACTTAGTTCGCAGTTCCAGTTCTGACAGAAAATCTAAACTTTGTCTGGAACTTACCACTAAATAGAAATCACTTTGCATGAGCTGGGGTTTTGGATATAAAGACAGTTCAGTTCCCAGTCCACGCTGAGACTGTGAAAACATTTGAAGACATGGACTGCGGCTAACATAAAAATCCCATCTTGCAAACCTCAAGCCCTCTAGAAATACTGATGCTGAGTGAGTCTCTGGCGGTAAACTTTTTGAGAATCAAAACTCAATAAAACCGTAAAATAGAAAAAAAACAAAAACAACTGCTGGTTTTGATGCTTTAAAAACTGGCTTTTTGTAAATTTGATCTCAGCTCAGCTCACGTCAGTATTTAAAATCGACCTCATTTCGCGATCATGCACCATTTACAGATAGAAACTCCATTCAAAACAGTGAACTAAGTTCATATATCAATTTACATGGACTGAGTTCAGCTAACTCTCCCACGGGACGAGCGTCACGTACACCGCACACAGACATTCATAATTCCGCATTAACAGCTGTGTCCCCACTAATCAGCTCTGTTCTGCCTGCAATTTGGTACCAAGTTTCCCCTACTTACTCAAATTAGGGCTGCTTATTTAATTAAGACACTAAGACATACAACCAAACAGTGCTGCATACTCAGAAATGGACAGGTCATAATTGGGAGGTACCAGAAGTGAAGGGGGTGAGAAAGACTGAGTCAGAATTTAACCCGGTGACTTCAGAATGCAATACTGCAATATAAATTAGTATGTCATATTTAAGTTTTAATAATCTCATCGTGAAAAAAGACCGAGCTAAAGCGTAATAGTATTTTTGTTCGTGGGGAGGGGGNGGAAGAGGGGAGGGGGAGAAGAAATGTCTGGCAGGATCTGCTTCATCCTCAGAAATTATAAAAACAAACCAAATCAAAAACGAAGTGGAGTTTAACTATCATTAAAAATTTCTCGGAATGAACTATTATTTACATTTAACGATCATTTCTCGAAATGAAGTGTTTTTACAAATGTAACATGATGTTGCACTTTGTTATGTATGTTAATTTTTCATAAGATCTGGACAAGCTTTGCCAATAAACCGAAGTCCCTAATAAAAGGACGAAAGCTCAGCTCTAAGTGAATCAATTAGGACTATGGTAGCAGGTAGAACCTGCCATCTTGGATATTTTGGCGTGCTGGGGACTTGGCTTGTTTTGAGACCCGTCAGCTTTAAGCAGCTTACCAGACAACAAAAACATTACCATCTCCTTGCTTGTGCTGGTGCCCTGCTCTCAACGTCTTTCCTCTGGCCCGAAGGATATGGCATTCCCTGCATTGCTCAACTCGTAACCTGAATGGGATGGGGATCCAAAACACAATAGTGGTGGTGAACAAGGCATGTTTTCTTTTGAAGACGGACCAGTGGCGGGACAAAGGTATCTTGCGCCCAGGGGCAAAGTAATATTTGGTGCCCCCCTTTTTGCCCCACTCACTGACTACAAAATTTACAGAAACACTTCTATCTGTTTGCCGGATGTCGCAATACGCCATCATCGGCAGGAGACATACAGTCTCAAAACGCAGCGATTAGTACACAACAACACGTAGTCAACAAACACGGTTACCATAGACACGGCGAAAAACAGTGTGGTTCACATGGAGACATAATGCTAAAGGTCTCTCGCAGTAATGTCACTCATAGGCATCAGTGCCTCTCTGGATTGTTTTCCCGTATTCTATCTCTGAAACTGTCCCCCCTGCCCAAGACGGGGGAAGGAGCGGGGGTTGGATGGGGG
>JAWQUT010000322.1:280030-302936 GCA_033807755.1 Ellobium chinense
AGGGGGAGGGAGCGCTTCTAGCATTCCCTCTCTAGTCTTAGTCCGGCTTCTAAGAGGATGAAAAAAGGGCACCGGAAGTTTGGGAGGGGACGGAATAGGGAAGTACTGGAGATATTGTCTGTTAAGCTATTTCTGTGAAAAGAAATTGCAGCAACAAATTATGACTAGCCGGACTGGAATGGATTTAACGATATACAGCTTGAACTGCAGCGAAAGAGTCACCATCTGAACTCCAATGTGCGTCATCCTATCGTTACCATCGGAAGGCAAGCCCCGCCCACAAAAGGACATGGACACTGCCTCGACTGGCATGGGTAATCTACTTTTTATTTCGAATACTAGAGGTTTTATATCAGGTTTCTTTACCGTTCGGAAGGACAGTGAACAAATCCTCTATTAAGTTGCTATGCAGTATGAAATTGGGAAAGATAGCGGTCCAGTGTGAAGTGTATGATTGAATTCAAATTAATAAAGTGTCCCATCATGCCTCTCCTCTCCTTTTATACCTCGGGCGGGCATTTACTCAGGAAGAATGAGAATACAAGTAACGTTGAGTGGTTAATCAGATGTAAATGAATGAATTATGAACAAAGAAGAAGAAGAAAACAGTATCAATAATCATCATCACCATATCACCCTTATTATTTGTGTCCTCATCTTCATGAAGATGTCTTCATCAAAAACAAAAGTTAAATAAAAACAAAACAAAACAACAAAACACAGCATTATCATAATTGTAGCACAACCCTAGCCTCCACTCCTATGATATCCTTATTATGTTGTAAACCTACTTACTCATTATTGTTACATGTTTAGTGGGTGAGCTGTGCATTTATTACAAGTTGAAGGCGCGTTGAAAGTACTGATTCTGGCAATACAGAGGCTTCCTGCTGTTTCTTTCTGTTTTAGAATATACAAAGAAGGTACGGGGCCAGATTTCTGCCATCTTGACGTCTCATTGCTAATACGAAATCCCTCACTCACTTGATGTCCAGATACACATTTTGGCCAAAGTGATTACCAAGGAATGAATTCTTTTGTGTTTATCTGATGGAAACCGAAGTCGGTGGTTTTAGATATGTAACTCAAGGTTAAAATGGAAAATACGAATGGATGTGATCTTGTGTAAAGAAACAACAATAACAATTATCATAATAATAATAGCCTCCCCTCCCCCCCCCTCCCCCATAATCGTTCACACCCTCAAAATCAGATATGAGGAAACTTGAAATAAAAGGACCTTATGATCAGAACTAGTGTCCTTGGCCAAGCTAATTTAGACCAGACCCTCCGTACTTGATGTCACTGCCAGCCTAAGTTAAACACTTTGTGATGTCGACTTTGCAGATTGGTGACACTCTTATACTTTATAGTCACATTTCTCGTCACATACTACAAAACCCCAGCTGGTGGAACATCAATGGATTTATTTCGTTGTTTAAATGTTCCATTGGAAAAATTAGGCCTACATACATACGTTGGTGAAAACATGTCATGCTCCGTTTATGAGGCAGATTCGGCCAAAGATTCTCCAATCAAGATTTTTGTTTACTCGCTCTCCCATTTACTCACTGACGGACACATTAATGTCAGTTGTCAAAATCTGGTAAAAGTGACATGTTACTGCTGACGTAACATGCATATGGATATATAAAAATATATTTATATGAGTGCACCGAAATACAGTGGAAGTCAACGCTTTTATTGTCAGCTGTAAAAAGGATGAAAGTCACTTAAATCTAGTAGATCTAGATGAAAAATAATGACAGAAAACAAACTTTTGTAGATTAATTGACTGGATTAAAGCCTGGGCAGGGATGTTCTAGTCAAACTTGAAGTTAGGTTGTTGAACGACCTACATACCAGAGGCGTGGGAAACAAAGATGTTGATAACCGTTATTATGTAATATAGATATCAGTAAAACTAGACGGCTCAAATGTCAAGAAACATGCAGGTCTCTTAGATATTCCAGTTCATGAGGATAAATTTGAAAAAGAAAATAGGGAAGTCGGGAACTAAGAAGATTAGTAGATTTATGCAGGATTTTCGAAACCATAAGGTTAGAGGTCTTCCTGTAGTTCGTGTTTTCACAATATGACGCGCCTAAACATAGTGAGAAGACAGCAGCAGGTCACTTGGAAACAATTTCCGAGCAACGCCTGAATCCAAATTTAGAGTAGCAAAAAACCGTCTCATTTGCAATTAGCAAAGCGATTCTTTGGAAATTAGCTCAGCTGGTGAATGCGGTGCAATTTATACAAGAACTAGGACTCTAGAATTAAAACTTTCTTGAGAGAACTAACTAAGCTACAATAAATAATAAAAATAACAAAGTTTTATCGGTTTTGGTCAGTGACATTGCTTGGTGGAAAGTCCGCTGCTGTCATGTCGAGAAAGAGCACGAGCTGTTTCATTAGTGACTAATGTTATGAGGTATCTGAATAAGTGCCTGCAGTATAATGTGATTTAATGTGCTCTTATGGGTGAATTCTGTAAAGAGATATTTCACAGTTTCCTATCGCACCATGAAACTATTGAAGCTAGAGATCTGAGATTTTGGCACAATAAGCGCAATGTTATTGGCGGTCCAAAGGCATCAAAACGACTCTCAGTCTGAGCGGCGTTTAATCGAGGCACTGCATCCAGCCGATGATTACAACAAAGCAAACGACGTAGTACAACAGATTCCGTAATATTGTTCTGTTCACTGCAATTTATAGTTTTACTGCCTTCTGGTGCACATTCCGACAAAGGTCAGCAAGTGATTACCTATGTTACCATACACTGCAACAGGTGTGGAAAATTATATCTTCACACATTATGTAATGGATACTCAGTAAAAACTGATAATACGATAAAAGTTACTGCTGTAAGAATTGAATGCTGTGATAACATGGATTAAAAAATACTGCCGTGCTGTTTCATTCAAATTTATGGAGATCCGATGTTATGATGTAGATATAGATTTAGATCTAGATGAGTGCATACAGAAAGAGACCTTGAGAGAAATAAGTTCTGTTACAGTATGGTAGTTTTGTTTTTCGCTTTTGTTTGTGTTCCTTTCACCTGAATTATTTCTTGCTTAATATTCAGGCAGTAAGAACAAAAACCTGCACAGAAGTATCATTTACGCCACACTGATTTATAGTTTAGATACTTTTCTACATTAACCGTTGGTCACGATCTATCAGATTGGATCTATTCCTTTATTTTCTTGATTTATGAACAATGTGGCGGCAAGCGCTGTTCAGGCCATTATTGTTTTTCCCCTTCCCCGTCAGTATCTAAACTAGGGGCTCTCCTTCCCCTATCGTCCCACACCAATTTAATCACAGTGCTATGTTCTTTCTTATTTTTGAACAGTGACCCGTACCCTACAAAGCACAAGGAGGGGAAGGCAAACGGGAAGAGGAAGGCATTGTTCTCCATTCCGATTCACTGTGTTATGGGGTTGATTATCGCAGTCATCATTCTGGTATATGGTCGCAGAAATGCATTATTAGGTCGCTATGCTTCTCGCGATTGTTTCACAGAATGGGAAAAGAGAAGTATTTCTCCGTTTGGTTTTCGATAGTGTTGAGTTCCGGGAAAGTAAGAAATTTGCACGAAATAATCAGTCACGCATACATGTCAGCAAAGCAAGGCCATATGTATTCGTAACTCCTCGTGAAGACTGAAAAGGGCAAGACATGGAGATAGATTATCAGCCTTGAATCTCTTTTTCTACATGCGATTAGATCATTTTAAAATGTTATAAACATTTATGATGCCACAAAATGACAACCATTCATGGCAAGACAGTTTCAACATTTAAGCCAATCTATCTGTTCTTAAAGGATCTCCCCGGTGTCATGCAGTCAAAAGACAAGCTCATAAATAACAAGATATGCAGCATAGAATCGATTGTTCAGTTGTTTGTAAATAGATTTACATCCGTTCTTACTGTAAGTGTCCTCTACTCAGAGATGGTCTGGCAGAAAAGGAGAATGAAAAACAAAGTAAACTGTAATTGTCATCTTGGTATTGCTACCCATTTCCGCAAAGTAATATGCTTCAAACACATTAAATGTTTTTGCTAAGCTAATACCCTCACAGTGGCCGAGAATTTCGGGGCCGCGTAATACAGAATTTGTGTTTTGTATTTCAGCCTCGGATTTCCACTGGCCCGAGTTAATCTCGATGTTTTCTGCCACCAATAATACGTTTTAATTTGAGCACGAGTATGGAATCAAATAGAAGTTGCCTCTTCCTTCTGCCTCTTTCATAAACGACTATTCACAAACCGGAGAACTGAAGTACGAAATTGTCGCTGGAAGATGAGATGTTTAGCCCGAGACAAAGGAGAGATGAAAGATTTCTCCAGTTCTTTATTACTTCCATCAATACCCAGGACTGGAGGAAGCTGCCAGCCTTGTAGAATGAGTTTTAAAGCGTGTATTTTTGTACGGTTTCCGATCATCTTGCCTTCTGAGTATGACTTCTGGAATTATGTGATGGCACATGCGCTGAATTCGCTCATCACACATTTCTATAAAACCTGGCTTGGTTTCTCTAGCAGGGTTTAAAGCTCGATCAACTATCAGTACCTCCAGCCCTTCGAAATGACTCTTCATTTTGAAACATCCCTTCTGTTGACGTGATTTAGCACCAGTGCGACCTGTCAGCAACGGCCGGTTCAGAGTTTTAAACTACATGATAACTTCAGTACATTGTAAACCGGAATAAAGGTGAACAGTTTTTTTCCAGCGTGTTGTACCATTAAAGTAAGATATATTAATCATTATTTGAGCTATGTAAGTTTGATGATATTGTTATCAGAGCTGAAACATATTAAAGCTGTCAGGTTTTTAATAAAGTGAAGGTGAAAATGCTAGGTATCTTATTTGGTGTTCGTAATTGAAAAGTAAATTGAGAAGTCATGCCATTGCCCGACTTTAACACCATACTGACTTACAACATCAGAATGCCACTTTGTTCCAGTCCGGCGTGTGGAAAACGATTTGCACTCTGTCACAAGGTGTGCAACCTGGGCCCCGTTTTAATTTATAAGAATCATTTTCAGACAGGGTTGTTATTGTCGCTGCCACCAGTGAACAAATTTGCTTGTATGTCATATGCATCTGTTATTTACTAAGAAGGTGAAACCAGCTGTACCTTGCAGGTGTCATATTCCTAATAGGACAATCAAAAATCTTTGGGCATATTGGATATTGTAAAATATTGATGTTATAATAATTGCGGTATTCCTGCAAGTGATTGTGCGGAAAGTGATGAGGTTTAAAAAGCGCATCCCAATGTTCACATGACGAAGCACTGAAACATCAGCTAAACTAATAAACAAGTTTGAATTACTGCATGCAATCTTTCACGTCAAATCCAAAGACATCTGTAACAGAGTTGCTCATCAAGCTCATCATGGAATGTCCAAGAAAAAATTGATATAAAATCCCGTTTTTTTTCGGAGGGCGGTTGGGAGGNGGAGGGGGGAGGGCGGGGTGGCCAGATCAGTTGGCACTGAACGTGCCTTGATGTGCAACTCTGGTGCAAGTTTCTTTGAATTTGACCTGAGAAATTGCACAATCAAGTTCAAAATGGTGCATCAGTTATGCTTACATGTTATCCTCGTCACGTGATCAACGTGACCCACAATCGAAGCATTGCACGGCCCTACTTTGTTGGTATGAAGAGCCAAAATAAAAATAGGAATGTTTCAAGGGAAGAAAGAGAGCCACGGGCCAGATTAACAGCCAGGTCGCTGGTCCAGATACCTTGGAACTGCACATTTATGAGGAACTCAGTCAGAACCGTGTTCACTTACAGCATTTTTTTTCAAGATTTGATTAAATCCTGCAGAGTAGAAGCTCATTAACTCGAATTTCAGTCCTTAATTTGGAGTTTTTGGGAAGATATAACTAATGCTCAACACTGAAAATGATGGGTTGCTGACCAGTATATGGGTTTTTACTTTTCCTTGAGTAAATGAAGTTTGAGGTCAAGACGCCCCACTGATTTTAAAATTTATATTCGACCACCCTTGTCCACGACTCGATTTTGATGACATAGAGCCCACTTAGCCCACTATTTTCAGTTCTGCTGTGTTTAGAGGATCACGCAAAGATTAAATCCAATGGCAGGAATTGATAAGAATAAGACAAGAAATGATAGGAATAGTTGCAGATAATGGTCTCACGATGTAGTAATTACTGCTCAGCTCAACCTTTCACATGTAGAACAATTCACTCTATTGTTAATTCCATCATTCATCTCTTTATGACAGTATCCATGAGGAAATAGTTTAGTTATCATGTGATCAAGGTACTGAACTCTGTTATACTTTGCTGTACACTTTACTCGAGGCTGGAGTTAATTTGAGGATCCATTGTTTCCGGCTTCAGGTTTCCTTCGCATTCTTTCGTTGTCTATGATCTGTACAAGACTCTTGGAGTTCAATCAATCGCCTCTTCTGCACCTAATTCTGTCACTCCCCACCCCCTCCCTCAAGATGAGATAACCAGTGTCCTCTGTGTCTGTGTACTAATCTTATCCGCATTGTGAACGGATAAACGGAACCTTTTATCGCAATATGATAATCATACAATTTTCAGATACTGACGACACAATGATTTTATGCCATAAAAAAAGTACAGCAGATAAAACAAAATGCAACACCAGCACAACTGATCCTGGTCTGGCGATCCCTTCCATGTCGCGACCACTTTCGGACAATCTTTCATTTTTATTGTGTACTAGTCAAAGCACCGGCAAATTTGCGGCGTTATCGTGCGATGCAGGCGATCAGATTACATCTACAACATTAACACCGCTCCTCTTTTTGTAATTATTGTGCTCACACACGTCGTTGTGTGTAAACAGATTGGTTAAGATGAATAACACAAAAAAACCGCTAAAAAATTAACAATTTTTCTCAACGCCAGCCTCTCTAAAAATCCACCATAATTGAGAAATTTGGCCTAACAACATCAATTTAGGCTGCAGACACCACAATAGTAGTGACGTAATCAGCATAAATGTCCATTTAAAAAATGGAACAGGTCATTTGGATATGGGAAAGTCCATTTTCTACATATTTCGGAGACAATCAGGAATATCGCAGCCCACCAATTAAAAAAAAAATGACCAGTTATGGTCGGTTTATGACTTACACATGATGAAATCAGTAGAGAAATTAGCTCCCACGATGTGCATAGGAGGAAGCGTTTCTTGGCTGTTGAGTGTTGGTACAGCCAAGTCTACGACTTGCATCTTTCTATCGGAAAGCTCCAGTATTCGCACTGGTGGTTCACACGGCCAAAGTCATGTTCATTTTATTGATTCTGCACCTTTTCGTAACGATGATTATGTTCACTCTGGCGATCGACTCTGCTACGTACATATTCTCGACCCGGCATCTGATACAAATGCTCGGTTTCAATTTCGGGGAGCGGAAATAAGCATTTCAGGGACGAAATGCAAAAAAATAATGACATGCGGTCCATTTAAAAACACCGAAATGGGGCCGTATTCACGAAATTATACTTACGGAGGTTTAAGGCGGAGAAATTATCAAAAGAAACACCTTCAGACCAAAAGTAGGTGTATGCAAAATTTTGGTTGATTGGTGCACAAATAGTTCAGATATGGCTCTTACAAACTTTCACGAGTTTTTTTTATAATATATAAGATTTGACCTCCGTTAGGAACCTACTGTATAATGCAGCAGCGACCGCCATTTCCAGTTTCCGTGAGATTATTAAGCATGAAGAAGAGCACTGCACAGGGAGTTCAGCACAGTTTGAAAGCCCGTAAAGAACAGCCACCAAGCAACTTGCGGCCAAAATAGTATGGCACCATCTATTTCCTTCAGTTGGTCATGAGCTATATCATGCCTGTCACTAATTTATATGAAATTGAGAACTTACAAACGAGCATTTTCTGAACATCTTTAATTAATTAATGGGTTGTTTTCCTGAAATTAACTCCCTTGAATCAGTTAGGTGGCGCTCCAACTGTTCAGGTACACTCTCTCCCCATTGTAATTTTAATAATTCATAGCTTACCTACTTCATAAGTTCATGCAACAAAATTCAACATCAGAAATACCAAAGGCATTTAACCCTATCATGGCACCCCACACCTGGCTGAGAAGTGCGAATCAGCCATTTGAAATCAGTATTCGTAAAGAGCAATAAATGCTACCACCGGCCGGCGACAATAAGGTGCGTATGAGGCATTTTTTTCCCTTTACCTTTGTTAACTTCAAGACGTTCTCAATGTTACAGTTTGATTAGCATCACTTGGAAAATGCTGGGAAACTGCTTATGATAATCAAGAGAATATTCATGTGCAAGCGCAAGTCTCTGCAATTATCCTTTCACAGTTTATTCTCAGATTTGCGAAGCCAAACAGCAGAAAACAGCCAGAAGGCCTTTTCACCCAATGGGTGGTTCGAGAGAGACCTTTCTTTACATTTGAGGAGATTGACCCATTGAGCAATAAGATCTTAGACAGAATACAGTGACACATCTCATAAGAGCATACTGCACTGGATATTTTAATTCCTTACCAATCGCATTGATGGAATAGCGTCTCATCATAACGAACATCATTTAGCATGGTTCATTTTCCCTGACCACCTAAGGAGCCACGTGAGAGAAGGAATGATGGAGAAAAAGAAAGAAAGTCTTGTATATTATGTTTTGCCGGTTATTAGAATATTCTGAATGTTCAGCCACCTTCTGCTTTCACGCCAGAAATGGTCGAATGCAACACGATGAAGAATTCACGGTTCAAATATTAGGCCAACGCTGGACTCGGATTACCGTAGTCCTTAAACGACCACTGCACTCCCAGATTTTGGCTCGTCTCAGTGTCCGCTGAGAATTGATGGCCAAATAATGGACACGGGGTCTCTATCAATCACGACTGTTCGGGGCCAGAGGCTGGACTTAGCCGCGTGTACTAGTCAGAGAGTGAATTATGAACGATGACCAGAACATATCTGATGTGAGCAGAATGTTGCGGTAGTCAGCGGAATGGCACAATGTTGTGTCGCAGATTGACTTCTTGGCTACTGTCTTGTGTGGGCTATTGTTCTCGAGTAGGAGAGCGGAAACTTGGCACCGGGGAATAGAGGAAAGAGAGTAAACACAAAGCGAAGAAG
Source organism: Ellobium chinense (assembly GCA_033807755.1). Taxonomy (NCBI): domain Eukaryota; kingdom Metazoa; phylum Mollusca; class Gastropoda; order Ellobiida; family Ellobiidae; genus Ellobium; species Ellobium chinense. The sequence goes on from JAWQUT010000322.1 coordinate 289,192, forward strand.
TATGAAAACCTAAGGACGTCATGCTTGACCTAAATCATGTAGTTTTTAACAAGAACCTTTTCGTTCGCCAATGAGACAGAAGCAAAAATTTAAGAAGGATCTGAGATTCTGGCGAGCTTGTCTGCACTGTTTCTAAGCTGCGACGAGCAATATTTTAAAACCTTTTTTTTTTTTTGCCTACCTCATTCCGAGGTTTTAACTGGGCGATCTGTTTTTAATTCTTCTCTCCCTGCTCGCTTACTGTGAATCAACAATCGGGAAGGCAATTAATGATCCTGAGAATTAAAAGGACTGAAGGAAAAAAAAAATGAATATTAGAGAGAGTCGGGCCCGGGCGGTGAGAATTTTGTGGGGAAATATTTGCGCAGCGAGCACAGGTCGTGATTTCATGCGGGCTATAAAGTTAAAGCGTTAAGCATATCGAAGCTGCACAACCCATTATCAGATCTGTGAGCAATCGATTTTAAGAGTCGGAGAGAAGCGATGTTTAATCAGGAAGGGTTTGAGTATTCAAGGCATCGATTACTTTAATCACCCGGAGTCGGATTACCCACTAGCTTACATAAAAGCATTCAGGCCAACATTAAAACGTTCACTTTATAGGTGTGAGGCAAAGGCCATCAGAGCTCCACTACCTGGAGTCGAATACGTTTAGGAACATGTGAAAACATATAAACGTCTTCAATACTGGCAGGAAGTTTAAAGGGAGTCACTAATATTTCTTGCCTGATTACAGGGTCGAACACCACACTTGCAGTCCCCCACCCCTCTTTTGTTAAAGGCACTCGACATTCACGGTTTCTTCCAACCCAAGAACAATACTGAATGCAAGCAATGCCACATTTTAATTATGAAATACAGTACATGGCTGACTGTTATCGGAAAGAACAATGGGGGAGGTGGGGAAGAGAGGGAAGAGAGGGAGTCCTGTCCAATACTCTTGGGTGAAGGAATGGGGGAGGGTTTCAGCGAGGTACTTACGACCCTGGCTGATGATAATTGTATTCTGAGTATGCTACATTATTCTGCCTTCTTGTCGGTGGTCAGATGGAGTTTCCAGACTTCAAAATTAAACGGCATGCACTCTGCAAAATGGGTCAATGTACATCGTTCACTTGAGTAGATAGAGGTATAAAAATATTTTTCACTGACTTTATGGAGACTACTTCGAGTGAATTACACCTGAGGGCAGCAGTAATGTTTAAACATGTCACAAACTCGCACTGAATCTGCATTACATTTGAACGCCTTATGATGTTACATGCACACAACTATATTTTTTCATCGGGGTTAACATCCTGTAGTTTTGTCATGGTTTATTAATCTCATATTGAATTCACTCATTTGTAAAGTTGTTATGGTATGGTGCATGAAACTAGCGAGTAATCCAACAACACACAATGTCTGCTCTTATACATTTTGTAAAACATGCTAACGTTTTATTTTCAGTAACTGGGTCTGTATAAAATCACTTTGTAGTATGATATTTAGACGCAGAAAGTAACGCAAACATGTCAGATCTCATGCAAACAAACCGCTAAAAAGTTTTTCTGGTACAGGATGTAATAAAACCAAGTGTTGGTGCAATAAATAACTATTGGCAAAAGCAAATAGTGAAAATTTTACTGCGTCAAAAGTATCCACCAAATAATCCGTTTTCATTGTCATGGCAGAACAATTAGCGCTGATTTTTAACCCTCCATACTTCAAATTAGTTGAAAATATTGTGCTCATTCATGACGCATTTCGGCGCTCATTTGTCACAAAGTGGTATTCAAAAGTGATCCATAAAACAATCCGTGCGCTTTTTACTGTGGCTATCAAAAGATACTAATCAGCTTGGTTAGGCAAGTATTTTGAAGCAGATGTTGTCCGGTTTAAAACATCCTTTCCTTTCAGTTGCAGTACTGATTCTCGTCACAGATCGACGTATAAGATTTCGTTAGATCTAAATGTTGATAAACGTAAAATTCAGATTTGAAGGAACTGACACTGATATGACGGACCAGCAAGCTGATGAGTTAATGACAAAACACCAGGAATTCACGGCGAACCGTTCCCACCAAGCCCCAAGACTAGAAATGTCACTGGTGCCAGCTATCCTTCTGTCAGTGAGTGACAGTGCGACAGAATCAGCGGGACACAGTAGCTGAGACGCCGATCCCCACTGTGAAAATAATGTTTGTTGGCCGTTCCAGATCCGAGTGTAGGACAGATGGTGGACAGTATAATCACGTACATTATTTGCGACACTAATAGAAAAGTTCTAGAATTTGAGCACAGATTTATCTGATTTTTTTTTAAACTGCCTTTTTTTCCCTTTGGCACCTTATAACGATTTAGATTCCGTGAACTGTAAGTTGAAGAAAAGGCTGAATTATAACCGTCTTCTTTTAGTCTTTCTATCATAATAAATATTGTCTTTTGAAGTTTTCGGGCACGAGATAGATACGAGAACTCGAGATATAAACAAAAGGTGCAAATTCATGCAGATACTCATTGCTTAAAATTTCACACTGGGGGTATGTGGGGGCNGTTGGGGGGGGAATGGAAAGGGAGTTTCCTTGATTGACCTATATTTGCTACTAACTATGGCTGGTATCTTCAAAATAATTTTGAAATGCCCAATATTTCCCAGGTCAAAAGGAGAAACGTGGATATTTTCAACCAATCCTCTGGGGCAAATTGCGGTATGAGGAAAACAATAGCCTACATTATATTGGAAGCAAAATGGAGATTGGAGGCCACATTAAAAACTTTCACAACCTGTTGAAATTTGCATTCTAATAAGATTTGAAGACTTGTATCAAGACATACAAGTAGGACAGTGACAGATTAGTAGATACCACGACAGGACTTGTCAATTTTGCTCACGAGATGTGGGAGGTAAAATCATTCTTTGTTATAAAGTTGTCCCAGATTTGCCAAGAAACGGAAAAGTTATTGCCAGAAATTTATTATACCTAAATTCTTAAATCTGTTGGAATCTCATGATACATGAAGGCTAAAATAGAAAATTCTACAAACAAATAATGATAACATTATAAGAAAAGACGAACTATTATGATGAAGAACTTCAGGAAATGCCATTTTGTTTCGGATTTTTTTTGTAGAAAATGTATAGTGCCTTCAAGGATTTAGCGTTGCATTTAGATAGCCACTGTCATCACTATATGCAACTGCTGCTCAATTATTTTCAAACAACTTTTGCCTGCTCATATTTCTTATGACATGAGTTTAATAATATGATGTTCCCCAGCAGATGATTTTTGCACATTGGAATCTCAAAATAATGTTCTTTCCTCTCCCCCCTCCACCGCTCGAACAAGGGTGGCCTCTCTCTAAACATAGTTACAGATTACAGCCTAGGCCTTCTATAATCGACGGAGAAGCCGTGGGCATCACACCTCACGAACTCGAACCTTGGGTACTCAACAAAGTCGGAAAGTTATTCGTCATAATGCCGGTCCCAAATTAACTATTTTTTTTTCAAAATGTACTCACAAATTCGAATACTTCACACACTCGAAAGTCTAGTCTTGTCCCTGCATTCCGGTTTCAGTTGTAGCTTTTGTGATAGATCAACAGTGCCACAGAGTGGAATCTGCATGAGGGCTGAGGTCCATGAAAATAATACCAGTTCTACGAAACTAAAAAAAAGGCTCCAGAAATTGAAAAACTGATGCGAGTTTACCAAAAGTTCTGCCAGATATTTGAACATTGACCCATCTTGCAAACTGATGTATAGAGTTTTTCCTAAGTCTTTTATTGCGGCGTATTTCCCTATTCTATTGTCTAGTTAATTTCACATGAATTCTTCGGCTCCACCGCTAACTTACTCGCAGGAATATTTGGAAATTACAATATGTACTAACACAAGGTAACTGGGCCTAAACATTATTTACCATTCTTCGTTTCGACTAGTGTCTCTGCGGAGTTAATTTAGTGAACAGCGGCCGGGCGGGGTGTTCATTACCGTAAACAGGCATTCCGTTTGAAGGACACATCAGAACAAAAGGTGTGTACTTCTCAACTTAATGGTCTACCAACTTTGCAGGTCTCTCGGCTTTTGTCCACAGTTTCCAACCCTGGAAATCCCACCCTTCGTTACTGCGACATGGACACGCCCATGCGTCAGTAAATTCCCCTTCGCGCTAGGAAAAGGGGCGTTCCAGAAGCGACAGGTCCACTAATGAAGGGGTGTGGGACCCGGCGTTGATAATGACAAACGTTTCACAAACGGTTTTATAAGGCTCAGCCTCTGCTGGGGCTGTTTAAGCGGACGGAGAAATTGTTGTTTTGTTTCCATTTCCTTTGAAAGTTTTTCCTTGTTCGTAGAAAGAGGGATCTTGCATTACCTCCCCCACCCTCAAAGCAAAAGCTTTTATCTCTAGGTAATAAACGTTACCAAAGTTAGGCTTAGATGAAAGATACAACTGGTCCTCTTCTTTGTGTGCATAACTGTTTTTCATTTCCATCGCCAAGAAGGCTATGGCTTCGACGGTGTGAATTTTTGTTTGATTGTTTGTGACGTTTGTGTTTTTATTTGTATGTGAACAAGTTGAACCCAGTTTACACGGGACTTGTAGAATAGAGTACGCCTTGATCAGAGTAAGAAACAAAAAACTTTGTATGAAAATGAACATGTTCCATTTTAGAGTGCATGATGTTAAAAGGATCTATCTCACAAAAAGGTTTTCTTTTTTCTTTTTGGTAAAATAAATGTCATATAGCAACAGTACATGATACCGTAAATCTAATTGCAACATAGAGATAACTGCCTCTGCCTCGCTATCATAAAAGTTTTTGTCTCGTTAGGAACAGGAAAGATTATTGTGATATCTGTCAGATTTAGACGACGTATGCCATTTTAATAACTAAAGTCTTTATTGCCTGTAATGCCATTTCGATATACGGCTAACAGTCCTAAAGGAAGAGAATGACCTGCACGAAATATAACTGATTTGTTGTCTGGTTCGCTGATGTCGGTTGATTGGATGATTGTTTGTTTATTTGTTTGTTGGTTGGTTGGTTGATCAGTTGGTTGATTACTTTATTAGTTGGTTGGAAGTTTGTCCTCTCCCCTCTCCTTCCCTCTTCCCCCCCCCCCCCCCCCCCCNCCCTCCCATCCAATACACACACATGCAACTGTTGTCTCACTCACAAGGACGGGTGAAATTCACGCACAGATTGGTGAGACAGACACATAATCTGAAAAAAAATGATCACATACACCACACTGCGTGAAGGTCACGCACAAATGGATCCCATGCGATGACAAAAAACAAATGATTTTATAGGATCCCTTCAGCTAATGCCGTGCAGTGGAAATGTTATTCCAGTGTCTGGCAGCGTGGCACCGTCACTGCAGGGCTTTCCCTTTAACCATCACTTTCCACTATCCAGCTTCAAGAATAATGATTTCTTTGCGTATGTTACTAACAATGACTTACTGATCTCCCCCCCCCCCCCNCCCCCCCCTTTTTGCCTTACCAGCGTGACAGCATATCGGTTGATTTAGTCATGACTTTTTGTTTCACACGGTACCGTGGTTGTCAAGCCGAAATAGACATATCTAGTCAAGACACAGATGAAAGATTGGAAGGGAAAGGAAAGGAAAGGAAAGGAAAGGAAAGGAAAGGAAAGGAAAGGAAAGGAAAGGAAGGCAATGCATAGCCAGACATTTCGGATGTCTGATCTTTCTTTTCCGCTTTGCACGATTTACCAATTTCTGTGGAGAGGTAGAAATGAAGAAAAAAGAAGGCAGGGGGTTGTGGGGAGGGGGAGGAAGGTGGAGGAAACAGGAGTAGCAGTCGGCACAACCGTGAAACTGTAGCCCGTAATTAGGTACCAGGTGATCGCGGTTCTGGCGGGAAGTGATGTATGGCTGTCGACGCCATCTTGAGGAGCGGTGGCCGCCCCTAAAAGCAGCCTCCGTTCCTGTGTGGTCTTGATGATGGTCTGTCTGATGTTCCCAGACGATTGCCTTCTATATATGTTTCCTTTCCTGTCATTCTTTCTTTCTATTTTATCTTCTAATTCCTTACCTTGTGATTCACTGGGGGTAAAGAAGGTGAGAATAATTCCAGCTGTCAAAACTTCTCGGAAGTTTATTTGTGTGACCATACTCCTAAATTTGTAGAAACTGAGCCTTTTCTTTCTCCTAAATTTCAGTTGTTCAGGAGGCCGATTGTACTATATTAAATAGTTTCGTTAACATGGTATTCGTCCATATTTTTCAATCGGGTTCATCCTCCTCCACTTCCATCGTTTCTTGTTCTTTCCTTGTTCTCTCCACATCACTTAGACAGAGAGAGATTAATAGATTCTTCCATACTGCCTAAACTTCCTCTAACCACTAACTTCCATACTTCACTGAAATCTCTATATGACAATAATCTCTGTCAATTCAATTCAGTTCAATTAAATTCATTTAAATTCTGTCACCGTTAGCATCTCCTTTCCCATGTGACGTAACTGACCTATTTTTTTTCCTCCTTCACTTCTGCCACAGCCATTACATCCAGCAGATTCTACCATCACCACCGTCAGCAACAGCCAACACATTAACCGTCATATATTAATTATCACATCCTTTATATTTTCCTTCTTTCCGCACAAACCTTTTTTTTTTTAATCCACGCCAGCTACTACCTCCCCTCACGTTTCTTAACACCTTTGTCAGCAGCGTCATATATCATTCTAGAGTTACCCTTTAACAAACCCATGGCAGACGCATAGGACACGCCCTTGCTTTGCTGTTCATGGAGCTTCGATATGTGACACGAAGGTCCGACATGTCATTCTAAAAACACAATCTCCTTGATCGTGGCAACTGATCATTTTCAGTCACCAGAGCATTTTGCCATAGCGATTAAATGTTTAAAAGTTACCTGATCTGTAAAAGGACAGGGAGAATCACTCATGATTGGTCGGTGTTCTAGCAGGGTATTTTTGCAGAGTTGTGTAAAATTTCCAGAAATTCTTCTTAAAGTTGGGCCAGTAGCTGTAACTGTGAAATATTTACTGCTGCTCTTGTTGTTCTTAGTAACAGTTGCTGCCGCTACATCACTGCTGTCATCTTTGTTGTTATTGCTGCCTCTATGGCTGTTTCTCTTATTTCTGGCATTGGTGTCATCTTTGTTTTGAGTGCTGCCTCAAAGAGCGTTACTCTGTTTTCTGGCACTGATGTCGTCTTTGTTGTTGTTGCCCGCGTGTCCGTGGCTGTTCATTTTGTTTCTGGCACTGCCATCATCCTTATCTTAAATGATGTCTCAGAGACTGGTATTCTGTTTTCTGGTCCTGATGTCATCTTTGTTGTGAGTTATGTTTCTGTGTCTGTCATTCTTGTCTCTGGCACTGTGTCATCTTTGTTGTAGTTGGTGCCTCTGTCTCTGTCGTTCTTGTTTCTGGTACGGATGCCATCTTTGTTGTGGTTATTGCCTCAATAGTATTAGGCTACTTTTATTGACATTGTTGCTGTTTCTAATATGCCCGCTTGCTGAAGTTGTTGCTGTTGCCGTTTCTGTTACTTCAACGTGGTGTTAAGACTGCTGTTATTATAAACAGTATTTTGCTCTCCCAGGTTTATTAGTTATAACTGTCCTTTTTAACTGTCATTATTATCGCTAGTTGTCTATGTGGTTGCTAGCTGTTGCTATTGTTTCTATTATTGCTGTTGTTGTTATTATTGTTGATGTTGTTGACGTTATAATTATCGGTCACACTGCTTAAGATAATTAATCAAAAAAATCAGTTTTGTGATTTCTTTAAATTACTGAAATGGCAAACCATTTTGCAATGGACTGTACCTGGTGGTAAGAAAAAAGGACTGGTGGGGTGAGAAGGGGTGGAGATGTCATGGATTGACTTTCTAAATGTACTTAATAACCTATGTGATGCACTTTGGGTAATGATATCCCCGGCTGTGCGTCCTGGATCATATTTCATGCAGTATAATTAGCAGACCATGCCTCGAGAGAAAAAAATAAAAAAGGAAACCTGGCTTGGTACATGGCAAGAATAGTGTACGTGTCACCTCGTGCAATGGAAACTGAAGAAAACATGATTGTGTCTTTTCATTTTATTGTATAACAGATCATCATCTCCGTCAGTCGTCCATATGATCTTTATCTTTATCATCGTCCTTTACGTCACCGTTCTCATCCTCCTCCTCATCATCACCGCCCTTTCATCGTCACAAGCATAACCACCACAACCACCATACTATTTTTAATCATATTTCTTCTTTGCAGTTATTGTTATTGTCGTTGTTATTATTAATAACAGTGATGATGATTTTGATGATGATGATGGTGACAACATTTTGTTGGTTACAACCACATAGAGGCTATACGCTGTTTCAGATGTAAACACAGTGGCTTTCCAGCCGGCCTGTGCATAATATAGCTGTTGAACATTGTCAATTAGTTACTTATAGCTGTAAGCCCATTATGAAATCATCATGTAGGAGTAATTGCTTTCCAAGCACCCTCGAATTCAATGAATAAATAAATATATCATCAGTAACTCTATCTATGCCAAGTTTCTTTTAGACTATTTGACAAGAGATAGTGAAAAAGTCATGAGCAATAGAAAGAGGACGATATACACGGAGAGAAAAGGAGGAAGGGGAGAGAGAGAAAGTGAGAGGGAGAGAGTAAGAGAGGGAGGGAAGGAGAGAGAGAGAGAGAGAGAGAGAGAGAGAGAGAGAGAGAGAGAGAGATATTTTCGGGTGTGCATGAAGACATGTCATCACTATTTAAGTCGTGGATAAACCCAACTGTTTTTGATCCTAAATATGCTATTTAACCGGATGATGGTGAAATAAATCTGGAAAAGCAAGCCGTTTAGATAGGGAATACATATGATTTCTCCTCACCCCATCCCACCCAACCCCACTCATAATCTGCTTCTAGTTCTCTGCCCCTTCACTCTTAGTAAACAATAATATTCAAAACTGACTAAACTCTTAAAATTCTCCTACAGCCAGAACAAGCACAGCAGCAGCAGCAGCAACAAAAGCAGCAGTAACACCAACAATAATTTTAACAACAAATGATATTATTAAATATTAAATTTAAATTATTAAATGTTATTAATGTGTGAAACCATTTTACTCTCAATTTAAAGGTGCCAGTCAAGCATTGTATGCCTTGATTTGGCACCAAGGACCCACTGGCATAAGCGATTTACAATGTTTAAGACCTCTATTATGCCCCGTCCACCCAGAAATTTACCGTACTTCACTTGATACTATAAAAACATCGCTGAATCTTTCGGGAATAGAAATAGCGTACATTTAGATTATAATTTGCAAATCAGTTTTCTAGGACCGCGCAGACTTTGAGTAACCTCTGACTGTATATTTTCAGCCGTCGGATATTCTAAACGTGGAACACTGACGGGTGACTTGTCATCCTCCTGCCCTTAGTCTACCCCGATACCACGCTGGGTTAATTTACACGCATAAATTATAAGTCATTGTTGACACGACAGGTCGGGGGTGTCAGCCAAACAGGCAACCGGTGGCGCATGACTGGATGTGCCACAGCGCAGAATTGACTCAGTATCTGAGCCATTGACTCAGTTTAATACCAAATGAAGTGCCTCTGTTTATTGAGTCTCTGGTTTGGAAGGGACACTTTTTTTCTCTTCTAATCCTCAACTGTGAACTTGGGGCGGTCTGTTTGGCAGCTAAAATTTTCATAGTATAACTACACTGGATGCTCCAAGCTGCTAGGGTAATTCCCCGTCTGGGATTCTGTCGCGGCGCAGCATGACGTTGCCAAGTCACAAATCTGGCATGTGGACAACGTTTTTGTGGACAGTTTTGGGAGTTTTCAGTTTTCCTGGTTGATTCGTTGGTTTCAACGATATCAGCACGGCATAATACGAAAATTGTCCTTCTCAGCAATGTGAATGATCATTGCTATTCTAGGTGTAGAGCTACTATTTACGCACATCAACATAATCGTTCATATCTACACTTTCTTTGATGCACTTTCACAAAACAGAATGAGCGGTCTGTGAAGTTAGAAAAAAAATAAATGAATAATGCCACACCGAAGGGACCAAAAGGGAGGAAAGTGAATTTCAGCATCACTAACAGGAAGACAGTTATGATGCATCTGTGGCCTGTCATTGACTAATGTTAACAACGACAGCAACAACAACATCAACAGCAACAACAACAACAACAACACCAATAACAAACAACAACAACAACAACAACAACAACAACGACAACAGCAGCAGCAGCAACAATAATAATAATAATAATAATGATAATAATAATAATAATAATAACAATAACAATAATAATAATTCAAGATTCAAGATTGTTTATTTAGGCAAAGGCCAACCACATAACAATAAATTCAACAATTCAAAATAATAATATATTTCTTTAACTCACATGATCCATAGTTTGAGCCCTAGACAAAATCACATAAAATCAAACATCCAGTTACTCACACTTCTGCATTCGCTCTCTCCTTCACTCCCGTTCGGGTCTCATGGATCCACAAACTCACACTCCATTATGAAACGTTTCCAGGGTCTTTAGATTAATTTCCAAGCCCTCTAGAGTATCAGCTCATCTTACGGCATTTCAAACTGATGGACCTGAGAAAGTAAATGCACGCTCTCCCGGTCACCTTAAATGGACTGGAAGAATTGGGCTAAAATTTGATCTATCTAATGAGGCAATGAATTGGGTGCAGTTACTCCACTATTGAGTGTATATTTCAAATTGCTCGACGCAACAGCATAATTTGCTCCTTCCTCACAGCAACCGTTTGTAAAAGTACACTTAACCGAACCCATTTTACAGCTGACAGAAAAAAACAACTACAATAATCTTGTACTAACTGTCACATCTTTAATGCAATTATAGCCCTAAGAATATTGAATATCTCACCTCCATTGATGTAATATATTATATAATATCATAAAATATGATACCATGTGACATGCATCCGCAGAAACTCATTTCTGAGGTGGAAGTATATTGATATGTAAATCATGACATGTTATATAGGAAACTTCACGCTGACTTTTTTCTTAGAATAACAAATAATTATATATATTTGATATTTTCATTCAAACTCTTGTTTAACAGTTATGCTTCATAAATTATGAACATCAAAACCTATTAAAAACGATATTTTTTCCCCGCGGCATATCTTACAGATGAACTAAATTTGACAAGAGGTGACATATAACAGTTGCTACAAGTATGCAAAGTACTTTTTAACTGGAAAACATATCGATACTACATAAGTATCTTTTGCATGTGATGCTGAAACCTGGAAGTAATATTTGTATACAAACAAAGACTCAATGGTTGTTACTGAATTCCAGCGGTCATCTTAAACGGCGATGATCAGATGACGAGCAATTTTCGGATGACTGAATATAGCATCATTTCCTTAAAAAAATATTGGAGCTATTTGCTATCTGCTTAATGTAAATCGGAGTTAGATTACACGAATTGAGCTTGGATTAAGCGGTTTCGGTTTAACCGATATCCTTGTGTTACAAATATGTCCTTTTCCAAAAGAGCTCTAATAAAACTGCAATTACGAATCTATCTCATCGTGTAAGTCTGTTAAAAGTTATCACGACAGATGGTATGGGACACTACCTAGAAATAAAAGCGTATACTAGTTTAGACAAGCGGCACATGACTTCGTTGGTAAGCGACTAAGCGGAAACAGCATTATATAGTTGGAGAACATGACTTTTGTCATCGCCACTTGTCATACAACAGTCACATTAAGCAGTATATAAACTTCAGACAGGTACACACTGTGAACTTAAGCCACTGTGTGAAATGGTGCAAAAGCCTGGGAGAAGTTGTACATCCCCAAGGCAGATTTACTATGGTCTTGAGATACATTCCAAGCTAAGACGACAGACAGTCATCATTAAAGGCCAGTAATGCATTTTAGCCCCAGAACTTGGCTTCATGCCTTTGTACCTGAATTTTGTCAGTTGGATGCTCAAAAATCGTAACGCTATGTTAAAATACAGGAGACTCACTGGGTTTTCACATATGGCCGATAATTCGATACCTATCGCAGCTGCGCTGTGATTGCGACCCTCATGCTGCGCGCATGCGTAATGAGATCGCAAGTAACTATGGCTGGAGTCATGCTGTCACAGATGTCGGATATCCGGTTACAATGGCTGGTCACTATGGAGTATGTAGGTGGTCGGGGACTCTCGTTTATATAGAGTGGGCATTTCTGAGCATCGAGTTATACACTAGAAGGGCAAGTGGAAAGGGGGGGGGGGGAATTCATTTAAAAAGAAAAAAAAAATATTACCGATCCATGGTGGTAGAAATTCCTGACATGAAGTTATACTCCAGGATAGTACTGGCTACAGATGTAAAGTTTCAACTATTCCTCTCAACAACACCTCTTTGAATATGAACAAGTTATAAATAGAAACATAATATAGTCGTCTTATGGGAAAGTATCATGGGAGGAAAAGGATGGGAGGGATAGGAGGTGGGGTGGGGAAGTGCTTAGAAGACAAATGCAGTGAGAAGAATGAATGAAAGAAAGAAAGAAAGAAAGAAAGAAAGAAAGAAAGAAAGAAAGAAAAAAGAAAGAAAGAAAGAAAGAAAGAAAGAAAGAAAGAAAGAAAGAAAGAAAGAAAGAAAGAAAGAAAGAAAAACGAATTTTTAATGCAGCGAAAACCCTGCCACGTTTAGATTTGTGCACGACAGCCAGTTTTATAGGGCAAAAGATGTAGCCTACCATACCAATATGATCTTTCTTTGGTCTCTAAACTCCAGAAAATAATCTGCGTTAGAAAATATTCCATTTGAGCCAACATCTTATGAGAGCTGTAATAACATTAATCATGTTTCACATCTTCACCTGTTATGACGTATTGGTCATTTCTGAAATCCTAGTCTTTGTATTTAGCATAGGTCTAGCTCAGGCGTTAATTAAGCATTATTTTCGATTTCATGATACCTTTACGGACTGTTCAATACCATTGGACGTAGCTCTTCATTGATACTATCTTTCTCCCAAGAACTTTCAGTGACTCGAAACTTTGCAAAGAAACATTAATAATATTTACGTAATCATTTTATCATGAAAAATAAAATAACAAAAAGGAAAATGAAATTCATGCTTCTCGGGCAAATTTTTGAGACGCTGGAGCCTGCGAGAACAAAGCTGTTGACGAAGATGTCTGACCAAAATCGATGACTTGGACTGTAAATACATATATAATTGTAATCTTCTTATTCTTCGTCATAAAACTTCAGTTCTTTTCACTTCCGGAGAGCAACATTTTCCGACAAGAAATATGAGGTTCGTACTATACTGTGCACTCGGCATCTTCATGCACACATACAAGCGTAACTGAAGGTAGATTAAAATAAATGTCCGATAAATACGACTTAATCTATTAGTGAGTCTACTTCTTACATCGAACAATCGATGAAAGGATACAGACTAAGATGGCTGCACCACCTTCGTTCCTCCAGATCGTGTCAGACTTTAAAGATGTGAATGTGTTAAGTTCGCTGTGTCAACCATTGACACACTTGTCCCCTGCCACGCAGATGTCTTTCCCATAAAAACGCCAGTCACTTCCACGACCTTCTCTTTTTCTTTCAAATCCACTTGCTGCTTTTGTGCCTATTCTCTCTGCGATTTTGGCTCTCTAAACGATGGATGACTACAGTACGAGAAGAATACACACACACACACACACAC
>JAWQUT010000322.1:307531-328184 GCA_033807755.1 Ellobium chinense
TGTGTGTGTGTGTGTGTGTGTGTGTGTGTGTGTGTGTTGTGTGTGGATGGATGTTGAGTTGTGGGGGGGAGTGGGGGTGGGGGAAGGGAAGGGTGAAAGGATTAGCAAAATGCCGCTAGAGTTTCAGAGGAATCCCCTCATTATTTATCCAGGCCTAATTCATGCTCCTTACCTCATCTTAAACTCCGGGGCTGAGTTTCGGCAATGGTAGAAACGGCTCTGACAGAAGCCAGGTCTACTCAGTTACTGTTGTGAACTGACCGTATTCAGTGTTTACCCACTGATATTGTCGCAAAGACTGCCCCTCTAGCGGACTCTACAGTCAAAACATACTATGATGATATTCCCAATCTTTGACGTTCAGCAGCGCAATTTCATTGTCCGTCCGGAATCCGAACTAACAGACAATTTCCCTGTCGCCCGAGACTCACGAACGCTTACTTCCATTGTGACTAATTTGCTGATGACAGAGAGTAAAGTTATTGAGCAGAATCCGTGATAACAGTATACCACAAAAGTTTGGAGTTGTTATAAGTCTTAGCCTAAGTGGATCAATGACTTCATTCGGTTTTTGCCGTGTTATTCGATTGTGTCCTATGTTGTAGACTGTTAAGTATTTTGCCTGGTGATGTGAATATCATGTCATATCCACGTGCTGTCCCCGTCGTCTATGATTGACGTTTATGTTCGCTTGGAGCACAGCAAAGTGGGTTTTCGTTCAATAAATTTCATGGATACGTCAAACTTGTCAAAGCATTTTCCATAGATCCTCTTCCCGATTTAAGCCTATTGCTGTAACTCCTTTCCTTCCCAACCGAAAATATTCAAACATTCGGACATTAATACTTCTGCGCGCACATTTCACGACAGCAGTCGACAATTACAATATTTTAAAATTATCTTGAAACAAAGCGAAAAAGCCAGGAGATGTGAGATTTTATCTATGCCACTTTTTGGTTGCTGTTATTGTTGTTTTTGTTGTTGTTTAAAGTTTCAAATTTACTGGGTGATTTTCAGCTCCATGATTGCATCGCGAGTCCCGGGACCCATCGTGAACATGAACAGCAATATAGAACGTAGCTTTGTGAGTTTTGGCACCAAAACATTGTACATGCAACTTTCGAGACTTTTCTCATAGGATAATTTTTCCAGTAAGATGCTTTGAAGACAGGACTCTAAAGTACATTTCAAGGCTTGGATGGAAATTAGGATGAGATCATGGTAACCCCATTTTATTGTGGCAATATCAAACCAGTAAAAACATCTTTCCTTATCGTGGCCAGCGCCGGGCAATGACATGATAAATAATTATAATGCAATTCCATACCATTATCATTTCGCACATCCTGTGTCTGTAGTGCTCATGTAGTATGTATACTATCACAGCGAGCATCCATATTCCATCAACAGATGGCGTGAAAGAGACGTGTGAACAATAAATGGTATACTGTTGTTGTCTGAGCGGCATTCAGTGACTGCCGGTTCTTACAAGCAGAACTGAATATCAAATTTTCCTTAATAGAGTGTAGAGTATTGTGACTGCCATTGTCGTCTGGAAGAGACAGTGTCATCATTGTGAAATACGAACAAACATTTAAAATAATGCTGAATCAGGTTTTTATGAGAGCCATGTAATTTAGTTAAATCTTAAATAAAGCTCAAGCCTCTGCATATCGAATAAACCACTGCTTTGTTGGGTATATTCTAATTACAAGCACGCCTTCGCTGAATTTACACTACTTTTCAGTATTTCACAATGGGAGATTTTTTTCGTATTTCCACACCTGACTCTTTATAGTTTGCGTCCTACATAGCATATTGTGTCACTCAGCTGATATCCTAATATTGTAACAATAATATTGTAATTCATCAAGTGACGATGATTTATCATTGTTTGTTCATATATTTGTTGTCATACAATGTACATACATGCACCCACATCTTTACATTAAATTTGATGATGATCATACGACAGTCCAAAGGCTTCGTGACAGAGGTATTGTTTATGTTTGGCCGGTTTTCTCCTGATTCTATAAGACAACCAGTCATTATAGTATAGTATTAAGACAGTTAGACGATCCGTTTATTTATGAAGAATTATAGTGTCTGGAAACCCTGAGACAGTGCGAGCAGTCACAATAACATACTCACACAGATATTCCGGTAGTACCCGGGGAGGGAGTTGGGAATAACAAGTTTGTTGTGAACAGACCAACAGATTTTGGAAATTCATATATTAATTTCGAGAAATAAAATACAGAGCCGAAGAAGATTCCGGTTCTCAGTGTGCGGCCCAATAATCTTTCCTTTTAATGAACAAATTCAGGACCTTTTAACCTTTTTATCACATTACAGACAACAACTGTTAGGCACCATGATATCAGAAGGGTGTCTGGTGAGAGAGTGCTCTGATCATTTCATTCCTTATTCCTCCCTAACTCCCCTGGTTCCCAACTACTTAAAAAGGGCAAATGATATGTCCCCTTATACGGTCTTTTCCTGCTCATTTATGTTATCTTGTCAACTTTGGAAGTGGATTTGTAACAAACAAACAAACAAACAAACAAACAAACAAACAAATAAACAAACAAACAAACAAACAAACAAACAAACAAACAAACAAGCACATCCAGACAGCCTCAGATTTAATGCCTCGTGGACCAGATATCACCAGACGATGAATTGTAGTAGTTTAAAAAATCCTGCGAACAGTACAAATAAATCCATTCTTCTGTTTCTATGGTCGTCACGTGGTCTTTTTTCATATCATAACTAACAGCATTGGCTCAGGGCTCAGGATACAGAGCGCGTTGTTGCTGAATTTAGAGAACGTGTATCCACATCATCTTTGGTGTTGTCTGATTAAGAATGGCCCATAGTAAAAAGATACTTCATCTGAGTTACCAAAGTGTTCTGATTTTCATCAGTCTCATTCTCATGTAGATGCTGTTCATCGAGGGAAATATATAATATTTGGGTTGTTTACAAGTCTCCGAATAGGACAGGTCACTAGGAAACTTAAAAATCCCCAAAACAATTCAGAACCAGTCATTGTGCAATGGATGTGAGGAATCCCATCAACGGCGGACACAATTATGCTCAGCTTTCATTGTGGGCTGAGGAAGAGGAAATATTTCGAAAGTTTCGTTTTTTGTTCTTACTTTCATGAGTCCATATGGAGGACAGACAAGACTAGCAGTAAACATCATGACGGGGAAGGAAGAGGAAGAGAAGGTAGAGAAGAAAAGGAGGAGGGGGAGCAGGAAGAGAGGAGAAAGGGGAAAAGAAGAAGAAGAAGAAGAAGAAGAAGAAGAAAAAGAAGAAGAAGAAGAAGAAGAAGAAAAAGAAAAAAAAAGAAGAAGAAGAAGAAGAAAAAGAGGAAGAAACTAAACGAGATGCAGAACATTAAATTTTAGCCTAAACAGTAAAGAATAAAAGGAAGTCTAGTGAAGATAGAGACGCTGCTAATATTTCACTGCGCATTGTGCCAAAGGTCGCTTGCAATGAGACACTCACGTAGTTCATAAATAACATTAATTTAGACTTTTTATAAGGACAGTAAAATAAACTTTGCTTCTTAAGCTGGCTTGCCCAAAACAGTAGTCACTACATGCAGGTTGGAGAAGAATTACACAATACAAGAATTCTGGCCGGCGATGGTTTTGGCAACGAATGGATGACATCTTGAAAGGGCGTATGATAAGTATATGCATGTATACCACCACTTGTTTTGTCTTTAAAGATGCGCGCAAAAAGATGTAACTTTGCTTTATCCCAACACGTTATTCCAGGAACGGCAAAGAACTTAGCTAGGTTGGCTCTGGTCGCGGCGACTCAAGAATGACGAGCTTTTAATAACATCATTTCCGGGTTCTGTGTCAAGTCAATGCCGCTCTTTTCGCCGGCTCGTCTGTCGTCGGCTGTTGCTTGATGCCAAAAAATCGTACTTTTAGCAGATACACCACTGGCTCTTTTCGTCTCGCTTGTCTGCCTGTCTGTCGGCATGTTTGCTCAGCTGTGTTAAGGTGCTGTGTCTAGGTCTAGGATCGTGTTCCAGATTTGCTGACAGTTGTTTCTCACAAGTGATCTTCAGAATTTATTTCTTGCCACTGCACAAATACTGAGAGCTACTTTCAGTTTTCTAGTGTGGTAATGAGTTTGGTAATTTGTTCTAACAGTCTGACAGGTTGTTTAGACTTCAATTCTCGAATCATAGAATACTGGTTTGTTGCATCCTTAGAAATGACTTGATCATTTATCACTGTATCAGTAGACATACACAGTCGAGCCAAGGCTGATTTAATGTTCAGTCTTGTCTCGTTAATCCGGACTCCTGGGGACCAAAAAACCTCGCTTTACCGAACTGTATGGCTAGGGTCAGTCAGAGTTGAAGCCTATCAAACCGTCGCCTGTATATATGTGACACCAAACAAACAAGAGGCTGCAGACAGCTTACAAGATGATTAAGATGTAACTGAAGACGTAACTTACTTATATAAAGGTAAGCTATTGTGATAAAGGATTTCAAAAGTAATCAAAGCGTTGTTTTGCAACTTCGATCTTTTGTAGTGTAAATTTGACCCCCCCCCCTCTCATTTTATTTTGTTTTTTTCTGCCTATTGCCTCTCTATTCCCCATTCATTTTTTCATTCATTCATTCATTCATTCATTCATTCATTCATAACAGCTTGATCAAAACAAATTTCTTCTGAATATAGCTCTAAACTGCCCAATCAGCATGTGAGCAAACGACTCTTTCTCAATTCCTAAATGGTCAGACTCGATACTCTGAATACTCAATAACCCGAACAAAATATACGGTTTCGATTAACGAGACTCGTTTATAATTCCGTCGACAACTGAAACCGATTACTTAAAGGGACAGGGATAGCTATTTACTTTACAGCCTTAAAAATCCATATTTTATTGCATATGATTTCCCTTACATCTTGCCACGATGGAGAATTATTTCCCGTTATGTCACCAGTGGTCGACACGTTTTGTTTCTCACAAATGAGAGCTTGGGATAGTGGACTAAATATGTTCTTGTTGCCCTCGACTTTAGTTGCTTTGTAGAACAAAATTGGGACATAGCTGTACAAGAGATCGATGACCCAGTCTTGCTCAGAGAGTAGATGTGGATGATTTCGCAGAAAGAATGTCAAGATTGCTTCTTTTAAAACAGCCCCTCACACCCCTCCCCACCTCTCCCTATAAACGCACACACCCACAATGATTTTGCATCTCACATCAGAGTCCATTTCGACAACATGACAGACTATCTCTTCCTCTGTCATTTCGTCTCTCCCTTGCTTTCTTTCCCACCCCTGGTCAATCTTCTCATCTCACACTCAACGATCCTTTCCCTCGGTCTCATTTGGGAAATGAGTTTGACTCGGCAACCAAGCTATCGGTTTCAAGAAAAACAGGGGGCACCAACAAAAGTAAGGGAGAAAATCTGCAAAACACACCAGTTTTTGTCTCCCTTGTCCTTCCTTGTCTTTTCTGTTACCTCCCCCTCCTTCATCGGAGCCCGGGTATCGGCGTCAATTAGTTCTTCCTGATCGCCTGGATCATATTCAACGCTAGTTTTTAATGAGAAACGCCCGTATTCCTCTTTTCCAATTATCTGCTATTCCTTGCTGCTTCCTTTTCATCTCCGTAGTCACCCTCGAAATTTTTGTGCCAAATAAGGAGACGTGTTAGACATACTCCACATTTGTTGTGGATTTTTTTTGTGGTGCTTTTTTTGGTGCGTGAAATTTGCCATTGAGTTTGAGAAAGGAGTGAGCAAGACTGAAATTGTGTTTTCGCTCTATGTCATCAATTCCTTCTGTTGTAGACGCCTCGGAAATACTATAGTAAACATACGACCATGTGCGTGAAAATGTGTCAGTCATGTATGTGTTCATTCTTCCTTCTCTGAAACCTGCTGTTATATTGCCTGCTATAATAGTAACAACAATATACACCCACAGTGAGCATACCCACAGCCGGGACATCGCTACATGCTAGGACCTAGCGAGTATAATTTACATACACGGAGTTAACCTGCTGAACGAGAAACTATTTTACCATGAAGCAAATTTATTGGCCTCTTCATTGTGGGTAGTCTAGGTCTAGATCTAGTTGAAAATATATATAATCTGCAATACAAAAGCTGGACAAGAACCGTTTATGAAATGTGAACTTTATTATTCTTATCCAATCAATCAACGAAAGAGTGGGGAAGCGCAGTGCCGGTAAGTTTCTCTTGATAACACAGATTTGTCGAACAATTGTTATCAAATATTCCAAGAGCCCCAGAGTGTCCTTAAATTTTGAGACTGCGTCATCCAAGTCCTTAATAATAAATATTCTTCGCTATAGTACTGTACGAATTTGAACACATGTGACATTTTTGGGCTCTGTTTGGTTGGTCATTACTTACCATGGAGAATTGTGACTCAGTGGTAATGGTAATGGATTTCTGTTCAGTTGTTTCAATAACTTTCCTACCACTCTCTGCATGTATCCATCAACGATTGTATACCAAATTTGCCGATTACAGCAAAGCGATTTATTGCTGCAGTTGTTTTCGCACTTTTCATCAAGACAATAAGCAACAGGCAAACTACTGTCACTACTGAAGATTTCAGTGATACTGTTATCATTTTCGTCAGCAGTATCGTCCTGGCTAGCATTTACCTTGATTTCTATTTTTCATGTAATTCACGGTACCAGGAAGTCACTCTAGGTTTTAGTTTCCCTGTTCTAAATGAGCTTGCTCTGGGTCTCCTAAGATCTCCACAATTCAAACAACCCGTCAAGCAAGCAAGCAAGCAAGCAAGCAAGCAGGCAAGCAAGCAAGCAACAAGAGAATCAATCAATCAATCAATCAATCAATCAATCAATCAATCAATCAATCAATCAATCAATCAATCAATCAATCAATCAATCAATCAATCAATCTGTTTTCTTTTCAATAAATTTTTAGCTATCTTTCTCTCTCTTTCGCCCGATCTTTTCCTCCGTGTGATCCCCTCTAATTATTGATCATTACAGGCTCCATGTTTTATTTGCCCTCCTTCTTTGTACTGTCCCGAAGCCTACCTTGTTTCATGGCTAAACTTCTTTCTTCCCGTCTATCTTATGCGATTTCCATGAAGTATTTTTGGATCTTGTCCTCATTACGATTCCTTTGAATTTTCCCTATATTCTTTCACTGTTTCTTCATCTCTGTTAACTCAGCTATCTTCTTTCTCTCCTCACTACACCGTACTCTGAGTCAGACGAGAGAGAGAGAGAGAGAGAGAGAGAGAGAGAGAGAGAGAGAGAGAGAGAGAGAGATAGAGAGAGAGAGAGAGAGAGAGAGCGAGAGAGAGAGAGAGAGAAAGAGGTACAGAGAGAAAGACAGAGAGGGTGTAAAGAATAACGAGACAGCCTGGCCAGTGACAAGCTTATCTGTTCAGAGCGAGTGAAAAGGTTATGATGGATGGGGATGGGAATTAATTTTCCTTGGCATCTAGGACATGGGCGGGATAAGGGAAACAGCGACAAGGATGGACAGTGGAAACAAGAAAGAAGGAAGCAGGGCCTAAAGAAAGCGAACGACGGAATAAAAGAAGAAAGAGCGAAAACATGCTAAAGATAAGATGAGAGATATAAGAATGGTGGAACAAAGGAGGAGTAAAAGGAGAGAAAAGTGACTGGAAGAGGAGGAACGATGAGCAGACTAAGGGGACGAAATTTGTACGGTGATCGAAAAAGGAAAGGGTAAATTACGAAGGAAGAAATTAATGGAATATAAGGGAGGAAAGAATGAAATACGGAAAGAAACAGAGAAAGACAGATATTAAATACCAGCTGAGGTATGCCGGCGCTGCCCAGGAAAGGGGTGGGGCGGGGCGGGGGAGGGACAATTCATGCGACAACTACACGAATTTGTTTCGCTCTTAAAATAGCAAAATTATTCTGATCAGACCTATCAAGGCATTGGATTCATAACACCAATTTGCCAAGTTTGTTTGCAGTGTTATGCCTGCTTGAGTGGGAACCACTGTTTTTGCTGTCGCTTGGCTGTATATTCTCATTTCCTAGTTTCAATGCACAAAAAGACCTCTCTAAATCCCTTGGCGTTCCAAGGAACCACCTAAAACTGACGATATTATGTCTCAGTGATCCTTCCGTTAAATGCCAATGACACACCAAAGTTGTGACCTTTACGTTAAGCGGTGTAAATTTCTGTACCGGACAAATGAATCCAGCCATATATTTTTGAAGAAGTTTATGTGTGAGACTATACTAGCTGATTTATACTAGACAGATTTTTGTTTTGTGAGACTCATTCACTGACACCTTGGGTGAAAGAGATATACCGTATCGACTACAGACTGGAATAATGAGAACTCCAATGTGAGTCACTAGCAAAGCCATAAAAGCAACCCCATCACACACACCAATAAAAAAAGTCTGTTAAAATTTCTGACGCCCACCGCCACTGCTTGAGACCGCTGCACTAGTAAGCCATATATTTAGTGCTCAAATAATTTTGTTTATAGTGTTTATATATATATATAGTAGTAGTAGTAATAATATGTTGTGGATGTTGTGTTCTTGTGGTTTACAGAGAAAGTGAGAAAGGGTGGGGAGGGGAGGGAGACAGAGAGAGAGAGAGAGAGAGAGAGAGAGAGAGAGGGAGAGAGAGAGAGATAGAGAGAAAGAGAGAACGAGTGAGGGTAAAAAAGGAAGGATGCCGAGGCGAATGAAGGGTTATATTCACATAAAATCATTTTGCATTATATGCAAAAGACTTTGCACTTCACATCAACAACACTTACTGTAATTTTAAATTCAGGACTTCAAGAAATGAAGTCAGAACAGAAAAAGAAAAAAAAAATCTAATACGTAAGTTCCGCCCTCCATGAAACCAAATATCTGCGCTTGAATCGACCGTGTCCCACCGACTTGAAAGACCCCATTGTTTGTCATTACTTTCCCATACAAACAAACCATCGAATAAGAGCGCGTAATATGCTAGCCCGGCCGCGGATTCTCATTGGTTCAGCTCTGCCCGTCAATCATTCATCGGGAGCAATGCGTCAGCCTATTGGGTTTCAATTTGCAAATACAGCATTCACCGCCTGCTGAATTTGAATATTAAAAAGAGCAGTAAAAAGGAGTGCTTTTTCCCTTGCCCTCTCTCTCTTCCCGTAATTTTTTTCTTTCTCTCCCTCTCTCGTTACTGGCGCGCAGCTGAATAACGGCAGCAATAAAGCACACTGAAAGCGGTGAGTGCGGTGAACAGCAGCACACCGGTGCGTTCTTATTGATTGCAAACAACGCTATGCACTAGGATGATTTGCGAGGCAAGGGAAACAACCGTGAGAATATCTTGTTCATACAGAGTTGATCGGGAGTAGGACTAATGATACATATATTTCTTTCTTTAAAGTTATTTTGTTTCTTCGGTACTTTGTGAGATCTTCGTTCACCATCACCACTATCACAACAATAACCATCAGAGCACACCACGACCATCACCACCACGATACAGCATCGACACAATATAGTAACATCAGTAACAGCAGTAACATCGGCATCACCATCATCAGTGTCACTACTACCACCATCATTTAAAATAATACCGGCAAAAAGAACAGCCAAACCACATCACTGCTACTGTTACCATCTAAGCACCAGTCATAGTCTCCTCCGCCACACCCGTCTTCTCCTTAGCCGAAGATGTATGAACCTAGTCGAAGGAATCTCCTTGCCTCTTCGTACCACGGTACTATCTGGCTAGACTCTCTGTCACTTCTCCGCCGTGGCTGCCGAGACCCCAGGAAAGCCCCGCATTTTTTTCTTTGATGTGATGTTTTGAAGCCACGGGAAACATCAACTGGTGATGGATGAGTATTAGGCCGGCGCACCTAAAGCACGAGGAGGTGGTCTTAAGTGGCAGATCGATCAATTTCTATCGGCTTTAGTTAGTGATCTGACAGAATGATATGCTTTGATTGCATCTGGGAATCTTTCTATGTGGGAGTTTTGAGGATCTCTGGCCGGAAAGTAAGAAAGGTAAAATGGGGATGGAAGCAGCTTTTCCACAGAAATTGTCGCAAGGTCAAGAGAATCCAAGGTGCGATTATTATGGTGAGTGCCCCAGCGTCTGGAACTAGGCCATTGTTCCACAAACTTAGAATATGAGGATACGAAAACTGAAGACATAATTTAATATAAAACAAAAGCAACGACGCATGTAGTGGCCACATTCAGTAGTTAGTAAATTTGTGGACGTCAGTAAAGGTGTCACTATGTCCTTGCAGATTTTTTTTTTTGGAAAAGAACTACTCAGTGTTTCTGTCTCGTACACATACTTTTCTCTCTCTCTCTCTCTCTTTCTCTCTCTCTCTCTCTCTCTCTCTCTCTCTCTCTCTCTCTCTCTCTCTCTCTCTCTCTCTNACGCGAAGACTGCCGGGGGGTGGAGATGATTAAGCCATGTGAAAACGTATCTCATTTTATAAAACGCCTCACAAAGGAACGAGTCGATGAGATTCCAAGCTCAGGTTTCCGGAAGACGAATCCATTCTGTCCGAGACTCATCCTGATCCGTTTCAAGATTTGAATAAATCACAGACTCTTGGCACACGAGCAGTGGATGTTTCCTTTGGCTGCAAGATAATAAATCCTTAATTTGTGGTTTGTCGCTCAGTATAGACGATTTGACCAGAAACAACAGAGTGGTAAAAATAGTCAAAGGAAATTTGTAGATTAAAGCTTGAAACGGATACGATACATGCGGTATTTGATACAGAATAGGGTTGAGGATCTTTAAATATTAGAGATAAAGGAAAATTCTTTGTCATACGCCTGTAATTAATTAAATAGGATAAATCTATCATTGCCAACCATAGGAGCAAGTTTAATATCTGAAATCTATCTTGTGAAAAGTTTTAAGTCCGTTTCCTTGATCGCTTCTAATTTCGCTCAGAGAACAAAATTTACACATCGGAAAACCGCATTATTTTGACCGCAATGCCTGTATTTATGACTTTCTAGTAATGAGGCCCACATATTTGCGGTAAACAAACCACCAAATCATACCTGCACACATTCACACTGTCCTTCTCATACTGTAGTTATTGTTGTCGTCAGTTCCGTAGGTAACATTGTCAATAAACATAACACTTGGAGGCAAGAAAATCAAATGTCAAACCACCTTTCTTGACGTCAGACGCCCTGTAATAAAACAAAGAAAACGAAACCAGGAATTTGTTTCATGAAACCTACTCAGCATCCTGATGTGCAAACTACCCACGGTGTTATTAGCATCTGACCAGTAATTAATGTTGGCGCAGCGCTTTAAAGTAAAAAATGGAACATGTCAGAGTGTTGTGGGAAAACCCATTTTCTGAAAATTCGGGGAGAGGAGAAACTCCACTGCTGACCAAATTATATAAAAAAAAAAAAAGGGCAGGGGGTAGGGTGCCATCTGCAGAGGATTTGTGACTCACACAACAAACGTAAGCGAAATCGGTCAAGAAATAAAGTCCTGCACAAATCGGGGCGAGTTCTGTTTTAAAATAATAGATTATAATACAAAATCTACTTGGCTAGATCTTCCAAAAAACTGCTCACTTATGGTCAAACCGTAACCTAGTCATGAAAGTCTCACTGCACTGCAATATTTGAACCTGCTAATATTTAAGAAAGTTTTGAACACGAAAGTAAACTCTGGATTTTTTTTTTCATGAAGTCTCTTCAACAAACATCCAAGATTGGAGAACAGCAAATTCCCCTTTCGCAAACAAATAACGATGACAATGCTGTGTATCAAAACATTTTATATGAGTGCTTCAGCTGCACAGATATGCGAAGAATACATTTTCAAAGCCATGAGATGCATTCAGATAGCAACTGTAAGCCAGAGAAAGTGATTTTGAACAGTATAGAAGAAGGCTGTGTTGTTACTGTTACATCACAAAAGGGATCTGAAAAAATTTTCATTTCATAGATTGTTCAAGTTGTATGAATATCATGTCAGACACGTTGGAATCTTGTCTTAAATTTGATTCCTGGTAGGACTGCATGATGCATGAGTCTCTAGTGATGAATCTAGATTCGATTTCATTGGACCTTGTGCTTCGACTTTTTTTTTTCTTTGTTTTCTGCTGTAAATAAATCGATGCCTAAAAACTGACCTTTGCGGATGACAATGTCACGTACGCTCCAATACTGCATCCAGGCATTTTCAGAATCTTATACGCTAAATATTAAGTCGCTCTCCTCTCTTTTGTAGAAAAAAAAAGTGATTGAAGTTAGAAATTATCATTAGATGCATTATTATACATATTCTTAAGATGTCCTCCTTAAAGACACCAGGTTTTTCGGCAATTTTCACTTTAAATCACGCTTTATACATCGTTACAATCTCCGCTGTCGTCGTCACTGCTGTCGTCATAAGTAATCCATCGTTATTACCGTCGTTAGTTCATTGTCCTCGTCGCCCATTTCGCTAACATGGAAAGGCCATCTGTTATAATAATATAGATCTTCTTGCTTACCCTTGCCTCCTTCATTACTGTTAGTACATTTTCACATTGTTCAGAAGTCTTTATAGTGTATTCTTCATAAATCCTGCTAATTTTATTCGGTATAATTCCGCACAAGGCCCATTTTTGCCCAGAGTGCTAATCACATGTCTCTGTGCCAACAATCCTCGATCTGACAGTCTCGGAGAATTACGTTTTCCCTGGCTGCCTCCCCTTCCCAAGCCTTGCTGCACTGCAAGACAATACTAAGGGAAGTCACGGCCCTTATCCCAATCCATAATTTCACACAAAAGTTTTTTTCACTCCATTCTTCTACTGTATCTTTACCCCTCCCTTCACTATTCATGTCGACACTCCCGCTCGCAACCTGACGTGTTCTTGTCATAATTCACGGCGAATGTGTGCGCGTTTCCTACGTGTTTATCGTTATCGCAAACTGGTTTCGGAATGTTAGGCTCGCCGAACGTGTCGTAGTTCCGTGTGGGTTATATGTCCTCTTTCAATAGGTATGGACTAGCGGGTGAGCATCCAGAAGGTTTACTTCGTTACCAGGTACAGAGCCATCGAATCTGTCAGCGGAGAACTCTTGTTGGGTCGAAATTTAGCACTGGAGTGACCTCCCTTTGCTACAGGCTTTTCTATCATTAATATTCGTAGTTTGGTTGTCTTGTAGCGCTTTCAGGATTTCCCATTTTATTTTTATCCTTTAGTTTCCGTTGGTTATTTGTCGCTGCCGATTCGTGAGCTATTCCACTTAGAGGCTGGTGCCTACGCGTAGCTTATACAGATTTTGATAATACAAAGGGATGAAGTAAATTTACTCCTGTGTATATTCAGTAGGATATATTGCAATAATTACTGTATATTATATACGTACATATGCACATTGTATAATATGTACATATATTCACTTTCCAGGCTTTGATTGTCTTATACGACTTTAAAACTAGACAAGTCAGGAGGAATGACTAAGTAGGGAAAAAGAGGAGGGGACTGAAATGCCACAAAGACAATAAAGAAAAAGAAACCAAGCACAACCATAGGAACAACAAAGAGCAGCTGCAGAGGAAGAAAAGGCATTCCAAAATCTAGACGTTAAGAAAAAGAAGAAAGAAAGAATTGTAACAGTAAGACCAAAAAAAAAAAAGTACAAACACAGCGGAGAAAGAGAAGGCTGTAACAAACATCAGGAGAAAAAGAAATGGAGGAAGGGATGAACACGAAGTGAGAAAAGAAACCCAGATGGGAACGACGAAAGACAGAAAGAAAAAGAACAAAAGACTCTGAAGGAGCAAAAGCAGAAGAAGACGTAGCGGTGGAGAAGGAGGAGGAGCAGAAGAAGAAAAAAAAATAAAAGAAGAAGAAGAAGAAGAAGAAGAAGAAGAAGAAGATACCACACAGATTTATTTTACCCCACACGTCGTCTGTGATATCTTAAAATGATAAAGGAACACATCAAAAGGAACATAATTATTAATTATGGACCTATAATATAAATATATTCTCCGTTTATCTTTTGCAGGAAACTTCCATCGCCTGCCGGCGTTTCCATCAAGTGGTTATGTAAGCAAAGCCGACGGTGAGTACTTGTTCAGTTCCCCGCCATTGATGTGGCGCGTTGTCGTCATCCATATTGTATCGTCTTTGTTGAAACGATCATCTTGCTCGTTCTTGTCATCGTCAGCAGAATTCTTTTTGAAGTTGTTGTTCTATATATTGTTATTAATTATTTGTGCTGCTGATCATTATCATGACGTCTTAGGTGGGGGTTAAAAGTCAGGCGTTTTACATTTGGTTTCATGCCCTTGCATTTGCAGCTGGTATCAAGTTATGACAATTGAAAGCTCTCGTATTAGCAGTGGAATCTCTTACAACTGTAAGAATTACATTAGTGCATTGTTGCTGAATGCATCCTTAGTAGCATTCAACAAGCGGAGTCAATGTAATTCTTACGATCGCATCGCATCGTTAATGGGCAAGCTCTCAATTATAAAAAACAAAAAAAAATTAAGACTTAAATTATGTCACAATTTTTATTCTTTTACCTCATTCCTAATGTTCTTCATCGAGGAAAACTATTTTTGGGTTGTTAGGAAATCTTCGAATAAGGCAACTGCTCTAGGGGACTGTAAATACCACCAAACTAAAAAAAACCCCAAAAACCACCATCAGTGGCATTTGTAGATGGTAGGCTACTTGTGTTGTTTTATTATGTCTTATAAGGGCTGTTTTTGTTATGAAATGGCGCATAATACTCATCGTACAGGCATTGTTTGTTTTGTTTTGTTTTCTTCATCTTGTTACTTTCCATCACAATGTTGCTTTATATTACCGAAGATAGAAGCAGCATAATGAAAACGCCAAGGTGAGGACAGAATTATCTCTGTGCATGTAGATCACATAATCGATTCCTCTACGAGTATTGTAATGATCTACAAAACGACGTAGAATAGATCTACGTTCTATGAAAAGAGTTGGGTTCTATTTTACGAAAGGCGACAAACACTATGAAGTATTCTAGGAGACCATTACAGCCGAATCAGCATTCATTAAAAAAAGACATTGACCACGTACGGAACGTGCTTCACTGTCTTTTATCAGAACGCCATCCTGAGAAATTATAAGGGTCACTTATTCTGATGTGGAAGAGACATTGATGGCAAATAAACAAAACTGCCGAACTCCTCAGCTGTTCTTGAAATCAGTAACTGTTTTCTTTATGCTGTGTTGTGACTTGTGATTTGAAACACAACAATTTAAGATCTTTTTGCAGAGATACGCAGAAAAGCGCTGTCTCCACAATATCCATTTTCCTAGTTCATAAAACATTTTTGGGGAATAATGATGCCTCCCCCCCCTTCTTTATTTTCCTGCTCCCGACCCCTTCATCGACAATCTTCTTCTCTTCTGTTTACATCAAGAATTTTTTTTAACTTCAAAATTTTCGCTTCCTTTCTTTCAGTCCTAGTCACACACGTGCATCCCCCTTAAGACTTTCACAAATCTCCACAATTGTCAAAGCTTACGACAAATTTACGCACATGTATACAGCACGTGCGTAGCCTCTGACCCCAATCTCTATCCATTTTGTCGCTTGTTATGCGCATGCGTAAGTCTGGGCGCGATTAGTTATCGCCCTTGGCTTGTAGCGGAAACGACGTAAATTTGCGAGAGCAAGACAGCATGATAAGCAATTTCTCTGATTTGTGACCACAGCAAGACATGGCCTCTGCACACCATAATTATAAGAGCACGTGTGAACTACATGTGTAGCTAGAATCAACACGTGTACAGATAAAATAGACATGTCAGCGAATGTAGCTTATTTAATAATGTACAATATAATTATCCTACGATTGTTATTTACCACTACAGTCTACACATAGATGCATCTGCTTTGTTGATTTTATTGTAGAGTTCGACCTGAAGACTTCAAACCCAGGGGCGAAGGGTCCATATATTCAAATAATCACTGATTACCAGCCGAAAATGCCGTTGGTCGACCTTGGCCTTCGTGGCAAGTTAAACAAGAACACCGCCGATATCCTATTTATTTGCTCTTTGTCAGGCCTATTCTTACTTTGACCTACGTTTAGAACCTGATACCCCTCCAATTTTCTCTGCTCTATTCACTGATTAATAGGGATAAAGAAGAACCTGGACACCCCTATAGCGAAATGTGGAGTGGCCTCACAAAAAAACTCAATGAAAGCAAGGAAATTTCACCGGCTAGTAAAGAAGGGCTGCTAATCAAGGTCTCCGCTTGATTTGTGGTACAGCTTTCACCTATTGCGGTTTAATGTGATGTGGAACAAAAATAACATATAGGTAAAACGAGACACTATTCTATAGCATTTAGTGAAGTTCATTAATATTATCAAGGACCTCTTTATTCGACAATAATTAACTCTGTTGCTGACAAGTGACATGCCTTCAGTCACAAGTTTACGACCACTTTTATTTTTCGCTCAGTTTAGAAATGAATCCACACTTGCAGAAAGCCACATGAACAGTCTCACCACACATCTCTATTCACAAGCCCAGTGCTGGTGTTGCCACGTTGCCTATTTTATAGTAAAATGTAGCTGAATCCCAAAATCTTTGGTTGGGGAAAGCACCTTGAGGTACATTTACTTTTTTTATGAAGGAGGTTTCTGACTTTATGAAACATACAAACAAACTTATTAAATAAACATAAATTCTTCTTGGGAAATAACATGAATGACAAAACGTCTTGGAAAAGTAATTCAGTTGGCCCCCCTTGTTCTCAAAATCGGCAAGGTTTGACGGTGGCAATACTCACATAGGCCTACCCATTTGCAAAAAGGTGGGCTCGGCTTCATGGTGTAGACTGGGCCGAAAATTACGTTTTCAATAAAATTAGTATCTTCTTGTTTTAGGTCTGGATATTTGGCTAGAGGTGGAAACGGGGGAGGGGGAGGGAGTCGCTGAGCATAGAGCGGTTTGTCCAAAGATGTTAGTCAGTCTGCTACCCAAGCAACCAAAGGTCATTCTTTTTAAAGCTTGACAGATTGTCACTCCCCTACGGTCTGGATGGGTTTTTCCTGCAAGGTCGTGTTTCCAATGTTTTGTTTATTAGCCTAGGCCTGCTAGGTCTAGCCTAATTGGACCTAAATTCTACAATGTTGGACCCATTTCACCTTGGTGAGTGATAATATACATGTATTTTTGTGCGATCCTGGCCCTGTAACTGATCTGCACTTTTTGGCGCCTTTTCAGCCAACCTGTTTTTAACTACTCAAACTTTTGTTGTAGCTTTTCAGGAATTGTGATGATGCCTACGGATTTTTTAAGTCCATACTCTGTGTTACAGTATCATACTGTGAAAATCAAATGTGACTCTACGAACGGATATTACAGCACTTTCGACTAATACCGCATACGTGTCTATAAGTGACAATCATGTTCAACTATGATTACCCTGTTGAGAAAGCCAGCCTTCGCCCCTGTTCAAACCTACTATTATTTTTCCCTTACATTCTACATCAATTTTCATTCACGAACTGGAAGATCTCACATACTCGATCATGAGGTAGTGGGTTAATTCTATTACGTTTGTCAACTTCTTGTTGATGCTTTTAATGTCAGAGAGTGTTTACAAACTGATTCTTTGATTAAAAAGTCCATGGTCTTGCTGCAGTAAAATTTAGATCACACTATGACCAGACTGGCTGAGATATGGCAATATTATTGTGTCTTGCTTCCTAATGTCCCTTGTTATTAAAGCCCCTGCTGTAGTTATTGATGATGGTATTTCTTATGCTGGAGGCGAAGCCAGTATGCAATATTATCGCTCTTAAAATTAATACTGCTGCTGCTGCAGCTACTACTAGTATTACTATTACTATTACTATTACTATTACTATAGTTAATACTGTAGTTTTCCTTGTTGCTCATTTCTGTGTTAGGCTGTTGTTAACTGAAGTTTATTAAACTTTACTTCAGTTCACTTCAATGAATGACAACCAAAACCAGACTTCAACCATTTGGGAGACGGAAAACAAAAATTGTGCTGGAAAGTTAGAGCGCTCCCTAAGACTTTGTCTATATTATGATACTGCATGTCTTAACTAGATCACGCTGGCGTGCAAGCGGAGGAAGAGAGAGTATCGTCCTGAAGGGCAAACCTCACTGTTGCTTTCAATCAAGCTTCGCATTATCAACTTTACAATCACCCCCTCAGGCGGGGTGGGAATAACAGGAAATGGGACAAGAAGGACTTTAAAGTATAAAACAGAACACCAAAAGAAGTGATATATAGTGACGCGAAATAAGCTGGATTGCCGGGTTTGGGAATTCGCAGTTGCAGCTAGGTTGGGGAATGGACAGTTTCTGTAAAATAGTGGCGGTCTGAATAAACAAACATAAAGTCAGTTCATGAGGAAGCAAAGTGCAGTCTACTCTGCTTACTTGCAGTCCGTTTAGTGACACTCTTTCCTTGATGGCAATATTTTTTTCAGAGATCGCACATGTATACGAGTAGAGACCGAAAACAAAGCGCAATAACCATGTCTTTCGCTCTGTTACATCTTCTAAACTCCAATACTGGAATCGACTTCTTTTCCTCTACTATATAGGAAACTTAACAGGCTACTTGTCTTGTGCTTTCCCGCGACACCTTGGATAACATTCGTTGAGATCAGATCTGAAGACACTATTCATCTTTCACTTATAAAGTTATCCATGATGCCGTTCATTTCACACAAACGAGTGCTGGGAATGTCAGAAGGTCAGTCTTTTACCGCCCTACTCTCCCTTTCTTTCTCCACAGCCAAATTACGAAGAGATTTCTAAGGGGCATTTCTTTTTTTGCGAATTTTGCGAGTTCAGATTGACCCACGAAAATTGCTTCCTGCGAAAAAGAGTTCCCTTCCAAAAAAAAGTTCAAACCTCTCTTTCAAATTACTGTCCCCTCGTTACATAGAGATTGTCATTGCAGTGCGAAGCACATTGGCAGTTTCGCAGTTGGGTATCATTATCCCAGACTACTCTAGACTTCTGCTCTCACACATTTTTGAGTAAAATCATCAGGCGGGGCTTGCAAAATTAGGTCCTCGCAAATACAATCACTTTTACAGTAACTCAAATTGAGATACTCAATGGAAGAGAGATGGACAGTGAGCATGGGAATTCCTCTCATCAAGCCGTCAGACTCTTGATATTTTATCGACAGCAGGATCTATTTCTATTCTTCCAGTTCATTCGTTAGTCCTGGGCAACCGTTGTTTTTTAAAGAATATTCACTGGCTGCTGTGTTAATAGTCTAGTACTACATTGTGTGTGAGCTGGGCTCCGACCCCTCTTAAAGCCCTTAGCAACCATCCCTTTCCCATTTCGCTTCTCCCAAACAAACTTCTTCCTTCTTTCAAATCTCCTTCCCCATCTCTCATCCACCTCCTCTATCCATCCAGTTCCTAACTTTGTCATTTCTACCTTATTCCTTCTGTCCATGCTTCATTTCTGTTTTACATTTTTTCTCCTCCGGTTTCTCCACCCACCGTTTGTTTTTGCCGCTCAGTTTTTCATCATTATGTTAATACTGCCCTCCTCCGCCGTTAAACTTACTCCCTCTTTCCTCCTGTCGTTCCTTCCACCCTGATTTCATAGTACTTTTTAATAGAAAAAATAAAAAACGCTAACGGCGTCAGTTAGACTATGTTGAAGTGAAGACAAAGCTGTGTTTTTAACGCAGTTGTATGGAAGAAACTGGACAGAAAGGCTGAGGGGAAAGGAATGTGTGTGGCATAAGGGGCGAGTGAGTGAAAATTTTGATGAAAGGAAAGCATTTAGGTGGCGGTAGGGACGGGGTGAAAAGGGAAAGGGATGTTTGCTAAGGACTTTAAGAGGGGTCGGAGCCCAAATCTCTATTCTGCGCTCTTCCTATTATCATTTTCGTATATGTGATGGGATGGGTCTGGAAGAGGAAGACAGTCGGAATTGCTACCAGGAACGCTACTGGACCTCGACGCTCCTGAATAATTGCTAGGAATGATGTGCTGCTCTAACAGATTGTTAGATCTGAAGGACAGACAGACAGACAGACAGACAGATAGACAGACAGGCAGGGAGACAGACAGACAGACAGACAGACAAACAACCAGACAGACAGAGGCAGGCAGGCAGGCAGGCAGGCAAACAGACAGGCAGGCAGGCACAGACAGACAGACAGACAGACAGACAGACAGACAGACAGACAGACAGACAGACAGACTTCAAGATATAAGCAGGTGTTTCCACCCGGAAAGACGAAGAGAAGCAGCAGATAAACAAAGAGTATCATTGTAATGTATGTACTAATGGGGAAAGCTCGTAGAAAAGAGAATATTGAGGAATAATAAATGCGTGTAGATTCTTTGACTACAATGGCCTTTTTTCCAATTGATGGGTATATCAGCATTAAAATGTATCTGTCTTTTAAATACTAGATGTACATACATAAGAACGACTGTGTCATTTCGGTAGGCAATATCAGGGATTAGAGTCTTTCTTTTGCCACTCGTTGCTTGTTGACTTCATGAGAATGAGTGCACATTGCAGAAGTATGACTAGGAGATTGTGTCCAGAAAGAGAGGGAGGGAGGGAGAGGGGGAGGGAGAGAG
>JAWQUT010000322.1:331702-375744 GCA_033807755.1 Ellobium chinense
TATATATATATATAGCAGCCATTGATAATTCCTCATGTCTAGTGTTTGGCAGCAGCAATTTCCACGACAAAGGCGCAGCAATATTTGTCATTCGGTCTGTGTACATGAAAGGAGGAGCAAACAAGAAATCTTGATCGAGCAGCGGTGGTGGGATTTTTTTTTTTTGGTAGACAGAGCATAACATGTTTTGGCTGCTATGGAAAGGTTTATCACTTAGAAACTCAGACACGACATAAATACACTATACTTGCCTACCCATTGCCAATTTTTAAATCGTCATTTATTTTATAAATGACAATAAGCTGTTCCCCTTGAGTATGTGGACCAACTAATAACAAAAAAAAATAACATTTGGAAAAAGCAAATGGAATTAGGATGTCGCAGATTTCAAACTAAATGGACGACAGACATTTATTTTGTTTCATATCTTCCATTGGATAAAATGCATCTGTACATCGGTGAAAACATATCGGGCTCCGATAACTTAACAAATTAATGCCAACGATTCTTGATTAAGATTTTAGTTTATTCACCTACTCATTTATAAATATTAATATGCTGCGCCCCAAGACATAATCACTCCTACTGCCAATGACCAGGCAGGTTTGACAAATTATTACCGACATCTAACATTTTTGTTAGCCTTTCTCACTGCCATCATTAAGCATTATGAATCACATACTGTACAAGAATGTCTACATCGGGAAGAAAGAGAGAACATCGTGAGGCCAAGCACTAGCCATCTATTCTCATTGAATGCTTACAGTTACTAGATCTAGATTATTTCGACAGCCATTTTGGAATAACAGGATTTCCGGTTTTCACCCCACAGAAAAGGCAAGGCGGATGAGTGAGGGTATAAGAGTCTAGAATGTTGCATGTGTGGAAATGTAAGTTTTTTGCATTCTAAATGAGGACGTGACGAAGAGGACAGTAATAATTTCTGGCTTTGTTGGTGATGATAATGATGAAAATGTTTCCTTGACCTTCTCATGCCTATTTGATCCAAGTGAATTCAAGTGATAAAAAGAGGATGATGATGAGGAGGAGGAGGAGTGAAGGATGGATAATTTTCTGATGAGAGACTATATTGTAGACTGTATGCGCAAGCAGTATCAATAAAACTTTTGCTAATCCGTAAGACTCACTGACAGCACACAGTGCGGTTTGTTAAATTTATGACACCCAATTAAGTATGTAACTGTAACTTTGTTGTAATGAAAATGGTGTTGTGCTGATGTCTGTTATAGAAGTAACAAGTAGTCACTCTCTTACCAGGATTTAGTTTGCAAAGAATTAGAATGCAAGAGTATCCGTTAAGTGAGACATTGTCACAAACGAATTTTAACTTTGAGAATCATCCTGGAGAAATGTAATGTAACAGACAGTAGTAAAAGACAATATTGTCATGAACTTTATTGGCTGAATAAATAATTTGATTTTATCCACATAGAGACTCATCATGAAAAATCATGGAACAATACGAAATACCATTGTTAAATATCATCACCACTAACTGACCTCTAGGATGGATTTGCTTATTCAGCATACACTGATGAAAGAATAATAAGTAAAATGTTGGAGGTGACAGACATACTCAGTAAACATGCACATGCAATGCAGGAAGGTAGAAAAGCTGGTCTCAAAAGTAGCCATGAAACTGCTCGCTTTTGAAAAATTTCAATCTTTGGTTTTTGTCATAAAGGCTGCTAGTGCTAGGCTAGATATTTTCATACACAATGATGAGTTAGGTAAAAACTTCCTGTACATACTGGAATAGAGAATTATGGTCATTAAGACCATTTCAAATTTAAGAGGATCAATAAAGGGTTGCTCATTCCAAACTACGCACGAACAGGTTTTTCTCATTATAAGGTAAAGTTTCTGGAGCTCACCTGAATATGTCAAGTCGAGAATTGATTATGACAAACTCCTTAGAATAAGGTGGAGTAATGGCCCTCACAGAATACTCAGCACCGATGGTGTAATAAAGACCACTGAAAGATGTTCACAGTGACTAGACCATATGTCTCCTTCTCTCCTTAAAAAAAAAAAAAAAATTCAGACATACAATCAATCTGGTTTCGGATGATAGAATAAGTAGCGTCCTTCAGATTGGCTTACGTTAATCCGATCTCTTGCTTTGTAACTGGTTAAAGTCTTCTCCACAGATGTCATTGTCATGAGGCAAATATGACATTCGTATCTGCAAATTGCACTGGATGGATTTCACAAACTGAGAGAGCGTTTTACAGAGCAATAGGAAAGAGAATACAAGTGATGGACTTGATAATGAAGGGAGTAGCGAAAAGGAAGAGGATGGCATTTTATATTTGGTGGATACGTGTTTCAAAAAAATCATTCATGACCGTTCGGTTTTCAGAATCCATTATATGCCTACATCTATGTGACGTGGTTCACTTAGTGATGTGATGCCTGAATTTATTTTCCACCACATTTTTCGCAATTTTGATTGAAAGAACCACTCGAATGACCGTGGACATCACATGATTAAGAATGGCTAGCAGAATGATGTGGGTTACCTTAAATATATGTACTGTCCATTCAGTACTACCTCCTGAATGCCGATCTACATTCCTGCGTACATTAAGTCGTCAGCTCAGCTGTTCACATCCGACGACACGTGTACGGTGTTGTCAGCTTTCTGTCTCTCATCCAGGCAGTGATGGTAATGGCGGAAAGTGTTGAGTGATTCATAAGAGCTGGTGCAGGAGCTGCTGCAGTGTGGAGTGACGGAACATGAGCGAGAGTTGTCATGTCATTGTCTTTAGCTCTTTACTGTTTAGATTTGTCAGTTGTTCAATATTAGCTTTGCCATAATCTAAACTGACTAGGTATTCAGTTTTGTAAATAATGGTAACAAATGTATGTCTGATTAAGAAAAAAAACACCTAAATGATAATCGTTTAAATTAATCTATCGTATGCATGAATGAAATCTGAATTCGCCGCATGGAAGTTACAAGAGTTTCTTCGTGCTTTGTTTCATTTGGAAACCATAAAAGCTAATTCAATATGGCGAAATGTTAGGTTGAACTGGCGCAGTGGAGAATCGTGGCGAAATTTGCTATAATAAACAACATTGTGGAAAAATGAAGAGAAAGTTGTTATGTTAAATACAGACAATCTTAACATTTTCAACCAAATTTGTTGGTAAACTGCATATCTCTAAGTTCCGTGGTCTCTTGGAACGGTGGACACAAAATAGTTTTACAGCTAAATTATACTACTCACAGCCTTAGATTTTCGCAAGGAGAAGCTAGTCTTTGTAAGTAGGCCTACCACATGAACATAACATTGTTTTTCTGAAAAAAAACCCAACAAACCAACAACAAGTTACACTTCAAACAGGTATAAGTTTTATGCAACAAGATCTTGGAGATTTGTGCAGGCAATGCGCAACAAATGCTCATATAATTTTTAAAAAATCACTATTTCGTCTTCACTTGCCGACATTTGAGACGCCCCGGCAGCATTAATGCTGTTGTGATGCGTGGTACTACGAGGACAAAATAACGAGAGAGAGAGAGAGAGAGAGAGAGAGAGAGAGAGAGAGAGAGAGAGAGGAGAGAGAGAGAGAGAGAGAGAGAGAGAGAGAGAGAGAGAGAGTGTGTCGTCAAGATTGTGGTGTTTTTAGGATCATAGGAAAAAATGGTTAGAGGGGGAGGGGAGGTATCCATATTTTAATGAATAAAAATCGAGCAACAGGTCATCAGTGCTGGAGTTGTCAGGATGTCAGATTGCAACCAACGATCATTGCAAAAGAAATTATTCGGAGTCATCAGTTTTTGTGTAATTACCCAGAGCCTTTACATTGAAATGGTAGAGGACAGTAGGTAATCCGGAACAAAATTATTGTCATGAATGAATGGACGACGGAATATGCGTTTCACACTTAAGCATACACGAGGGTAAGCGACCACCTGTAATTAACGGCCACTATTTGACTAACACCAATGATTCCAGCGGACGAGGCTATTTTTTTTTGGTCTGCTAACCGCTATCCTCAATAACATACCATTTCACAGTAACAGGCGGAAATCTCTGCCACGGCCTCAAAACAGGTGCTGGGGTCAAAGTGGATGAAAGCCTTGCTTTCATGGTTGAGCAAAATAAGCAGCAATTCATGGAAGAGAACACTGCGCGTTAAATTTTTGTTTTAAGAGATAGTGTGTGTATGTTTGACAGAATATTCACGCAAATTTGCATGGGTGTCAGTGCGTGAATATTAAAAATGTGCTTCAC
This sequence comes from Ellobium chinense, assembly GCA_033807755.1. NCBI lineage: Eukaryota > Metazoa > Mollusca > Gastropoda > Ellobiida > Ellobiidae > Ellobium > Ellobium chinense. The sequence continues at coordinate 335,968 of JAWQUT010000322.1, forward strand.
ATAGAATACCTGAAAACGAATGTAGCATGTAGCAATAATCAAATACATCTACATGAAACGGAACCCCAAAAGACGGATGTTTTACGTTTTGGGCTACTTAAAAGGTACTCAAGGTGCACTTAAGTTTCATTTCGGCTTCAACGGGTCATAATCGCAAAACGGTACCATCGTCTACCTTTCTACCTATTACCCACTACGAGCGTTAACAGACCTTTAAGGTACTCATCGGAACCTGACTATAACTCTGGGCATCTCCGTCAATTTTGAGGCTGTGTTTGGTCAAATTTTGACATGTTTAGATCTGGATTAGATCGACGCTTAATTGGCCTTTAGCGGGTATGTTCCTTGTTTTCTTTTCAAACCGAAGGGTTGTCGAAGGCACACCGCCTTCGCGTTGAGAACAAAACTGTCATCCACTCTGAAAATATTGACTCGGCGAGAAAAGCGAGACGAGATGAATGAAGGGCGGCTGTAAGAGGTGCCCGTTTGGCGTGAAAGAATTCCGCAAGACCCTCATCTGGCTTTCCGACACGAGGCTTCGCGGCCAGGAGTCCACTTCTGTATTGTATTGCCGTATTCGTACCAGCTTTGACTAACTGACAAAGACGCTATCTCTGAGAGCCCAAGCAGCGAAATGAAGGGAAATGAATTGATGTCCGTGACATTAATATTTTGGAACAGCAAAAAAACCCACTGGATTGTAACTGCTGCTTTGGTGCTGAAATAGTGTAGAGATAAAAAAAATGCGCAATAGGAGCTGCCGAAATTTTGTTGATGAAAATTTTGTTCTTTTCGAAATAATCTCTCAGACTTCGATAAAGATGCTTATATGAAGAAAACTTCGTGTAAGTATCGTGGATATGATTAAGTTTTTAAACTGCGGTCACACTTTAGTATTTCAGAAGGCCAGATTTATCTCAGATTTATCTGACGACATCTCGCCCCTTTTCGATCCATTCGCATCTGCCAATCTGAAAACTGAAAACTATTTTTTTTTTTAAATGAAGGTACAAAATCTCTTTCACTTATTAGTCATGATTCATCATACCGTTCTACAGCAGCGCAGACCATTACCTGAGAACAATTACATTACATGATGCGATAAACGATGCTTTGTTCACTGTAATCGGCCGTGCAGAGCTTAATGACCATTCGGTACACAGCTGCTAGCTAATCTTCCCTCATCCATCCATATCGTCACGGCTGAAGTTTTGCACTTCGTTCGGCCGTACATGGACAGAGCCCGCGCAATACTGATCCCACAATACATTTACTTACTCGACAGTACTCAGTGATAGGCCTACTTCTTTAATAGCAGAGTCATTGTAGTGATTACAATACGTCAGAGGATATTAGATGAAGAACGTATTACGTATGTGCCACACGGCCAGCGGAATCATATTCATTAATCTTATTGCTTTCACACCACAGTATTCCTCTCGAACAGAGGACAAATGACAGAAGACAAAGAAGATTTTAATCGCTTTCGTTAGTTCATTATGCAAGTGATTTAGCTGAAATTTAACGGAGATCACGAATTTTTAGTGTTGTGTGATCTCTGCCTGTGTTGGATCATGTTACTTTGGAGTAGCCGTTGGTGTTAAGTCAACGAATCAACGAACCTGAACGGGGAGAACATTATTATTAGACATTAAAAATACGCCATGTGTACAACCGAAATTAATGACTACTCACTTCTCATTATTCCGAGGCAAATGATGTTACACGCCCTTTGATGTCTAGTCTAGGTCTATTTCTTCGTTCATTAGTTTGATTTAGGCATTCATTGTTCTGCGCGCGTGAAATAATTAGGCAACGTGGATCACACACGGACATCTGTACTTTATGTATTGCGCTTTGAGTCTACTCCAACAAGCCTTTTCCCAGAAATGTGTTAATGTGTGTATGAATGTGTGTGTGTGTGTGTGTGTGTGTGTGTGTGTGTGTGTGTGTGTGTGAGAAAGAGAGAGAGAGAGAGAAAGAGAGAGAGAGAGAGTGAGGAGAAAAGTAGAGAGAGACGGACGGATGCACCACACAAATACTGTACTGAAATGTAAAAAAATGCGTAATTTATAATTTCAACACTTTAAAACTAATTATTATGTTCAGTTAATGGCATTAGATAAAATATAAAATACACATTATCATAAATCTGTGCCTTCATGTCATGCATAATAAATTTTATCCTGAACTCTTTGGAACAAACATATCTGACAAATTTTCATCTTATAATGCATCACCAGTATCTACACTTTCTAAGAAAGAAGAAAGACATTTTCAAAGTTCTAACAAGACTGCAGCCAGTGAAAAAAATCTGAGATCATCAGCCTCTCTGAATATATACAAAGCTCTAGAGCTGTATCCTCTTCGTTCTCTCCGAAAATGAAGGAAATCATATAGGGGGATGATTTATTACTCCTGTCCTGCTAGTGCTTCAAAACTGACTAGGAACTCTGAAATTTGGGGAATTTTTTTTGTGTTCGGGGAGTGGGAGAAACGTGGTGGGGAAGTAGGGGCTTGACATTTTCTCTGAATTATCACGACCCCCATCGCGTTTTTAAAGTTGTTTTAGAGCATTTTAATACTGTTTCGTTCGTTTCAAGCAATCAGAATCGATAACCTTGGAGAGGTCAAAGCCTTGAAAGTTGGTGACATCTTGGACTGACCATCAGGATGGGCTTTATAGTAATTATACCGATTGTCAGTGGTCGATAGATTTCCTTTCTCGCAGGCATCCAGTTAGTGGAACTCGGGAAGTGGACCGTGTGACAAAAACCGAATACCTGCCTGAACTTTGACCAAACCGGGCATCATTTGGACTGTGACATTTCCGAGAATAGATCTGTTATCTGTTACTATTATTTCAGAGTGGTAATGATTGGTCCCCGCAGTTTGGCCTTCTGTTTGTATCGCGAGGAACGACAGGACGTTTCTTGCAAGAAGCAACATAGGGAGCTTGATTTGTTAGGACCTCATTTTCTGCGACTTGTCTGTTACCGTATTGTTCTCTACAGTGGTGGTTTTCACCGAATAGACAGAAAGATGGATGGAAGAATGGATGGGCGAATGGAACATCATTTATGCCCGTAGTGGACTCTTATAGAAGTAATACCTACTTTTCATATCCTAAATTCTCTCTCTCTCTCTCTCTCTCTCTCTCTCTCTCTCTCTCTCTCTCTTTAATCCACTGCAATAATGTACATTATGTAGGAACTCCTCCAACCCTTCTTTCATATCCACGCGTTCATCCCATAGACAAGAACTCCTTGACGTGCCTGTCTCTGCTTTACAACTTAACGAACTCAACACAGGCATGCATTTGGTTGCGTCACGCGCACCCAGAGTACTCGCGAGCCACGCGGTGCGTCCTGATAAAGTCATGCGGTGCGGCTCATTCTCTTATGCACATAACAGACGCATTAAGCTAATATTTTATTGGCCTGATAGGGATGTCATTTCCTTTCGTTTAGGGCTGCTTTCTTGTACCTCTCTGTCTTTCTATCTTTCTACAGTTTTCCCAATTCGCATGTCTGTTATTCTGATATACTTTCGTCAACGTTCTCTTCTTAATTTCTATAACTGAAAGTTACATGTCTGTGTTTCTTACTCTCTACCCTGATGCGTATAATCACCCCCCCCCCCTCCTCTCATCTGTCTTTCTTAACTCCATTGGGCACTTTTGTGTTTCGTATACATTCACTTTTTCACTATCTCGTAATCTACCATGTCCACCCTGCTGTCCGAATTAACAGAATTAATTGGTGTCGTTTTGTTCTGTGCTCATTCTGCCACATCTTACTATTCTTCCTTTTTTAAGACACGTCTTCCCCACCTCCTTTCACATTCTGTCATTCCCTTCTCTGTAGCGGTCTTTCCCCTTTTGCTTGTTTATTTTGCTTCTTTCGTTCTCTCCCTCTCTGTCTTCAAATCTATCGAGTTTCCACAGTTTTCGTTGGAACTTCATAAAACAAACAGCACTATCAAACCCAAAAAGCAAACCAACGACAAAAAAAAAAATGAACGCGAACATAATTTATCTTGATGTCACTTCCTTGTTTAATTTAGGCACCTCTCACCTCCCTCGAAATCTGAGACTGTTTTTTTTTTTAGGGGTTGTTTTCTTACGTCTGTTTTGTTGATAATTGTGTTGATCTTTCTTTTCCAACCTGAGTTATGACTGTAGGAACTTTAATAGGAAAGCAGCCCACGTGCTTTCAATACAAGGATACACCCAAGCAGAGCAGCTGCTACCTCTTCATGCCCAAAAGAATTTAACATGAAGTTCCTCTTTCTGATCTTATGACTATACTACCAATTCGTGTTTTCCATCCTCCAGCTAAGGGACTGATAGGAGGTATAATGCTCTAGCTCTGTCCAATATTTCTGCAAAACCCAGTCAGGAATTTCAGACTCGGCATATCTTCCTAACGTATTACCAACCTATTCTTTACAGCACAGATCTGATGGTGTCTAAAATTCTTGGGTGAGCACCAGCTGACCTACCCATCCCCCTCTTTTTTGGGAGTCGCATGGGAAGAGGGGTGGATATAACAACCTGAACAAGACAATAGTCTTTTAAGGGGTGAAATGAATAAATGTATTTAGCATTAGAGGGACACAAGAAAGAGCGTATATCTTTTTTTTTCCCTCCAAGCTTTTTCCTGAAGAAATTCGTGGATATCGTCTATATTAATTATCCAGATCTCCCCAGAATTAAGTAATTTTTTTATTCCAAACCAGGCCTAACCTTTCCCACTCAGTGTACTTTAAATTATTCAATTTTTTTTTTAGTAAATCCATTTCTTTAAAGCAACCGACAGACAGAGAAACTCGGGAAAGTGTGGTTTCAAATCATTAAGAGTTTTAAACTTGTACTGCCTGGTAGTTCACGAAACGTTCATACCTCGCTTTCAAATCTGTATTTTTCTCCCTCAGTCTCTTTTCCGCTCATTCGTTTTTCCACCCTACTTCTCATCTCCCCCACATCTTCCAGCCAAATAAAAGGAAACAAACATCTTACTCTCGTCTCTTTCCCACCTTTCTCACAGCTCACTTCACTCCTGACTTCTCGTCCTTTTTGCTCACGTTTGCCCCTAGTATTGGCGTCATCGCCTGTGGCATGTTGACTGAACGGGTAAACACGGAGAGAGAAAGGTTTACTCCTTCATCCTTTATCTTTCTTTCTGTCTCTAGCAAAGATTACCCCTCAATTTCTTTGTCTTTGGGCTGAGTTCAACAATAAATGCGCACTATGAATCAGTGTGTGTCTCCCGTCCCGTTCTCTTGGGCCGTCATCGCCTCCGCTAAGGAGGTTTTGTTTTTACTGGCGTGAGTTTGTTTGATGTGTTGGTCAACAAGATAACTCAAAAAAATGTCATTGATCAGTTTGCATGAAACCATGGATATATATAGAATTTGTTTAGAGTAAAAAATCAATAACTTTTGGTACGGAGCAAAGCAACAGAAAACATCTTACAAAAAAAAAAAAAGTACCTTTTAGATTTAACATTTGAACGTAGGCGTCTAATAACAGAAAAGGTTATCGTGCAGTTCTGGTGAAATTAGTGGAAAGGCTATGCCAGATCTGAAATAAAGTCGGTTGTATTTGTAAAAATATTTGGTGAGATACGTTCTTCTAATTCGATAATTTTTAGGTTAGACTATATGTACCAGGTTAACTTAAATGTGTGTTAAAAATTTGTGGAAAAAACTGAGTCTGGTCTGGACTTGAAACGATTATCTATTGATGTGCATCAGTCAGATTACGACGACATACCCAAGAAAATGCTTTTTAAATACAAATATAATGTCATAACTGCATACTACGCAAAAGAACTAGCAGGATAGTTTGGGCCTGGTTAGGAATACAGTTGAACACATTTTGATGCCTGTCGGACAAAAGCTGCCTGATTGTATGATTTTACTAGAGTGAAGCGTGTCTGAATTTGAAATATCTGCGAACTTGGGGGTATATTTGTTTATGTTTTAGTTGGCCCCCACCTCATATAATATTTTACCTTGGTGGATATCTTCTTCTGATTGCCTCTCTAGTTTATTACTGTTTCAAATGCATTGCTGAACGAGGAGAAGGAGGCTAAATGGCTAAATAGAGGTTGAGTCGGGCTGTAGGAAACTGTACAGCTTTGTCATGTTCAAGAAACGGGCAACACTATGCAGCAAAAATTCACTTTAGTCTATAATAATAATAATGCGGTTTATAAATTTTGTATCTAGGCTAAAGTCCTCTCACACAACTTCACATTATTAGATTGTGTCTTGTGTTTTTGTTTTCTTGTGTTGTTCTTAGAAGCCAACAGCAAACTGTTTATCAAGATAAGGGAACCGCTATGACTTGTAAAATTCGGATAGGCGAGTTTCACGTAGCTTTGGGGACAATAAATTGTTTCTCGAGTATTCACGCAATAACTTCATAATCAGTGAGCGGAACAAACAGGAATGTTCAGTTCGTGCTGTCACATAATCGAAACAAGACATTGTTGCCATGAAAGTCCCACAAGGCACAGAATCATTTTTTAAAAAAAGCGGACAGTAAATTTAAGAAAGTTTACGTCCGATGAACTCTAGCCCGTTGGCTAAGTCTTTAATGTAGTTTACTCAGTCAACTTTGAATTGTTATAATCCTGTTTTGTAATACTGTTCAAAGTCATAATCTGACAGAGTAGAGATTCACCTACCAGTTTTATTGCCCACTTATGATACCCGCCTACACACTACATGTACTCAAAAAAAGGAACAAGATTATCCATCCATCCATCCATGAGTCCCTCCCTCCGTCTGTCCGTCCGCCAATTTCTGTCTTTCCTTCTTTCTTTCTTTTCTCTTCTCAACACTATCTAGATCCATATTATTGTGAATGCCATCCGGCATCCAGGTAGCTTCGAGATTTTTCTCCCCTTCTTGTTTCTGGTAGAAAGAAAAGGGTAACGGCAGCGCACTGGCACTGCGCAAACTGCTTCCGGTACGAAAGGTCAACAGCAAGGTTTACCTAGCAGATTATGGCGTATTAGCCGTAGGTAAACATAAACAAAGGGCCGAATGAGCGCAGAGGAACGACGAATAAGACGACTCTGTAGACATATTATTGAGTTCATAGAGGGGGGCAGATTCGCTGAAATTTGTGCTATAATCGAGTAAGATGCTTTAAATTCTGAACGATCCAAAATGAAAGCAGTACTACATACACTATCGAAATTACTACACCGGAACAGCAGCACTCTTTAATCAATATTAACAATTTGTGTTGACATCAATATCATTACGAAGACATCGGGAAGAGATCCGGCTTGTAAAGAACCAAAAAAATTCTAAACACTAGGCCTACAGACTTAGGCAGGATCATCTTAACTAAACTTTTATCTGCACTGGTTTGATATCGTTGTATTTTACGGAAGAAAGGTTGAAAATGTAAACCTTTTTTAAACCCGACAGGAATTTATTTCACAGACCGTAAATAGTATCCGACATGCTCACACAAATCCGATGTTAACATTTAAAGGCTATCACCAGTTCACTAATCTGAGGAACCACAGCCTACAAAGCCGGAAAATAGCAAGTACTCGTATTCGATTGTAGTGAGTATTGCCAAAATATTGGCTCCAAATCATATATATTTTTATTGGAACGCCCATCCCCATATAGACAGCCGCTTTCTCTCTAAGAAGGGCAGCCAGGAAGCGGCGGGGGACGGTGTCCCTCATCCCAGAACATTAATGGGATGCTCAGGTGCTCATGTCGAACCACTTCACAGTGAAAGAAATCAAAAACGTGTTTGACTTTTATTCTTCAAAGACCCGAGTTTCTCCTCTTGTTTGGGACTTGGGGAAAAGGAGGAGGCGGTGATGTGGTTCAAGCACGTACTTCTTCCAGTGATGCAGTTTGCAAGAAGTGGATCAGAGAAAACGTGGAGAGAGAGAGAGAGAGAGAGAAAGAGAGAGAGAGAGAGAGAGAGAGAGAAGCAGGATCGTATTTACCTTTTCCTCCTTTCTTCCTCTTTACCATTTCGTTACTGTGTGGGACCCCATGTTCCAGGCAATAATGGTCTTCGTCATCACCATTACAGTCAGCGAACATTACCAATCAAGTATTGCAACATTACATGCTAGCATTTACTATAATATGGTTTAATTGAGGAATTTTGATATTTATAGGTAGGTAGGCAGATTCAATGAATACAAGTTGACTATTTCAGGGAAAAAAAAAAAAACCCGCTAAATTTATTGCTCTCCCTACCGTCGTCATTTTTGGTCTACGCCTATGCCACTATCATCCGCACGACCACCATCAGTGACAACACATCAACCTGTAGTACCTCTACCAGCTGCTGCCTCAACAAACGTCACTACAATCAGTAAACGATCGGCACATAAAATAATGTCCCCTTGTATTTATACCTATGCTTCTAAGCTCCGAAGCCTGCAATTTAAGGACATAATTCTTTTTACTGAGCCCAGTCCATAGACTGCGCATGCTCCAAATACTGTTCGTTTTAGCGGCCATTGAAGCACAATGGAACTTCAACTAACCATCGCTAACATTATTGTAGTATTAACAATACCTTACAGGGTATCACTGGCTTGCGTACTGTAAACTTTAACGGAGATCCGAGATGATCATTCCGTTGCTTTTCTTCATTTGATAACTGAAACATGCTGTTCCATTATGGGAAATAATCTGCCACAGAAGGCTAGCATAAGTCTTTTTATGTATAAACGATAATAATATCTTGTCTGTTATTCACACTTTATATATAATTTGTTGTGCTGTGTAAAAATTTCACTGTTCGAGTGTTTGTAAGAAAGTACATCTTACTCCGGGCAGGACAGTTTATGGTAGCACCGTACACGTCAATAGTGTAGACGTTAAGGAAAGGCTGTCTCTTANGGGGGGGTGGGAATGCATTTTGTACCTCCTCTGTATTTGAGACTTTTTTCTAGGTATTCTTTCTTTTCTTTTGTCTTCCCCATCCCGATCCCTTGCGTTTAGTTTGGCATGCTGTGACCACAAACTATGATGAAAGGAGTCTTCCCTCAGTTTATAGTTCGCATCACGAGGGCTCCTTGAAGATTTCGGGCACCTATTAATAGGCCAAATCAACCTGAAGTTGTGCCCTGAATGAACATTTCTGTCTTTAGAATTATTACAGGAAGTTATGATCATTGTACTAGTCAGCGCTGGAGCTTTTTTTTTCTGATGCGCCAAGTTCGTCACTCTAACTTTATGCGATTTTCTTCGTTGAAAAACATAATAATAATAATAATATTAATAAAAAAAACCAGTGCAATGTCAAACAGACGCCACTAGGTTGAAAAAAAAGGTAGCTGTAATATTAATATCGTGGAAGACACACGCGACGTGAAATTTGCATTTGGGTCTTGCAAAAATGGAACCAACTCTTGTGTGTGTGTGTGTGTGTGTGTGTGTGTGTGTGTGTGTGTGTGTGTGTGTGTGTGTATTTGGGGGAGGGAGCGGGTTGGGAAGGAGGAGAAAGGGGAGGTTGGATTAGAATCCTCCAAGATCCTTTCTGTGACTGTAAGACTTGACCTCGTCTCTTGCAGAAGCCGATGGGCGTATCTACCAAATATTTGGTGAACTAACACGGAGTGTTTAAGTTATGGTTGTAAGCCGTGTATATAAACATGGGATTGGTGGGGGCGGGGTGAGGGAGAGGCGAACCTCGGCTAACACAGAACAATGGGCGGCTAGACAAACGGTTATTGTCGAGTGGTTGAGTTCGGGTCGGCTCGGGGTATACTTCATTATTCTGCCTAGTCTCCTCAGTAAACTGATGTTCTGCTTGCTTTTCGAACAGAGGCGGAAACAGAACCTTTTATTTGGCGATGATGCCAGTTTTTTTTTCTTTTGTATCTGCTCCGTATAAAATGTTGAGAAAAGGTCTCGGTTTTTTATCCGGGGGTGGGAAGGGAGGCAGGAAAAGATTGCTCGTCAATAAAAAAAGACAAAAAATGTTTAGAATATCTTCATTGTAGGCCTTCACTAATTCACTTCTTAACCAGTACAGTCAGTCGCACCAGTAAAGGTGATCGAACCCTTTTGATAGCCATCAGAAACATGATAGTCAATAGATAAAAATTAACCTGACTTCAACACACATCCACGATAGTGGCCACAATAGATAGGTAATAGCAAGGCTCAGGATGGCTTGGTGGAAAAGGTCCATGGCTTTCTTTGCGCCTTTCTCACCCCGTCGGATCCGTCCCCATCCGTTGGCAACGCTCCTGTCTCGGACTCTCAGCCGCTGATCTGCTCTTGTATTGGGGGAAGCATGTCTGGCACCACTCTACAACTATACCGGCTTTGTTATTAGTTTTTATAAAGGGTTAATAAACTCAGGTTTTGTTTTGCTTTGTTCTTCTGTCTTCGCCCTCTTGCATTTCTTTGATCTTGTTTAACTGCGTAATTAATGACTTGAGCCGCATGGGCTGCCATTTGTGTGGTGATCATAATTATTGTGCCTTCGGTTTTGAGAATGGACAGGTGCTTATAGCACAATGTGAAAAATGTTCCGAAGACTGAACTGCAATATCTCCATATATCGAAAATGAAAGAAACGTAAGATCCACTTCCGTTGCTGGTCCACACGTCACATATTTGTTTTACAATTTGCTCCTAACTGACAATAGAAATTTATAACTGAATTAAATACAGCTGTGAGGCTGTTAGCCACCGCACATTCCTTTACTATGGCAACGCAGCTCTCTGTTCCATATTATTATGCACACTCCAGTGCGCTCAGTATATGTTTTCGTTACCATGGCAGTCCATAATTTAAATAGTTACTGTGTATGAAATCATACATCCTGCTGATGCAGATATGGAATCATGCCGATCACAATCTTACGTGATAGGAGTACTTCACATATCCTGCAAAGTACTACAAGAAGAATGAACTTTCCCCCTACAGTATAGAAATTATGTGATTTACTGCACAGATAATAAGCTAGATCTATTAGCAAAGTAAATTAATAAAAAATGGATACATGTGTGTGACAGAATCACGCTGGTTTCCTTGTGTCAGAAGCAAAGAATTTTCACACATCAATTTTTTTCTTTGACCAGCCCATTCCAAATGAGGATTAAAACTTGAGTCTCAATTTGAGATTTTGATGTTGAAAGGTCAGGATTCTCCTCCAAAAGATTGCAAGGCGTTTTAACTCCGTCATGAAATAATATATCCCTGTATTCTCTGGAAGATAGGGCCTCATTTGTGTGTAGAGTGAGGCGACGAGCTGATTATGGTCTGGGTATGGAACTTGGACATTATGACTTTGGAATCTGTGTTAGTAGTCATCTGCATGTGGCGGCCACCTGACTATCACGGTCAGTCCATTTACTTCTCTACTGGTATTATACATGCCTGTTAGGACTGAAACTAGTGGTCTGAAATAAGTGCATGTCCCCATTCATAGTCTACAGTCCTCATATTCGTCTGTGTTGTGGATTTTAGGAGTGCTTACCACTACCATCCCCTTGTCTTAATATTCCTTTCGACATACTAAGCTGTACTGACTGTGCAGTCTACTGCTATAGTTTAGCGCTCTCTCCAGTAGGTATTGTTACAACAATAGCGTAATATTTGTCCGACTTGTGTGCGTGCATAAATATAAAATGTAGGATGTGTAGTTTTCATTTCGCAGCACTTGATATAGCAATATCTATACATCCGCTTGTTCTTCCCAGACGAAAAAAAAAAATGCCCAAATCTTGTCGTCGCTCGCGCCTCTTGTCCAGATTAGCATAGTTAAACAAGCTGAACGACTGCATGTCTCCGTTGAGTGGCCTTCTGCCCCTAGCTTCTGTGTAGTGATCTCAAACCTCTTGCAAGCTTGCGTTTGCGAAGTTTTCATAACTGTTGAGGCAAACATAGATCTGTCTGAGATTAAAAATTGATCAAGCCAAGAAATATTTAAATCAGCAAGTTCTTGAAATAGATCATCCACAGTACTTACGCCCTTTCGAGATTTCAGTTCCTTCCTCGGCATGCTATTCATGGCTTACATTGGGCGTCACTCCCTCTTGCCACGGTGTAAAAGTACGCCAGCATCATGACAAGCTTTAGCATTTTAACCGTAAAACTAGTCTTTAGGGCAAGAATTATGAAAAACAAGCATTGTGTACGTAGAGCTATATCTAGTTCCCCATTTCCCCGAAACTAATATTGTATATTTTTACGTTACTTCTGTTAATATATAATAATGATGTATTGTCTGTTCATTATATATCATATAATCTATTATTTTAAACATGATATCACTGGGAAATTATCTAAATGGTTGTACACGTTTTTCTTACTAGTAACTGTAGATGGATAGTCGATGTAAGAGGCGTATTTTAGAAAATTCTTGATTTATATCAACTACTGAATACAGTACAAAGTCTTCTACTAAGATCTCGCCGCTTATTATCCCGTTTCTGCTCTATTCATGAAAGTGATATTTAGCACGGCTACAACAATCTTTTCACATAAGATCCCACTCTGACTAGTCACGGTGGATTTTTCTTCGGTAATCTTTGATAACAATGACAAGGAATAATTCATTTGCGAATCATGCTGAACGTTTCTTGTGTGTTCTTCAACAGATCTGACAATATGAATGGGCCGATCAAACAACCACTTAGCATATTAAGAACTGTCATAACAAGAACGGTCAAAGAACTCCTTGGATGCCTGAGCACGGGAAATAAGATCAAGGCACTACATCAAGCAGTGCAGTGCGTGGGATGATTCAGTGGGGTTTTACAAAATCGTGACCGACCTTGTTAACGAAACAAGTTAAAAAGTAACAAGTTTTTTGTTTTTTTTTAAGATTAACAAGTTTAGTTTCATCTTCACCCTTGTTTTAGTGAAGGGATTCATCAAATTGCAGAGGATTTGTTGACTCAGTTGGTTTTCAGTTGCCACTTATAACCCGCTATGGTACTAGAATTATTGTTCCTTACAAACATAGGCACCCATTCTATCAATGGACTAAATAAGATTGTCTGCTACATGGATATTATTCATTATCACTTGATGTAGTGGCAATACAGTGAATGAATTAATGAGGGCAAATGGGTAAAAGACTCTAGGCAAAATTTGAAAGTATAAGTCACACTAGGGAAGACATGGGCATCAGAAATGTACAAGCTCTGAGCCATGTTGTTTTGCAGATGTAAGTGCAGATTCCTGCGCTTTTGACGTCTTACTGACATCAACAAAATCCCTCACGCATTCTGCCAATAAGACCCACGATGGACTAAGCTTTATCAGTTTGTAGAACCGTCATAATTTACTTCAAACAAATGAGAAGAAGGAATGTGTCTATGATTTCGGGCAAAAGCTTGCCGATTGCCAGGAAAGTAGAGAAAATAAAATAAACCTGAAAGCAAAGTCTCTTGCAGATTAAAATGTAATGTAAGACATAATCAGAAACGTAGTCTTTGGTTAGATGGCCTCATGATTTGGTGTCATAACTAGGAATTAGGCTAGTAACAGTATTCTGTGAAATTAACATGGCAGATCAAGGAATAAAAGACCCATAAGTAATATTCTGGTCACAGCATTCAAAACCGAGTTGGCTGAAGCATTTTTTTCTATTAGTTTCGTTGTTTTCCAATGGATAAGCTCAACACATGTTATGCTTTTTTCAGTGCCGGAAAGTGATGGGTCAAGGAACTTCATACGGCTGGCTTGCAGTCAAAATTTTTGTCTACACCTCCTCATATTTACTCAACGGCTTGGAAAATATGCTGGAATCCTTGTCACTGCAACTGCTAAGCACCACGCAGATATGAGGAATGATTACTGAGTGGTAAAATGTTTGCATCTTCCCATTGCCATCTCTGCGAATCAGGAAACAAGATTTGTGCACCAGGCGGCTAAAAAAGCCCAATCTCCCACTTTCTTTAATTTTCCCTTTGTCCGCATGAAATTTAATGATCGGCATTAGAGACGTAGCCTACATGTCACCACAATGGGGGTCGCGCGCACACAGTGCTCAGACATTGCTTGCCAATATCAGGTACTCGCGCACCGACTACCGTAAAACTACGGGGATGTATAACCCACTTCTTTTAATCCTGACAGCATGTGAATGTAAAAACAAAATGTGCAGAAATCGGGATAGCAAATAATAAACTACGACAAACTATAATCGAAAATTGTATTCCTTTAACTAACCTGTGTAAAACTCGACTAGCAGCGCTTGAAAAAATCAGGACATAAGTAACAAATATTGAATTACTTTCTAACGGTTTCTTAGAGCAGCAAATCGAGCAGATAGTTCATACTGCGGGATCCTCATTACTAGAGTGTCGGTCTGAAAAGTATGGGCTGAAATAAGGCATGTTTTTGAATATTACAAATATATTAAAAAAAAATCGGGCATTCTTTAATCTTTAATCTTGTGATCGGAACCTCGTGACACAGATGCGATTACATTGTAGCTTTTTCAGTATCGGTTCACATCACTTATTATAACTGACATATTTCCTTTTAGCGTTCAACCAGAGAGAAAAACTGAAAACCTGCGTGAACCTGGCCAGTTTACTTCCTGTTCAGCCCGCCGAATTTTTTTTCTTCAGAATTTCATGTTATTCGTATCTGAGATAGCTCTAGAGCAATCACTCTTCTTTATGCAACCTACGCAAGGAATAGATGGAGAAAAACGAGGGATAATTAGTTCTCTTAGGAAGAGCCTTTTAGAATGGCTAAGAGCAGCTGTAACTATACTGTGTCAAACAGTCTTGTTCATAAACTACCGCCTTTCATTAAATTAGACCATGACATCTCCACTGCTTGGAATAGAAAAATAATGAATCATGTTAAAAGGGAAGGAACTCTGAAATGAAAAATGAAATTACTGCATGTCCAGATTATGCACCAAGAAGAACCAGAAATGTATACTGTGTAAAGGTCCCAGTTTCTCCCGAATGCTGTCCTGCAGTGATGTTAACAAACCCCTGCGAACTGCACCATTAGAGGTCCGACTACTTCGGTGCGGTAATCGAGGGACACAATAGCACAGACAGCGACCCATGTCACAGTAAATAGATTTTTGCCCCGTCCACCGAGCCCGCCTGTCACTAGTGTTCAAGCCCAGTCTTGTCTGTTCCATTCATTCATTCATTTTGCTCCAGCTGTCTTTCATTCAGAGGCGTGCTGGTCGTAGTTGCAGCCTTGGCTTTGAAATTCATCCTTCCGCCCGTTGATTACATGCCAGTTAACAGATGCTGCTGCCATGTTGTGATGTCGCTGTCAATGATGTCATTGATGTTGTCACCGCTTGCAACGACTTTGAATATGTGCTGGAAAAAACGTTCTATGTATCGTGCAGTATAGCTTATCAGTGCACAGCAGACTGGGAGACAAACGTGTGTCATATATCTCGCAGCCTGAACAACATTGCTATGTACAAAAGGAAAGAGCAGATACATCAGATCTTTAGTAGTACCATCCACAGAGAGGTGCAATGGATTTTTGCCATGCCTTCAAAATCTTCACAAGGCTTTTGCCGCCAATAATCATAATCGAATACCAAACTCAATACAGTATACATGAAATTTGCGACAGCTTATTATCGATACAAATGGGACTCTTAATTATTGCGTTATTATTACAGTAGCTTAAAAACGTGTTCTTATGATTTATATTTTATTGTTATATTCGCAATAAGACTACTGGGACCTACTCAAAACAACCCTCTCAAGTGCAATAAAGATATGAACAACAACAACATTTAAAAAAAAAACAAAAGATGTTACATGATTTTTGCTCGGATCTGATTCCCCACAGGATCGAAAAGATCTTAAGGTCTAAAACTTTAAGAAGATAAGATAAGATAAGAATGACTTTATTATCCTTAGAAAGGAAAATTGCCTTGGCTGTGGTACATGAGAGTAAATAATAAATAATCAAATAGTCTTAACATAGTAGTACATAACTCATTACAATACAATACTCAGACTAACTCACATTCATGCATACTGCCATACGATTCATAAATCAGGTTACAAACTAATCACAACAATAATCACTCGTTCACTTCACATGTTAGTCTCATACCCCCTCCCCCCTCCCCCACCACTTCTGGCCATTCTCTCTGTGAGTTTACAGTGCAGTGTGCCTTTTTTTTTTTTAAGATCTACTGTGACGGAGAGTCCCTCATCACTCTGACTGAATGCGCCACGAAAGAATTTCTATATCTCTCTGTTCTGCAACACAGGGACAAAAGTCTGCCGCTTCGAACTGATGTTTTATATTTATTAAATAAAAAAAACAACTGTTTCTAAATGAATTCAGAAAACACAATAACGAACTAAAAATAGGCATCGTTTGTGCAAGTTAAAGTTACAGGATTTTGTCAAAATCTATTTACGCAAATATGACCGAGATGGTACAAGGATAATAATATGATAAATAGAAGAGACAATCCCTATTCTATTCCACATTCCTACTCAAATTTAGGGAGCATTCAAATTTATGTTGGTGGTCATGGACTTACTCCAATCATTCAACTGTGGCATATGGGACCACTCATCTACGTACGCCGATAGGCTGTTGTAGACAGCCCGTAAAGTTCCCACACTGAATTCTTAGATATTCTACCCATCACCGGCGGCCGACTGACTGTAAGACCACTTGGACCCAACTGACTTTAAGGCCACTTGGAGCGTTTTTATCATAGAAAGATACGACTAATGTTTTTGTGTGACAACCTCACGGAGGCAAATGCTCCGCCGAGACCGGAGATGCGGGGAGACTTGTTTGAAACTCTACAATCCATCATACGCAGAACAGGCCGATGGCATTGAACGCACCGGCTCAGACAGCTCGGCGGTCAATTCGAGTTAGAAGACGAAAGAACGAGGCTGAGGATTTGCTGCCAACATGCATTCATTTCTTCACATTTATGAATGTATTTATATGCTTATGTTTTTGAGTTGCAGAAAGATGAAGAAGTAAACTGCGCGCGACCGAGCGCGGAGAGTGTGGTTATGTGTATGAAAGAGTTATTAGCGCAATCGTTATATCTATCTTAACGCTTAATAAATAACGTTGTTTAGAATATAACGAAAAGGGGCAAAAAACTGACAAAGGAGAAAGCGAGGAGGGGTCTGTGGAAGAGTGGATGAGAATGTTAGTTGAGTGTGTGAGTACCAGATTAATCAAGCCACGATTTTGGAAAGTAAGGCAATAATAGCACCAGCAGCATAACGAATTACTGGGAGCAAGAGAAGAAGGAAAAGAGAAAAGAGCTTGCAATTCTGCATGGAACAGATCATTAATTTGAAAACCAGAAAAAAAAAAATGTAACTGCCCGAAAAAAAAAAAATTGGATTCGGTCGATACGCTGTTTGACTGTGTGGGATCCCCAGAAGCGTCCGCCTCTCGGGGTGTCGAGTTACTTGATTGACGTCGTTGCCATGGCGACAGCTTTCACAAACGCGACGGGCGTAACGCTATACCGGGGAGGTGGCGGCTTCGACCAATGGAACATGAGCTCTGACATGCCAGCTTGGCAAAGGTGCTTTACACCGCTTAGGTTATAGCTTTGCTAGCTAGACAAGGCAAGACCAGGCCAGGCCAGGCCAGCCAGCCGTACTAAATACCCGACAACCCGCTCAACCCTTGTGCGTGGAATCCATACACAACATGTTTTAAAACCGCTTTCGCAAAGTAAATTTATACTCCTCTCTTTCTCCTTCGTACGCGTACCAGGCCAAAGAAACAGCTGACAAAAGCGGTTTATAAAGTGGTGTTTATATTTTTCATCCTCCTCTTCAAATTCTGGTCATATTATACTAGGCGATCTCACAAGTCACTGTTTCAAAGTGATTTCCGGTGCGACTGAAATATGGACCAGGCCTAATAATAATAATAAGAAAGTCGACACACTATTTTCACCAACGTGATATGACAGTCTGCTGATGTGCAAAAGTTATCAGACACTACTGTCATCTGCTCACCTCCCGACTGTTGCACGGATCCGTGAGTTACATTTCATATCATGGAGGTTGTGTAGAGCTCGTGGCAGTAATCTTTATTCTACGGAAGTTGCAGCCCTATCAAGGAAGTGAATAAGTCTTTCATGTTATCTACGTAGCAAGTTCTGTGTCACCGTAGCGCCCTTCAGCTTCATCAAAGCAACTGAGCATACTAGAAGTTTCAGTGTATTCTCGTCTGGCTCGGTAAACAATGTTTGAGGCTTTCATAATTATCACGGATTACTAGATCACAAGTGACGGTAAGATCTCTTCTGTGTCAGATAACAATAAGAGTAAAAATAATAACAAAAAAAAATACCAACATTAATAGCAAGATTCATTTATATAGTGTTTATCCTAAAACATATGGGTTCACACAGCATTCACGCAAACACACATTACATGCCAGTGTGCAAGCTAACTTGCGGGCATGCACGCACTCACACACAAACAAACACATATACACACACAAACACACATGCACATACAGACAGACAGACAGACAGACACACACACGCACGCACGCACGCACGCACGCACGCACGCACGCACACACACACACACACACACACACACACACACACACACACACACACACACAACACAGACTAAACATGTTCGTCATATTCCATGAAATATTTGTCTGAAAAGACGATTGAGATAGAACAGTTAAGGTTTCACTGAAATTAGTGAAATGAGAATATTATGAAATGTTAACTTTTTCGAAATCAAAATGGACATTCATGGACTGTATTACTGTGGAAAGTCTGGTCTAGTTTTTCATTCTAATATTATGATTCGGTGACAGTTTTTAGTCTTTATTGTTGTGGAGAATGGTCATTGTGTGAGTAAAGAGAGAAAGAAAGAGAGAGAGAGAGAGAGAGAGAGAGAGAGAGAGAGAGAGAGAGAGAACATACCCTTTTTACTTTAAAAGTTTGTTGATGTTAGAGTGTGCTGGTCATTACTTGTAATGATGAAAATGATGAGTGAAATAACCATGTAAGTTTAGTAAAATATATATAATTATATATATATATATTGTGTGCCTTCGAGCGTCATGCGTCTTATCCCAAACAGCTGATTCTCATGAAAATAATAATAACAACAACAATAATAATAATAATAATAATGTAGTATAATAATAATAATAATAATAATAATGAAATAAAATATAACAGTTATAACATTGTAATAATAATAAATATAATAATAATAATAATAATAAATAATAATAACAATAATAGTAATAATTAAACAATGCAGTAATAATAATTATAATAATAAATAATAAAAAAAATAATATAATAATAATCCATGTACTATAGTTCGTTCACAAGTAAAAGGAACAAGGTTTTTCTTCATTATTGCTAATGAACGGATTGTTTCGAAATTGTGCTTGGATCCTTTTATAATGTCGCTAGGCTATAAAAGATGTCGTAATAATCGTAAGTAAATATCGCAATTCCCGCTTTGTCAAACAGTTAGTCCTTTTTTAGCAAAGTGACGTTGAAGGAAAATACCAAAGCAACGGTGTGCTGGAATTCGGTTATTTGCATTGTCACTCCCGATTAAGGTAAAGAAATAACAGATGTGGAGGAGAAAACTAGTCTAGACTATTTCATGTTCTACGAACGGGATCAACATGAACAGTGTGAAGATCTTTACACGGCATAGTTCTAGACACTTGACATTAGTCCACTGGTTCCGCTGACCATGCGGGAGAGGTGATAGGATACCAATCACACAATCACACCAAAACTCTTTACAGTTGAATGCCCTGGGAAAAAGTTGAACCGCGGCGAGCAGTAGGAACCATCCTTATCCATGGAGAGAGTAAAAGAGAGAACTATGGTTCTGTGGAAACTGTGGAAACAGTTCTGTGGAAAATTATCTCCAAGAAACCGGTATGCCCATACACAGATCTGCTGTGTCGAGTTTGTTGTTTTGCAGTCTTAGAATTTTCCGTGATCAGGAAAAAAAAAAGTATAGAGTGGACCGGGTGCTAACTTCTCGCACTATAGTAAGATATTAAATAGGAAGAAAACAAAACAATGAACCATTTCTCATTATTTCACAAAAACGGCATTGTTATATTTGCAATGTCAGTGAAAACTTTTGAATACTTTGAATTTCTACCTTTAACAAAGGTGAAGGAGGTTAGGCGATCATATTTTATGTTTATATTTATACATTAACTAGATTTAATATTATGATCCCATTGTATGTATAAGAAAAGGAGAATATGGTTAAAGAAAGAATCTTGACCTTGTAATGAATGCAGTGGAAGAATCAGTTGCCGTAATTATGGAAAAAAACTAGTTGTCTAATTCTGAGGGCTTGTTGCCCTACGCTCAGAACGGGGGTATATATGGGTTAATGACGTCACATGAGAATACTTTTTTAAATATTTTGACGGACGTGGCTTTTGTTTACCCCTCTGTCATGGCTTCTCGCAAATTGAATGGCAGGTCCAAATCTTTCGGTTTGAAGACCAACGAATACCGCTACCGACTGCTTTTAAATGACTGACCGACTTGACAAGTGTCGGCGCTGTTGAACGCAATTCTACTACTAGGATGTAAAATGTCAATTTGGTGTTGTGTTGGGGACTACCTTTGGATATTAACTTTCTAATTTATAGTCGTCTTTGCAATTTCATTACATTGCTTCATTGTCTGTTAGTAAATGCCTCTAAAGCGAATCCTGAATATTCTTTTTGTGTTCGTTGCCCTTTAGCAGTTTCTACCAAATCGTTGTTTTTTTTGTTGTTTTTTTTTTAAAGTTTACGTTTTCAAGTTTCATACTGTACAACAGTGCATGTTTGAGAAACTTTACCTGTTATGATTTATGAAGAAAACTCATACCACAGACACAGAGACAATGTGAAAAAAAATTATGACAAATTGGTTAAGAAGCCTACATAAAATTTGGAAACAATCGGTTCAAAAGACAAAAATGTATCTAGAAAGAAAAAAAAAACCAGCCTTGTTCATCTTGAAGTGAACGCACTACAATAACAATAATGAATCCATTCCGAGTAAAATTACATAGCATGGTGCTCAGTAGCACAGAGAGAACTAGCAAAATCATGACAAATTGAGACTTGGTCTTCCAGACGCAGGAGAACAATACCCAAATATTGTTTTCCCTGTTCTTGTACTCTTTGGTATTGACATCGTTGTGAAAGGTGACCATAATGATATCATGCAATCATGTTTGTAGGATATAAACTTTTGTTCGGGGGGAAGGGAAGGGGAGCGGGAGGAAATATGAACTAAATCCATCTTTGATTGCATGTGCGTTAATATTATTTCGCGAAGATTTTATGATGCCATTTTACAGGGCGAACTGGCCATGTAATTCCTCTGTGCAGACTCTGTTACAGAAATCTTCCTGGGACACATGCCACCTTTAGCCTGGTAGACTGTTCTTGGAGTTCCTGTCTTGCTACGAAGTACACTGATACATCGATCCGACAGAGCTATAATGTTAAGGGCAGCATGTATTTCATATGTCCGAGTGTATATTTATCATAAGTACTTAAAACACAGCAGCTCATTGTTAGGGACAGTACTTTGTTGAGTTTATAATGTTTTGTTACGATGTTCGTCATAATTACGGTAATTGTAGTGCAGTGGAAGTATCTAAACCGAAATGAAGGAACCATGATAGTGGCGATGCAGGAAAAAAAGTGTGCTGCCCAGATGATCCACATGAACCTTATTATTGTGTGCAGAGTTTACTATGTGTTGGAACAGTAATGGTTGTCTACTTGCAGGGGCAACGCGTCTTCTGCGAAGAAGACAGATCGTAAAGTACGTGTAGCACTTCTATGAAACATGTTCACATACACTACAGTCGTACTAGAGATGTCGCACTCCTCATGGGCTCAAAGTACTTTCCCGAGCGGTGACTTTAATGAAAAACGGTATGTGGTTCAGTTCATTCCTGGAAATCATCAGGACCGTAACCAAAGAAACCGTTGGATTGAAAAATAACAAAACCCATATTTGAGCGAATTCCTGTCAGATAAAACGATATTTCCGATTAAGAGGTTTCGGCTTAACCGACTTTCACTGTTGAGCTATAGTCATGGACTTGCAACATGCTGTCTTAGTATTGTATGGACATTGACGTGGAAAGATTGTGAGCATGGAGTTATGTTCATATATTGTTGGACACCAATAAAAAAATATCAGCATGCTGTTGCAAAGCTACCTTGTACTGATGGCAGAACGGAAAATCACGATAGGTTAAAATAGTCCATGTTTGTTATTGAACAAGTAAAATTCACATTCCGCTTAATGGTAATCCGCAAAATGGAGAAAACATAATAGGAAAATATGACTTTTATGTACCCTTTAGGGAAATTGTTTCTGCAATTCCATGCTGTGATATACATCTCATGCACAATACACATTAATATAGAACGGTGTACCTATGCGTATCAATAGTCGATATTAGAAATGAAATCCATAACAATGTCATTACTAGTCTCCTCGGTGCAGCGCCTTGCTTTTCCCATTTACCCCTCCCTCCCTCCCCCCAGGTCTAAAATCAGGTACTCATTTATATCTGAGCGGAGTGAGGAACAGGAGTTAAATGTTTTTTCAAGGACACTACAATACAGACCGTCCCACTTGGGAATGAAATCTTTAGTCGGGTAGATATACGATCGCATTCCAAAAAAAAAATCTAACAAAAGGTTTCTCAACAGTTTACAGTCCAAATGGATGTGGTGAACAGCAGAATAAAAGTCTACCAAAACCCGAGATCCGGAAGTATGTTAAACGAGGTCAGGTCCAAGATGGCCACCGCCGACCTTGAAAATGCAGTATGGGGTTTAGTTTTCATAAATGTAGGTCTAGAATACTGTTTTTGGTGTTTAGATTAATGTTTTCAGGGTCAAGGAATTCCGTGGCACGAATAAAAATACCATTTGTCCCCATCAACGACTCAAGCCAGTATGGCACGAAAATATGTCTTAACTTTACGTTTACTTTGAGACAAGCTTCACGTGGTCAAAGCTGTGGGTTAATATGGCAGTTAGAACTTTTCATTTCTTTCTTTTTTTTTTTCCAAAACCCTTTTTAAAGGAGAAATCTTCCCATCCTCATCCTGATAATTATATACATTACTTGCCACAACGTATGATCTGACGGCATAAATAAAGTCCTTCCTTTCTTAATTTGGCGCAACATGAACAGCAAAGAGAGTAAAATCAATCGAATCAGGCAAGATATACGGATGTTTTACAGGCATTATGAAATGACAAATGACAAATTCGTCTGAAGATGAAAAAGATGCGTACTGAACCCCTCTAACAGGCATAAGATGATCGCTCCAAAACGAGTTCATTGTTTACTGATTTAATCAGGAACAATGTGACCAGATACAAGGTGAAAATCAAATATGGTAAACAGGTGGTAACTATAATTTCCTACTGATTCCATCCATTCTGTCTTACTCAATATGGATAATATGATGTTTATCACCTCAATGTGTTTCGTTCACATAGCGAAATGTTAGTTTAAAATGGTACCCCTTAAAGAAAATACAGGTAATTAAATAAAGGCATGAAATAATTCGGTTGCCAGTAACTCCATATCCTTAAATCCAATTTCAGTGATGTTAATATTATAATAGCTTACAGGAAATGAGCCATTTCAATTATTTCTTCCATTAGGAATCCGTACTTTCACCTCTGAGTGGCAATAACGGGAAGTTCCGGACGCTTGATAGTGATAGACTTTCATGTTATTATTCACCACGTACACTGGGGCCTAAAACTGTTGAGAAACATTTTGTTAAATTTTCATATAGGGGGTCGGATGGCTCTTTTTCATATATCTACCCGACTACTTACACATGGCAGTTTTCAGATTGTTACCAAGTAACACAATCACGCTGTTTCCTAAACACAACTTCCGCTTCATCACAACATTTTCTAATAACAAAATGCTTTTTTTTTTCTAAAGTATAAATCACAACTCCTTTTACATGCAATTTATTGCATGTTCAAATAAAGTTGATTTGACTGTATCAGCTTTGCGCCAATTATAATGAGAGATAATATTGAATAGCGCTGGTTACAAGGTTAGAGGTTTCAATTTCATAACGTTATGAAACACATAAATTATCAGTGCTATTCTGGACAGCAGCACATATTTGGAACCATTGAGTCGTATGTATCTACTGACCAAGTTATCACCGCACATGTTGAATGATACTACTATGTCGGGTTTAAATTCTGTCCCATATTCTTCATTTAATCAACACGCAATTATGCAGGTTTGTCTACATGTGTATTTACTATACATAAAGATATTTTTTTTAATATGAGTTGAGTTCAAAATAAATAAATAAATTGAAATTGAAATAAAAGTCTCGAAACTAATTATATGAAATATCAGCCTGATGGAACAAAATATCATTGAATCAGTTTATGCAAAAAGATTATTTTTGTAAGCTTCACGTCAAAATTAATCACTAAATGCATTAAAATCCTAATTCTGTTCAAAATTTATGAACTTCAACAATTCAGATTTTATGCATTTAAAATTGGGCACATGTTTGTTGGTGGATATTGTCTGATAATGATTTAAATTTCAAATGTCTAGGTGCCATGATTATTTTAAAGCTGAAAAATTAAATAAAAAATACGCATTATTATTTCCTTATAGCAAGTCAGGTGTCAGTCTGACCCGGCACGCCATATTTTGTTACACGTCTTTTTTTTTCATTTTTTTTGTCATGATAAAAATATAGCGGGTAGAGCTAAGTCAGTAAAACTTGCACCATTTATAGTTATACTCTGCCTTTTTATGTGCCCAAAGTTTCATTCCAGTTTCTTCCTAACTCTAGAATTTATTGGACTTTCGTAAGTAATCTTCGTCCTTTGTTAACCACTTAATATATTTTAGTTAGGGAAAGAAATTGCTGAAATTTTAAGAAATTGTAATTGTAAATAAGTTGGGTATTCGGAACAATTTAGTAATTTAATATTGGGAATCAATTTGCAATCCTCGACAACTTTCGCACTGGCAGGACTATGTCAATATAGCAAAGATTATGAATTGTGAACACGCTAAAACTATTTGTGGCGCCATATTGTGAGCTAATAGCCCACGTTTTAATTTTTTTTTGAAATTAAAGGGGTATTGGCTAAGGGCTTGGTGGGGAGACGGTGAAGGAGGGGAGGGTGTCGTCTTGAACTGTGCGCTCTACGCCGATACAATACTAGGAAGTCATAGGACACTGATATGTGGTTAAACTTCCAATTAACTAAGACTACAATAATGATGCAATGCACTATCCACTCAGTCACAACAGTTACTGGGGCTTACTGAGCGCTGAATCTTCCCTATGTTATGTTGTCGATGAAACGTACCAAATAAATGGACACCGAAGTAGAAATTGAAAGTAAAAGATACACACACTTTGCAAATGTTAAATAGCATCTAGTCGCAATGATCTCTTTTAAGTTGTACAGCATGCATTGATAATAGAACTAGTCAGAGTTTATCAATTTACATCGCTACCACAAGTATGTGCCCTACTGTTGCAGCCGGAAAAGAGCAATGGAGAAAGCAAATATTGAGAATATTAACAACTCTGTATAAATGTATATTAAGCATCGATCTGCATGAAAATGCGTATGAACACACTTCCCCACTGTGGACTGATAGAATTTTACGAGGTAGAAAGGAAGCCCCGAATAGTGAAAACAGGGGAGAGGGGGAAATCGACGAAGAAAAACACAAACGAATGCTGACAAAGAAATAAAGCGACATACAGAGGTTTGTAATATCACACAATCAAATCACAATGATAAGAGACAAGAAAGGCAAAACAAATGAGTGAAAAGCAAATAAAGTAAAAGAAAGGCTATGGTAAGAAAAGGAATATAAGTATGCGGGGCCACCAATATCATAATGCAAACAGTAGTATATTTAACACAGCACTTCATTTTTATTTATGCTAATTAAATCATAAAGGAACAAACAAGTCAATTCACGTTTGTGTGTGATAAGTCAGCCATTACTTCTACCTTCGAGTGGCTTCGGGCTGCCATATGTTGCCGGGTCAGGCTAGAACCTTAGGCGAGGTAAACCTTTGTCTAGGGTGCTGTATGTTTCTACGTAAGCATTGTGTGTGTGTCCCAGGGAACAGGGTTGACGGCGCTACGCAGTGTATAGGTACTGCTTGAGAATAACAGCTATATATGCTGAAGGTAATGCATTTTGTAAACGAACATTACTGACATGTTACGTTATTATTGATAAGTCATAGTGTCACCCTGATATCATAAACTTCCGTCAGTAAGTATTCAGTGTGTAAGCGTGTAAGCGAAGGATATTTTTGTCTCTTTTTATTGTGTAGTGCACAGATGACATGGATCTCAGATACTGTTGAAATTTGTATAATATACCTAGTGCTGTGTGAGTTTTATTGTGAAATTTATACCATATATTATGTGCAAAGGGAAGTTATGCGTAATATTTTTTTTTTTGCTAGTTGAAAAGAGGGCGAGGAAACTTGTGCTGTGAGTTTCTTGCTCAGGGCTACTACTGCGAGTCGTCACTCGTCAGTTCGGCTAAAGGATAGACTCTGACCATTAAACTTTTGTTTTAGAAGAGAGGCCTGGCAAAGTATAGTCGTCCACATGATGCTGATATGGCTATAAAGGTTGAAATGCGAAGAGAAAAGCGAATGGAAATTAATCTTCTAAGGATTGTTTTGGGAAGGTGAAAATTTCAACTTTGCGGTGGTGGCCACATATAACTGCTGTCATTTTCTTATCGTGTCCTTTCTTTTCTTTCATTTACTTTCCATTCCTTTGTTTTGTCTTCCTTGCTTCTCCTTTGATTCTCTCTTGTCACAAGCCTTCTTCTCTTTCTTTTTTTCCTTCTCTCTAGTGTTTACACTGTATTGTACATTGTAGGGTTTAAGTCCATCCCCCCATAAAAAAAAACAAACAACAGTTCAGATCAATTTCAGTTCAGTCAGCGACAAACAAACACCTTAGGATTAAGTGTAACTCAGTGCTATGAAAAGTGAGCAGTTTTCAGATCAGATCAGTTCCCTTTGGTTTTTGAAATTAGCACTCGGTTGTGACTTTCGAGGAAGATGTAAACTGAACTGAAATTTAAGTAGACAATTAAAGTTCAGATCAAGCACCCAAAATAGCTGCAGTTCAGATCCTGCTCAGTTCGTCCAAAATGGCTGTTAAGCTCAGATCAAGTTCACGTGAACTGAATTTAAGCTCAGTTCTGCCCAACCCTAGTACATGCACTTGTTAACATGTATTTTTATACATTAATCTAATTGCATGTGTTTTTGCAATTACTTAGTGCTCAGCTGCGGATGGCTGAAGTGGCTTTTAGTATATCCATGATGTTAAGACTATCAAGTGTGTGATAACATGGTAGTAAATGAAATTTAACCATATTTTCTAATCCCTGGCATTTTTATGTGTTTATACGTTGTTGTGTTTTTATGTATGTATTCGTGCGCAGTCGTTCACCGTAATAAAAATGTGGAATATTAAAGCTGCGTCATCCAGACTTTATTGTCGGAGGACAAGCCCCGCCTACAAATGGCCGCGGATACTGTCTTGACTCAGATGGATTTGCTTTCACACTTAAAACACTTAACATTTTATTTCAGTTTTCTTTATCGTAAAGTCGGAAGGACAATAAACTAGCGGTCTGCAAAATGCCTTTGCTATATGAGGTATTTCAGTCGTGAAATGCGGAAATAATAGCACTTCCAGAAGTGAACTATATATATATATAATGCGATCGAATTCAAGGTAATGCAGTATCTGACCGTACTTTTCCTCTCCTTTTACACACCAAGCGGGCCTTTAATTCATTCGAAATTTTACTATATCCTGTCCAGTCGTGTTAGGCTGGTGTTTCATGAGCAATATGTAATTATGCAATATTATTCTCAGTGCAATTACAGCACATCTGCTTATTAGCTATAGTCACATGAATCATTCACAGATATCAAAAACGGCAATAATTTCAGCCTTTAAGTTACTGTCTAGAGTAGGGATATAGCTGATATTTGCCTGACTCCGAGCTGACGGCGAGGCCATGAATATCGACACAGAGATAGCGGATTCGATTCCCGCAGCATCACTTTCTTCCTTTCTTCTGCTCTCTCTGCATTTGTCTCCCCGCCGCTCAGTATCCCACCCCTTTATCCTGGCTTGTATGAGTATCTTCTTGTGTTGCCCTTCCAAGAAAGAAGACTATTATAACACGTATGTGACACATGAGACATTCATCGTCAATACAAAACCTGTATTTGTCGGGAACATAACAGTGTTCAGTGTTCAAGGCAACCTGATAAAAGGCACATTTATATACAAGTAAAGAAACTATGGTAGAAATAAGTTCAGAGCCATTCAAGCCATATGTTGCCAAAATAATTATTTTCTTTTGTTAGAGAAAGGCAAATGTGTTCAAACATCTGAATATTGTTATCAAGTTTGTCACGTTCAGGTACACTTCACGCCATTTATAAAATCTGTTGATCGACACTGGGAGTCACTTAATATTCCAAAGGTTACTCACCTGAAACAAAAGATATCATGCTCTTTGAATCAAGGTTATCAGTTGTTTTTTTTCTGTGTTTCGAAAAGGGACAGGGAAGAGTGAATGTAATTATGGCCCTGCTTCCAGAGGAAATACAAACTTCAGACTTTATTCATTTATCTATATACTTTTGTAAAAGTATAGGCTATCACAACTACCTGTTTATTTTGTCACCCGTATTTCCTTGTTACTATTGTTATTAGCTATTGTTAGAGGGCCCTGCATTCTTGCGGAAGACGAACCACCGCACCATATTTAACATATAGAAGTGGGAAAAAGACAAACTGCGAAATTATTGTAAAAAATGTGATGAGATTCATCAGATGTAAGTCATCGTAAATCTAATTTTATTATAGGTAAGGCAAGGTAAACAAACCGAAATATTTTTTTTTCTGAATGCCAAACGCCCTCTCAAAAATAAACACAAAAAAACCAACAAACAGTGTGTGAAATCTGACCTCGTGAATCCAACTTGGCATCCTTGGTTTGCAAACTATACTAGGTGATATCACGCATCTAACCACTAGATATGTCGGTGTGTTGCAATAAATGAAAAAAAAAAGACAGAGAACAGATAATTTGGAGTGGGAAAATCCATTTTTTTCTAAATTCGGAAGCAGGAGATACAAATTACAACACTACTGACCCGACCCCCCNNATAAAAAAAAACCAAAACAAACCCAGAAAACTGCCATCCACAGTCAATTTGTAACTCACACAGCAAATTTAAGCAAGATCGGCGGAGAAGTCAACAAACGTGACTCGGATGTTGACTAGTTTTACTTGCTGATATCAGACTAGTGTTTGTAATTATAATTTTATTGACTATATTATCATAGCATAATAATCTATGGCCGGAATGCTGGATGCCTAAAGTTTGTAATTGTATGATGATACAGTCAGTGTGTGACAGCTTTGCGCTGCATGCACAGCTTGCTCTTATCTTAACTGCCTTCTTCAAGACGACAAAATGGGGTTGCACTTTCGCCGATTACACAATTTAAGCCAGACTAAATCTCCTACCACATCCGGTCAGATTGAGATTCTAGCAGAATTTTGCGGACAGCGGTTTTTTTCAGTTACCGTTCGGTTTTATTGTGCTGAAAAAAAGACGTGCCACGCTTGCCCTGTTCGCTCTTATTATGTAGATGTTGCTCGTTGTCGTCTTGATTGCTGCGGCTATCGCCCTGGTTATTTTTGTCTTCTTTCTCTGTCATAGTTATGGCGGTAGCCTGTGTTCTCGATTTCGTTTGCACGTCCTTGCATGGCAGTCTTCTTGTTCCAATGACGGCAGGAATATAGGCAACTATTACGCCACCGGTAAAAAGAAGATAAAAGTAATTTGATCTCACTCTAATACAGTATATACTATTTCCCGTAGGCTTCAGCGTTCAGAATAGATGAGAAAGAAGTTTTTCCCATAAATGTTAGAAAGGAGAACAAAAAAGATTTCCCACACCGTCTCAGTGTCATGTTACTGATTTCAACGTACTCGAAATTGTGGTTGCAGTGGTAGTAGTTGACGGGAGAGGATTTGGAGGAGATCTAAGATATAGATAGTATATTGGTGCACAAGATCTGAGACTGCTTAAGCCGTTTTATAATTGAAAAGGAGCAAACGATATTAAAGTGGGCAGTGCTTTTTCATTCAATCAATGCATGTGGTTTGAGATCTTTAACTTAACGATGTTTTAAAATAAAGAACTGGGGCGAATAATTCAATAGAAACAAAGAATTCGGGTGAAAAGTGAGAGTAAATGAAGATCGTCAAGTAAATATAGTAAATACAAATATTAGTTTAGAGGAACTGTAGGACTAACTTGCAAAAAAAAAAAAAAAAGGAAGCAAACTTAAGTGATGAGTGATAATTTGACGTCATAGAAAGCGTTCAAGGGGGCGAAGCCATCTTTACTGCGTCAGGCGATCTTGTCTAACGGCAAAAGGAGTCCTGCAATTGCATCATGCGACTGTGTGCTATATTGGAAGCTAAAACATAAAACAGGCAAGCTAGCACTGGGTAGGACAGGACTGTAAATTAATAGGTCTCTTTTCGGTAGCAACAGTAAGACTGGGAGAAAGAGGTGAGATCACAGCACTCACAGACAGGAGACGCTCAACAAAACTCTAAATCCTAAATCAAGCACTGCTCAGGAGTCAGTATCGCCCTCGTGGCTTGCTCAGTTCATATTATTTCAGATTTTCAGCTGAGTTTGCACCGCATTTCCTTGCTACTTTGTCACCAGGTCTTCACAGCTAATATGCCTGCTTCGGCTTTAATATGTATTACGGGTAGAGTTACAGATGGGGTTAGGGAAAAAAAGTACCACTGGGATAGTCCCTAGACACAATCATTGCCCAAGAACTATTTTAGATATTCTTTCTCTTTCCTAACCCTGCCTCTAACACTAGACAAAGCACAGGGCTGGAAAGTCCCTGATCATTGTTGCTTGCTTCTATATTGTGTTTCGGGCTATAAACCTCTTTCTCTTATTTGACCTAGCTTGCACTTATCATAGACGGCACCGTTATGTAGATTTTCGTGCGAAACAGAAGCCAGTGACCAATGCTTTAAAAAAAAACGTTTGCAATTTGACGTTATCATTGAGTCACTGAATGTGTAGCGTGATGCGATAAGGATGTTCGAAATGGCGTGAATATCTATAAAAGAACAAACAGTTCTAAACTTTACTAAAACAACACAATAGGTCTAATGATTTGGCAGCAAAAACGGATTAAAAACGACAAAAAAAATATACAAAAAATTTATGAGAAAAACTAAACCGAGTGAAGTGAAGACATTGCTGCACTTTGATGATCGAAGCAAGAAATGAGAAACAGAAAGAAACATGGGGAGAGCACTGAGACAGGAGACTGAGGTAGAATGGTGTTTTTATTATTTTCATTCCGTTCAGTGTTTCTTCTTCACATTTGAAATACTTTTCCTTCATATTCGATTGTTGCTCTGGAAGACATATCTGCCGAATTGTTCAACGTATTGTGTTGCTGTTTTGTAAAACTTAGCACCTGTTTGTCCTGTTATGTTACAAGACTAATTTAGCAATTTTCCTGAAAATCATATTGAACGATAAGTGTAGATGGATTCAGCCCAACTCGGGTGGTATCCTCAGAATTCCTCACCTGGAATCCTGTTTTTCGATCTCAGGCGTCTCTTGGACTAACGTAGACCCCTTATTGACCCCTTCCCCCACACCCCCAAACATGTATTCCCTTATGTAGGCTATCCAAACTTTTGGTTTCTCAATCAGAATGCCTTCTAGAATTGTTATCT
This sequence comes from Ellobium chinense, assembly GCA_033807755.1. NCBI lineage: Eukaryota > Metazoa > Mollusca > Gastropoda > Ellobiida > Ellobiidae > Ellobium > Ellobium chinense. The sequence goes on from JAWQUT010000322.1 coordinate 367,867, forward strand.
CCGTCTTAGTTTTAGGACGAATCTCTTCACCTTTCTGATTATTTTTGTCCTCTTTTGAATGCAGGTTTCGTTAAATTATTTTCCTGCCTGCCTCCCCCTCCCCCCACCCCCTCCACTAAAAAAAAAAAGTTTCTCTCTGACTCTAGTGCAAGCTGTCCCCAAGGGAGGCGGAGGAATGCACTCGCCACCCAGTGTGCTTGCTCTGTGCGCGTACACATTTGTTTAACAGTAGAGTAGAGCAATACAGGGCATTCATATTAAATTATTCGGGTTCAGGTACAGTCAAAAAGGGAAATACGTCTCCACCCTCACTACCCCCCACCCAGGGACCAGATTTTTCAGAGAGCTCGTGAAGAATAAATTTACTTGTTATATCGAAGGAACCAGGTTATCTTCCGTGAGAACCGTGTAACAAGTATTGGTATATCATAAAGTGGTATCGATACCATCAGGGTAAAGATTGAGCGTTCCTAAAATAAGTTGTGAATTTTACTCGCTCCTGGGTTAGCTTTCTTCCTTGAACTGCTTGAGTTGTTACTCTAGTACTAGACTAGATCTTTTTGTAGATTTACTTTTAACGTGAAATATTTTAGTTCTGTCAGTGATTTCTTTGAACGCAATACCACTGCATTAATGAACCTTATCTGCTGTTTGTTTTATGGCAAAAAGGGAGGAGATCAAGGAGACTGAAAGGGGAAAACAATACTCTGTGTTGCCGACAGCAGGGACAGGACTCAGACGCAAACAAGACCTTACAAGGAAGATGGGTCAAATGCCATTATACCGCCTTTCCCTTTAATTCAGCGCAAAGTGTGTAGTTTTAATTTACTGAATTTTGAACACCGGTGTTATTTTGCGTCCTAGACTTTGGTCTAAGCCTGTATTCAGCAGCTAAACAAAACACTACAGATTACAGATCTAAGTATTAAAGTGTATCGATGACTACTGTTGGGCAAGTCGAAAGCGTAAATTAAAAAAAAACCCCTTTCTTGTCTGCCTATGTTCATTTCGGTTCCAATGTAACCAATATTCAAAACTGCCATGTTTCCATTTTAGGGCTGTCCAACCACATGAGGCCCCCTTAGGAGCACGCGTATAGATGAATATTTGTGAATATAATTATTATATGTTGTCTTTAATAGGGCGACAGAGAGAGAGAGAAAAAGAGGGAGAGAGAGAAGGAGAGAGAAAGAAAGAAAGGGAGGAAGAGAGAGAAAGAAAAGGAGGGAGAGTGAGAAAAAGGGAGGAAGAGAGAGAAAAAAGGGGAAGGGAGAGAGAAAGAAAGGGAGGAGGAGAGAGAGAAAGAGATAGAGACAGAAGAGAGAGAGAGCGAGCGAGAGAGAGCGAGCGAGAGAGAGAGAGAGAGAGTGAGAGAGAGAGAGAGAGAGAGAGAGAGAGAGAGGAGGGGATATATCGTTTCATCGGCCTTCGCAATGTCCATTTTGCTCACACATTCTTCCCGTCTGTTTCCTCGTTTTGCATTCTCTTTCATTACTGGTGCATTTGTCATTGGACTCTCCAATTCTCGTGGATTCTTTCTTCAGTGTGTGATGTCAGTTATAATCCAGAGTCCAGTGGCTTCCACAACCTACCCTTTCAACCCAAGGATTTTGGATTAGCTATACAATCTTCCCGACATTACCAAACATAGTTTTTGTACTATATTCAACCAGGTTTATTATCTCTAGATGATTATCCCCCACCACCCACCCTCCCCATCTCAATCAGCAACGTAAGTTTCCGAATGCTCTCCCACACTGCCATTGCCTGCTTTGACAGTGGTTAGCTGAAATCAGTTTATTGGGGCAGTGCAGACCAGTCCAGTCTGCTAGTCTATCAACTGGCCTGGACAATGGTGAAATCTTTCCGGAAGTGAGACAAAATTTTGAAAATTTCGGTTTACACTCTATTAGTCAGAAAGTAACATATGGTTTGTAACATATCGTTAATATTGTTTATAACGCTTGAAATATTAAAGTACCTATAAATTGGGTGAGCACGGGTTTTTACTTAACCTGACGGAGTCTATTTATCAATAAATTCTAATGCATGCTCTTCAAAGTTTGTGTATATGTATGTAGTTTGTGTATGTATGTTTGAGCGTTGTGTGCATATTGCTATTATTGATGTTGTAAAGTAAGTGCTAAATATAACTCTCATTTTGAGCTAATTGGAAGACTATCACATACTCCTCCTTCCTCCCCTCAGCAGTTCACAGACTAGTGTGTTTGACGATGTGTATTCAAACATCTTATTAAGTAATAAATATATATAAAATTCTGGCAGTTCTCATCGTCTATAAGCAGACCTGAACACGTCGATTCCAGGCTTTCCTCAAAGAATGTGCACACATCCCTCTAGAAAGCCAAAAAAAGAGAAAAAAAAAACCCCACAGTTTTATCGCTAGTTTATATGCTTGGTGGGAACAAAATCAATGGCTGTGCGTTTGTTGCCATAGTAATTTGATATCCAACACCAAAAAGAAGCCAGCAGCCAAGTAAAAACACACCATCGCTGTTACTGCGCATGAGCTTGCGGAAATGAGCGCTTTAATCAAATCTGTCCGCGTTACAGGAGTAAGACACACACATGAAGATGTTTTTAGAGTGCACATACGGTCTTTTTGTCAGGAAGGTGATATAAATCTTGTGACAGCATTGTCACATGATGAAAAGAGGAAAAAATCGGTGAAGGTTTAATGAATACTCAGTGTATGAGAAACCACAGGATTGTGAAACCAAATTTCATAATACTGTACTTACAAATGAGATACAAATGAGAATCCACACAAACTATATCACCATAAATATTATTATTGTACGTTAATATTGTATCTTAAAATAATTTCGTTCATAGAAATTCTCCACAAAATGTGAAGTTTTAATATTAACAATATTTCCTGAACTCCAACTTGAAGTCAATATATATTGACGTGTACCACTGTGTTAACTTTGTTCTCATACTGATTTAGATAAAAATGATCGATGGACGAAGTAAGAAAGGGGTGGAAGGCGGGGATGGGGGAGGGCGGAGATGGCGGGGAGCTAGAGTTGATCCTAAGGAAAGCTTGCAAGCACAATAACACAAGCGCATGAACATACATATTGAAAAAAGAACATAGTTATCTTTGAAGTTGGCACAGCCTGTTTCAGTCCGGTTTCTATCATATGGCCACTTTTAAATTTAATTGATGTCTGGCACATTTTATCTTGTTTGCTTCTCGTTCTAATGACAAAACGAGGCTATTCTGTCCATCTGTTTGGAGAGCTGGAAGGCCGGGGGGGGGGGGNGGGGGGGGGGGGGGCGAGGGGAAAGGGTAGGCCCGAAGTCCCTGGAATTCTCCCTGTCCCGTCGTTCGTCTGATAGATTGGTGATGCAGAGAGCTTGCAGCTTAACTGTAGGAGAAAATATACAATAGAATTAGAAACATACACGGCGTTGAGAAGAATATGGAAGGGAGGGAGATAGGATAAAAAGGAACTGAACACAAAGGAGAGGATGCGCACACTGACAAACGGACGCACACAAACATTCATGTGGATCAGTCACTTAGACGGTATAAGCCGCACATTCACCAGAGTGAGAATAATAAGCAAGACAAACTTTCTTCATACAACTACACAACAGCAGGACCAAGACAAGCTCGATGCCGCTTTATCCTATCCTATCCTATCCTATCCTATCCTATCCTATCCTATCCATCCAGCCTATTCTATCCTATCCTATCCAGCCCCTTCAGTGCAGACGGTGTGAGTCGGTCAGATCCTGATCTCGCTGTTTCCAGACATTCATCGATGCTAATCTCAACGTTTGATGTGACAATCTGACCCTTGAATCACGGGCCAACTGTTGTTTGTGTGTCAGTCTCCCTGTTGGTTAGGTCTTACCTGCTGGGGCGTTTTTATTTGTTTTTATTGTTTCTGCTGGTCTAGGTAGAAGGAAGGTGGTTGTGATTTTTGTAAAACTAATAGACTTAAGATTACTTATGATCACGTTGATTTCGGTGAACTGAAGTCACAAAGACAGGGGAAAGAGGAAGGGGGAAGGGTCACAAAATATATCTGTCGGAAACAGGCAGTCGGAAAGACAGTGATTGGAAGATAAACAGACCGCTAAAAAATCAACTCTAAAGTGATAAAGTGGTAATTTCACCGTATAAGGGGCAAGCTACTGTTTTATTACTAAGATTGTGGCACTTCCTGAAAGGGATAGAACAAAACACACCCTTTAGGCTAATACTCCCCTTTCCCCCTTTCTCTCTCCNCCAAACCGCATCTGGAAAGATGTGGAGTCCACCCCCCTACTTCCCTTTATTTTTCAAAAATAAAATAAATATTTCTTTCAAGTTGTCTAGTCTTTCTTTGCATAGTTTTTGAAACAGCAAAAACACAAAGTTAAAAAAAAAATAATAAAACAAAATTGCGTTAGATTTTGATCTCTTTCCTTCTCATGTTACCATGATTGTTCACGGTACTCGTAAACTCAACCCAAGATTAATCATTAGAACCAAAGTACCTTACCGTGTAACAAATGACTTGCACGTCGTGGCTGGTATTTACTGTAGATATTGAAGGATAAGTACTCAGTTTTTGCTTTCCCTCACTTTCCCGCCAACATTAATGTGCGGGGAAACACAGTTTTCTCCCTTCCCCATCCCACAATTTAGAGGGAAGAAGATGACACAACTTACGCCACACTCGCCACATCTAATGAGAAGTCTTTCTCTCTCGCTCTTTCCTTTTTTTTTAAAAATAGACGTTAGCTTTCGCTTGATTGTTTTTATTTAAGTCATTATTGAACTTGCCATAGTTCTTGCACATTATTACATAAACAACACTACTGAAAAGGTGTTAAAATTAAAACGACCCCCTCCTCTCACCCCGAAAAGGAAAAAACAAAATGCTTAAAATCCAATACCTACTCTGTTGTTGAGCAAGGATTTGAAAATTCAGCCACGGAAGAAGTCTTTGGTCTGAAGATCTTTAATAATTTTGTCCAGGTATATCTTAAATTGTGCACAGAATCCACCTAAACAGATAAAAAGTTATTTAAATGTTTATTACATTACAAATCACGCAGGTTGTCGCAGGAGTATCCTGCTTCTTTAGGCTAAGAACAGTAAAATAATGAGTGTCCATGTATATTTTAAATAATGTCATTAGAAAACCACATACATGTAATAACTAGAACCTCAAAAACAACAACTACTATGCAATACGGGTATCGCTGTTTAGATCTGTTATGAGAACAAGTAAAACCCGAGGCATTTCCTATCATTTGCCCACTGAATCTTCACTCACTTTTTTTTTTTTTTGGTCCAGTGGATTTTTATACCGGTTCAATTTTTTTTTTCCGAGGAAGAAATGGCATTTGACTTTCTAACGGTTGACTTTTGCTCCCTAGCATCGCCGGTTGGGGTATCGAATGTGGCATCTATAAGAGATTGCGGATGACGGTGTGTGTATGTGCGCATGTTATGGTTGTTTCCTTTGCTAGTGATTATTTTGGCGTTAATAATGACGGTTATGATAATAGTTTTGTATTCTTATAGAAATCTGTGAAGTAGACTGAAAAGAATGAAGCAAGAGCTTCTCCTGTTGTACAAAGAAGTTGTGACTTGCAGGTCCCAGCATCTATGTGTTAGGCATAGCAATTAAGTTGTGGAAATATATCAGCGATCTGACTGATTTAGGAATTGAGTGAAAATGTCACCTCTGTTAAAACTGTTGTTGTTCTCCTTCTCTTTTCTGCTGTCTTCTAGGTTCCCTCTGACGTTAAGATGTCTTATGCTTTAACATTCCATCCCTTTCCTGTTCCCGCCAATATCTCCACCCAGTAACGTTTTACCTTTTGTCTTCCTCAGTTTTCCGGCCAGACAACGGGGGCTCGGTCCGGCCGTTTGGCAGTGTCCCCATGCTACACGACCAGACCGGCACTAATGTGGGGGGTTCCCCGTCGGGCGGCGGGGGCTCTATGCTCCCTTCCTTCGGCTTCACTCAAGAGCAGGTTGCCTGTGTCTGCGAGGTGCTTCAGCAGGGTGGGAACATAGATCGCCTGGCGCGGTTTTTGTGGTCCTTACCAGCTTGCGAGCATCTTCACAAGAATGAGAGTGTTCTCAAGGCCAAGGCGGTTGTGGCCTTTCACAGAGGAAACTTCAAGGAGCTTTATAAAATACTCGAGAACAATCAGTTCTCGCCACACAACCATCCTAAATTACAGGCCCTTTGGCTGAAAGCTCACTATGTGGAAGCTGAAAAACTCCGTGGCAGGCCTTTAGGGGCTGTCGGGAAGTACAGAGTCCGACGGAAATTCCCGCTGCCGAGAACAATTTGGGACGGCGAAGAGACAAGCTACTGCTTCAAGGAAAAATCAAGAACTATTTTACGAGAATGGTATTCCCACAATCCTTATCCCTCTCCCAGAGAAAAGCGAGAGTTGGCAGAAGCGACAGGTCTGACAACTACTCAAGTCAGCAATTGGTTCAAAAACAGGAGACAGCGGGACAGGGCGGCAGAGGCGAAAGACAGGTGAGGATAATTAAGAGGGACTAAAATTAGAATATGATTTTACCAAAGTCAGTACATAGATTAGCAATTTGTTAATTAGTGAATGTAAATAATAGGTGAACATATGAATGAACTATCTGTTTATTTATGTTTGTCTGCATTTTTTTCTTTTTGCTTGTTATTTTGTATGAGACAGCGAAGAAAACCGTTTAGTGTCAAAATACATGTATTTCAGGTTCGATTTCTGAAGATATGCTTTAGACTCTGTATGTTTCTGTTGTCTTTACGAGGAACACATAATCATGCCCTTGAAAGCTTGATGACAGACCAGATGCCCTATTAATGTCAGTCCTCAGAAATTCAGTTTTTGGCTTTGGCCTGTGTTTCATGTAGCACACAGTCACAGAAATTAATTTACTGAAAAAAACAAAAACAACCCACAAAAACTATATCATAAACATGAAATTTGCAGGCCGGGCAACAGCTAGTGGCATCTGCTTATAAATTACGGTATTAAAATGGAGGTTCATAATGGAATGGTAATATGTGCTTTACAGATAAAAGCTAGGCGTCCATTATGTATTGAAAAAAGCTTTTCTGCATTGTAATTAAAGAATGCTTTTAAGTGGGTACAGTATCTGGTTTGAAATGAAACGGCACGATGCAAAAAAAACTTTTCTTCCAGCGAACTTGTAGTTACTTTCCCCACATCTTAAGATAATATCAGGTATCTACATAAGCTTTTCCATTCTCTCATCTGTTAGAAGTCAAACAGAATTTTTACCTATGGCTTTCTCATATATTTTGCTATGGTCACCAGTTTACAGAAGCATGATCTGTATTTCTGAGTTTACTTCAAATAATTTCCTCCCTGTAGTTATCTACACCTATTTAAATCCCTTTTAACTTTTCTTATCATCGCTGTTTTTTACATTCTCAGTTCTCACTGTACTTAAGAGCATTGTAACAGTTGCTCTCTTTTTACCGTGCAGAGGGTCTGTTGACAGAACATTTGGGTTTGAAATTGTTCATCGTTTTGTCTCTTATATTCATAGCTTCTCATAGATAAGTTACATAATATACATATTATTTTTTTAATGCAATACTATATGTTGTTTATTTTGTCTTGAAATTTGCTGGCCGTGTTTGTACAAAAAATACTTACTCCAATGAAGCTTGAAAATTTAGTTGGACACACATCTATTCCTTACCAGTGCTGCCAAACTGAACTTTTCAAACAAGGAAAAAAATGCCCATGAAAATATGGGTCTTAAAAAAAAAATATCCCCAAGTCATTGGTCCGTAAGTTTCCTGTGCAACAATGAGAAAAAAAAGCACATAAATATCGACTTTGGACTATCGAACTTCAGAC
>JAWQUT010000322.1:375755-398255 GCA_033807755.1 Ellobium chinense
CTCTTAAATATTCAGAAAAAAAAGCGACAAGCATGGCAAAGCTAAGTCCGGCCCGACATTTCATTCTTCTGGGCAGCAGCAACTACAATGCGAAAGAAATTGCATCCTTTGCAAGCTTTATTTAAACCAAAGAGGCAGTCATGATGCCACGGTACGTCTGGCACGCTAAAGCATATGAAACCGGTGGTTTGCGAACTTTACCATCTCCAGGCGAAAGAATGAAATTTGCGTCACTGCAAACTTGATACGTAAATGGAGGTTTGTAACCTGATTCCATCATTCAGCGCAAGTTTTTTCAATACTTCCGCCAAGGAGGTTTTTGATGTTTTCACCCGCATGTTTGCTATTTGTTTGTTTGTTGTTAACAAAATAAGCCAGATAGTTACCAGCCGATTTGCACGAAATTTAAAAGAATAGTAAGGCTTGGTAACTGTGAAAGTAAAAGAGCGTAACTCTTATATATTTTAAGTCTTAAAAAATTAGTTCAGTAAGTTTTCATGCACTTTTTATGCAGCAGTGGAGAGGTAAGGCAGGATCTGAAATGGACGTATCTCACAATTTCACGAAGATAACTCAAACGTTTCTCTTTACATGTAACTTTGTGGATAAGATGACTATGTTCTGGAATAAAATAAAATAAAAAGAAATTGGTGCATTCGGATGAAAACGTTGCATTTTACAAATTGTATTTACCTTTACCTTTTGTGTTGAATTCAAGAAGTTATAAAATGACTGCCATGAACTTTGGCGGAAAATTGGACTTTGTCTAGGTAAAGGTAAAAAACTTTTGGTACATTTAAAAATTTTAAAAAATGGATCTTGCCAAATAGTGGTGAAGGTTGAGGTTTACCGATTAGTCTAATTCTAAAACTGACCGTGCAATTTGTATGATACTTATTGGGTGCAAAAAATTGGAAGAGGCTTGATTAAAAACTGAAGAATTTTTTACTATTGAGTCAAAACGAAGTGTGTCACAGATAGGTTTATGGATTGGTGGTCACTAAAATTAAATCGGAGAAGTTACTAAGAAGAAGAAGAACAACAACAAAAGTTTCAACTAACACTTACTTTTGAAACAGTTCCGCCGATGACATCTAAAAAATCTAGTTGTTCTGTCTTCTTTCTATTTTATTCTGATGTTGGCGACATAAAAGGAATTTAGTTAGTTAAGCTCTCAGTCTACGTGCGGTTTCCTCCAGCTCTAGGAAGCACCAGGGGGTAAGGGATGGGACGGAATATGAATGATTGATAACTGGGAGCAGGAGCGGATGACATTGCATGGCTTCTTCCTCTCTTTTCACCATGGAGAATGAGGAGTAGTGTCGGGGTTTGGAATGGGGTTGTAAATGTGTCTTCCAACTGTTGTCTGTCCATGATTCAAACACCTGCTTTCTCTTTTATCATTTCTTACCTTTAAGGGATAAAACCATTTATCATATATGTGTGACTTATAATCGTATTCCCATAAGAAAGATTGTGGATCCGTTTGTTCTTAATGAATAATAGAAGGACTAATAGTAAAAGAAAGGGGGATTCTGCAGCGACAGGAAGGAAGAAATGGAAATGCAAGAAATTTGAAAATGAACAAAACAAGGCTTGAAAGTATTTATTCATTTAATAGGAGTAACATTTAGCTTATAATGTTGACAGACTAGTAACAATACCTTTTCGTCCAATGAGATTGCCATGTCTAAACTAGTGTCACCATAAAAAACTGATTCAGATGAAGACTGTACTGTCGACATGCGTTGAGTTTCGAATTATGAGAGGGACAGAATTGACAATTGCATCGAACTTTTACACACATACTTCCTCTCAGTGAAACGGGGGAACTAAAGACAAAAAGGAGACAAACTCTCAGGTTTGTGCAGGGTGATTGAAGTGGTCGAATTCTGTGACTGCCAGTATCGGTATTTACTGCGGCCAAAAATGGGGCGCCTTTCATCCTCCATCTCTTTCTCGTCCTCTCCTGTCATATAACAGGCTGGGAGCAATGTGCATTTTGTTTTCTTTCTTTGTTCCTAACCACCTCCGAATTTTCTTTGCATGAAAGATAAAGTGGACTTATATTTGGACTTGTATTCCTTCAGCAATTCCCTTTGTCTTTGCCTTGTTCTCAGCTAACATTTTTTAGCCTCACCGACTTAACCGACCAGACTTTCTGTCCTTAATCCTTTGCCGGTAGTGGAGCTGTTTTGCTGTGTAAAGCAAGCGGTTGAATTCAGTCGTGTGCGCACCGATCGATTCACGCAGTGGGAGAAGTGACATGAAATTTGACACCCTGCCTTAGATGAAAGAAAGTGACTTCATGTGGCCGTGAAGCAGATGATTAGAAGTTATTTTTACTGTTATTACGCATCTCACCAGTTTGTGCATTGCCGAGACATCTTTGTTCCCATCGTTTTCCATCGTCATCGGCTGCGACATCACTGATTAATAAAGAAACCCACGAAACACGAAAATGCAGAATGCATGAGAGGGGAAAATGCAGCTAAATCAAATAAGTGCGTAAATAAATGGATCAAATTTATATGAAGAAGTGAAAAAGAAAAAAAAAATAAAGAAAGAGAGCTAGAAGAAACAGCTACTTGAAATGGCATTGATATCATTATCATCATTGTTGTTGTTTCATAGTGAATATCTCTCCTCTTGGCATCTTCATTACTACCATCATCATAATTAGCATCATCGTCTTCCCTATCACTTGGCTCTTCTTCCTTCATATCGTTGTTACCATCAGTTCCCTTTATCAGTACCACTACTGTAATAATTTATTTTTTCGAAAGAACGAAGACAACCATGATATTATAACTTTTGCCGGTGCATTGCTTGTGAGAATTTATTCATTTGATCTCACTTTTGTGATAATGACCACAACAGCTCTAATGATGATAATATTAATAATAATAATAATAATAATTATTATTATGACATCATCTTTGGCCGACTTAGATATCAGCTGGGCAACTCAGGTATAAAGTAAATATGGCGGATGCACATTACAGTGGCAGATTAGTTTTTGTCTTTTGGAAGAGATGGACACTCATCGGCGTAACACGCTAGAGGGAGAAATAAAACAGACAGGAGTGAGAATGTGTAGTATAGTATGCCAGAATAGTAAATATGTATGCTGACTTTATATGAGTATAAATACATGAACCTAGAAAGCTTAAAGGAAAAGCCATGGGGGACTCTGTGGTTAAAGAGAAAAAGTAAGCCTTCAACTTCTTATAAGCCTTCATCAGGTAACAAGAACAATTTTACAATAACATTTCACAGTAGACTCTCTTCTATAGCAAAAGTATCATTTTTTCTCTCTGATAAAGTGTTTGGTAGTTTCAATGGGCCAGACAATCAATATATAGTATATAAATATACACCTAGTTGATTAAAGTTATAATTTATTAAGAACTTCAAATCTATATTAGTTGATGTAAGGCTTATTATAGATTTAAGTTTCATCCAGTCCGAACCTGTTCTTCCTTCCGGCTTATAGAGAAATGCACAGTCACACAGACACACAGACACAGACACACACCCATACACCCACCCACAGCAAACACTCACACACACACACACACACACACACACACACACACACACACACACACACACACAGTGTCATTACTATTATTATTCTCAATCACACGTATAGTCCGCATATTGTATTTCAGCACTAAACAACAACTGAAGGCAAACACCATAGGTGACCGATGAACATAAGTGAGTGTGCTCTAATTCGCTTCATACATGCATGCTCATTCGCGATGTCCCCCAGTCGACTCAATGAACTCATTAGATTAACTCAGCGTCGAGGGTAACGGGCCTCTAAGCACTGCGAACTTTGACCTTCCTGATTGGGTCGCCATGTTGGATCGCGCTTTGCTTAGCAACGGCATGAAAATGTGCAAGCGAGAGCTTACTTTCGACTGACAAGTTGATAGAGTCAATTTGTTTGTTTTTCGCTGGGGGATTTTGGACTAGCTCTTTCTTCATAAATGTTTTACGCGTAACAGACAGCGTTTGCTAGTTTATAGTCAATGATGCCAGATTTACACACGTTTTTTCCCCGCCTAGCAGCCAGTTGTTGTGTGAAATGTTGATGAGTCAGAGTAGAGGACGGGGTGATGCCCTAACGCTGCCCACTGTTTTTTTCTTGCCTAGTGTTTGATAATTCCTCCTAGCTTTTCTGCTGTTCATTCACTGCTGTGGAAACTACGAATCCGAGAATAATAAATGAGTCCTGGTACTTTTTTCTTGTCATTTCCACTCTTTTTGACATGTTAGTGTGAAGCTGGCAACTGAGTACAATCCAATTACTCTTCTTGCAGTTATTGTCTTCCTATTTATCCCTTGTCATGGAAATACAAATCAAAGAATGGTAACCTGTACATTGCTTTTTCTCTTGATCTTTTTTTCTCTTCATTTCGCGATTACTGTAATCATAAACATGCGAATACCTGCGAATACCTGCTCAGATCATGATCTATTTGTAGGCTAGTATTAGATTATTGCGAGAGAACAGATAAGGAAATGATAAATGAGTACATTTTTATGATATTTATTTTTAGTTGTAATAATCCGACTCATTATTAATTCATTTTTATGTTCATTATTAATTCTTTTTTATGTGTACTGCAACAGGATTTTGAGCAACCGCTCACCCCCTCCCTCCGACTGAGAACATTTATGTCCATCATTGTGAAGGTCGTTTTGTGCCTAGACCTTCAGTAAGTGATACCAGTTCATGGATAGTTTGCATGAGCATACTGTTTAATTTCCTTTTCTGACCGGTTCAAGCCGAATAGGCCTTGCTAACAAAGAGCATGCCAGCCAAAATGAATTTGAATGGACATAAGTTTCCTTTATTTTAGACTTCAGACTTGTAGACCCAAGAAACCTTCATTGGTATGTGCAAATTGGGGAGAGGAGGATGGCAAGGATTATAATATCATGTTGTTCATGCTACTGAATGAATTATCATAGAGGACACCCATCCTTAAGTACTCAATTTTATATCTCGTAATATACAAGAATATATACAGTACTGTATTTACCCGTTCATTGGGTAAAAGAAACAACGGTAGTTGCGCCATACAATGACATGCCGCTTAACACAGTAAACATGCTAGCCTGTGTACTTGTTCGTGCATATGCGTCTGAGACATCTAGAGAGAACGTGGTCATTCGACACGGCTAGCGAGGAGAGTTTTGCAACAATAGGTAAAACATCAGAGCAGTATACTAATACTGAAATTGATGATAGGCCTATTGTGATGGTCGCACCTTCAGCATCATCATACTGCGTAACACGGTAAACATGCTAGCCTGTGGGCCCATCGACGATCACTGCATCTGGGTCAGCCAATAAGAGCACGTGGTCATTCGACATGGCTTGTGAGACGGCGTTATCTATTGAATCATAATCGCAGATGGCGTTCAGAGGTCACATAATGAGAGATCACTTTAAATTATTGTTGTTTTCTTGGAAAACCGTGATCCAGTCACTCAAAACACCTTTTGGGGGGGGGGGGGCGCANGGGGGGGGGGCGCAGAAATTTGGTCTCATAATGCCAATCTGGCAAACTTTGTCTGCAAACTTTGCAGATTTATCTAGACAGTAGTTGACATGCGCGCGCAGCTAGCCGCAATCATAGAATAAATGGAACGCATCGGTGCAGGTGAGAGGGTTTCTCTATGTTTACGACACAAACCAATTTTTAAAAAAATGCTTAGAGGTCAGCTTGAAAAACAAAACCTTAAAAAGGACCGCCTCTGAAGCAAGAGGTACTTGCATACGACATTTCACGCAATTCTGGGCAGAAATAGCTGAGGTATGCTTCTTTAAAAATCGAATGAGGAGTATACTAATTATGGAAAATTGTGGGGGGAGGGGGTTCATTAGCACCCAGTGAACCCTGCTTGGATCCGCTACTGGCTACAATCATACATAATTATTTGGTCCTACTAAAAGAGGAAGGCAGGGTTACGGATAAGTTATTAACAAGGTAATCGTGGGGAAGGGAAATAAATTGCATCTGGATGCAGCATAATTATGCCGTAAACACTATTCACTACAAATCGTAGGAGGTGGAGGAGACGCACAATATCCCCTCCCACCCTCTCCCTCAGTAAGTCTTAACACTAACAGTTTATGGGCTAGGCGTTAGGCGTGCACAGGANACCCACCCCAGTCACACAAACACACCAGACCTCTTCTCCAAAATGTTTTCTTCCATGAAATTGCCGTCTCCGAAGTTTTGTTTCTGTGGTTCCTCTGAGCCTCAGTTTATCTGTAAGCACCGAGACGTAATTGACAGCAGGGGCTCCTTAACCTCCCGCACTCGCTCATCAGCCAGATGATAATTGCAAGGAGAGGCCAGGCTTGGCCATGCCACAATCTAATTTGTCCCCGACTACAGGCCCCTTCAGTTTTCCCGTCACCTTCCACTAGGGCTAATGAGAAGTGACGGCTTGACGCGACACTGGCTTGCGAGGAGGACCCGATGGCTTTGGTCGAGTTGTCGGGCTCAGCTAAACGTTAAGTCACGTTATTAACTTCAATTTGCCGTTCTGTCATGTCACTATTTTCTATCATTATCGTCAGTGTCATTATCCATATCATCATTGTCGTAATCATTATCATTAAAATCATTCTTATCATCATTGTGTCAAAATCTGAGGTGGGATCTGAATGACAAATGACCGCAGAAATACCTCACAATAAGTAATAAACAACGTTTAACTTCTTCAGGTTAATGTCTTCCATGTTATTATCACTGGTGGCAAGAAATTAAAAGAAATTACAAAAAAAAAACCACACAAAAAAACACAAAAAAACCAACACCGAAACAAACAAACATAGCCGGAATATAGATCTAGATCTAGTCATTCTGCATCAACACTTTTTGTGAAGTATTCATTTTAAAGAGCTACGCATTCATCGCCACAGGTCTGATGGAATCTGTCGCTATCACCAAAGCTCTGATCAGTCATTATTAATTCTTCCTTCTCAGATATCGCTGAGTGGTGAAGCCGCTTTGTTTGCGTTCTGTGTATTAACATTTTTTCGCCTTTATATAGTTTGGAAAGTTTGATGCTGCAGTCTACCAAGTGGACATAGGAAATGTTGAATACTGGACATTTTGAAATTCGTGAATCGCAATTAGAATCTATCTCCTTTTTATCTTTTTAACATGGATTTTTGATGTCATCCTTGTGGTCATGTTTGTTTCGTGCTCAGTTTGATACCTAATCGAAACAAAATCTCACCTGCACTATTTTTAGCTGTTTTCCTCTTTTTCTTTTCCTTCTCAAATCCCAGCAGAGACCACTCCGGGATGCCAAATCAGCCTGGAATGCCCCAAGATCCCAACTCACCCACTTCAGATATCAAGGAGGAACACAGCCCGGAGTCCCTAGGAGGCCAAACTAAACTGGACGAGCAGTCCCCACCCCACCCGTCCGCCATCTATGCTGACCTGCAGAAAGCGTCTAGTATGGCCGCCTCCGTATCCGCCGGAAGTATGATGGCGGCGGCGCACGGCATGATGGGAGGTCATCATAACCATGCAGTAGGTCACATGGGTCATCCTCTCGCAAACACGGCAGGGGCCGGCAACCCGGCCGTCAATCACATGTTACAGGAATATCAGACATTATGAAAGTGATGGACAGAAGGTTCTGACATAGTCATTTACTCGTGAATTGTTTCTTCTCTTTTATCAGCATGGATGGTTGACCTATAGCAGTCTATCTTGTGTATATAGCGTACCTTAACTTCAGACCTGTGCAGGTGTGCTTCAGCTTTTGAAACCTGGGGAAGATAACTGTTTGTGAAATAGCAAATATTATGAACATAATACATACCTACATTATGCCATTACGGTGGAAATGACTCCATTTTAACGCGTTTACACCATGTGTAAGATACAGTGAAGTATGTTCGTGCAGATAACTAGGCCTACTTGTATGTTTAGCAAGTGGCATCAGCTTTAAGTACGGTTGCGTATTGATACGTGTAAAAGTATATGTTCTGGTGGTTCTGTCCAGTTTATTTTTGGACGTTGTTAATTGATAAATTTTCAGTCAAGTTGGATCAGAAAAGACGAGGATGATAAGAAAATATAGGTAAAATAAAACATTTTGTGCAGGTTGTCATCTTCTACGAGGTAGGATGACATGGAAGTCTGGGGGAAAAAAATGAACGTAGCGTTACAAAGTAACACTTTGTACGTGCCTGATGATCCACAGACATGCTGACCATACGATCGTCTTTTGTGCGATAACCATCGCAAACTTTGGAATCACCAGTACAACAAAGACAACGACAAGCCTGCACCATGTTGTCATTATGGTCAGCTGTCGCTCAAAGTACTCCCTTGAAATGCACGATATCTTTCAAAGTGACTTTGTGGTGTGCTTTGTCTGTGACATTTCAGGATGTATTGGATTGTAGCAAGCATAAAGCTAGCCTATTTTGGAAGCTGCATATCTCTGAAATAGGCAATGATCTACCTAAGACTGACGATATGTGATTTAAATAATAATGCATCGTGAACCAAGAAATGATTTTCAGCTGGCATGGTTTCGCACTAACCTGAACACGGATTTAGATTACTTGTGCGGTAGGGCCTTCCTTTTCAGGAATATGCAAGAAGCATTACGTTGTTTGCTTAATTACATAGTCATAGTTGAAACCATACAATTGAAAGAAAATAATGTAGCCTTAAAACTGTACATCCAAGACTAAGTTTTGAAACCTTGACTAAAGAGAATATTGATAGAAAAAAACCTAGGGAAGTTGTACTGTCTCAGTCTGAGACTGTCCTTGCAACATATTTAGAGAATATGGACTATGATCTTGCAGCTATCTGTCAAGTAATTACAATTCACACTTTGGCAAAAGACGGGAATAGAATATAAAATGGCCCAGTTCAACCTGTGAACCTTTCAGCACGATGTCATAGTGGTGACACCGAGTTCATGAAACTCTTTACATTAAAGCCGGAGACGTGACATGACATCGGTGACGGACGTGCAGACGTACAAATTCTCAGTTTTGCCACGAATCGATCCAAGATGGCCATCTGTGAAGGCCAGAAGTGCTATTAAACTGCAGTGGATATTTTAAGTAGCTCATCATGCAAATTCTGCTGGCTGGTGTTTTTGCATTGTATGGTTTGATTCTATTTGGCGGATGGACAGGAAGGCAGTGAAAGGAATTGGTGTTTTACCTTTTCTTATGAATGATCTGTGAACGTCTCTGTGTGCTAATATTTGTCTGTATATTTTAATATACATACGAGTTATGAAAATTTGGTTTGATTTTTGACAGTAATGTGCAAAATATTACTATATCTTTTAAAGCTAGTCATTGGATGACCTAATGAAAGTGATCTTACAGTTTTTACGACTTTTAAAGCAAGTGTAGCTGTTTGTCCACCTCAAAATAATGCAAAATTATATAATTACAACGACAAAACCAATATGTATATAAAAGGGCACTCAGTACAATTAACTTTAACTCAAATAGAAACTACGAGGGTGGGTCCAGTGGGCTTTCGCCTAACTATAAACGGGTTAAGCTACAGCTTTGAAGCTCAGCATATTGACGCTAAGCAGCTACACACTATGCCAGCACATTTTCGGAAATAAAATATTTGCAGGTGTCCCAACAGCAATAACTTACGTAACATGATCCACTGCATGGACTACTAGTCTGATTTAAGATAGAAAAATCTTCAACTTCCTCTTTCCACAGAAGTTACTCTGCAGTGTACTTAAAACGTGATGGAAAAAAACTGGGCACGATCAAAGTGATTATCCCGAGCCCATTTCTTGGGACCTCCATATTCTCAGGCTGACTACTGAGACAGATTTGAGAGTCAAGAACCAACAGCTAGTTAATGTTGAATCAAAAGCGTTCGCATCATGCCTTTTTGATTTTGCTTGGTATAGTTCCAGATACCCGAGAAGTTATCTCAGTGATTTTGTCCAGGGCTGAAAATGTTTATTTACGGGTACGTACGTTTATCATGGGTCATACGATGTCTGGTCATAGTGAGTAGGTCTGTGTGATGATTTAAATCCTTCAGTTCGTAGGAAGTTGTGTACATCCTAAACTTTTGGTCCAAACAACGCTTGGACCTAAATGTACGTCCCGAAAGTAGTATTCCCGTGTAGGTATGAGACGTTTTCCTACTTCGTATTTACCAGACATATAGGCCTACAGGCGAATAAAATCGTGAGAATTTAGTGACATCAAAACTTGAAAAGCATGACGTAGTGAAACTTTGTATACGCATGGGCTGCCGGCCGCTTAATTGTTGGTCTAGGGTCTATTTCATTAGTTTGAGAACAAAACAATTAATCTCTTCGTTGCCGAAGGTCGGCATGTAATTTAAATATGATCAAACGATGAATGCTATTATGTGACCTTTTCCGCATATAGACAGCAAGCACGGATGTGTGTATACTTTCTGTTGTGGAAAGAAAGATTTGTTAATTACTCGCGATTAAGAACATTTATTCAGCGTATCTTGTTGCCATGGAAATGAAATTTTCAAGGTGACGCGACATACTGATCACGCATCATAGTGTTCGTGTATATACTCAGATACATTGCACGACTCTGCCTGCCTGCCTGCCTGCCTGCCTGCCTGCCTGCCTGCCTGCCTGCCTGTCTGTCTGTCTGTCTGTCTGTCTGTCTGTCTGTCTGTCTGTCTGTGTGTCTGTCTGTCTGTCCCTGTTCTTAATCTGTTTAACCTGTTCTTAAATGTCTGTTACGAAAATAAAAGTTTTAACCGTATCTAGGAATGTTTGTAAATCGTGTATCCAGGCTATCATAAGACATCACATCATTTTCACTCAGTGAGTCAGGCGAAAAAGAACCTGTCTCAGCTTCGTAGATCTAAAGCATTTTTTCACACATAAACACGTTCAAAAGCCATATACAGTAAATACCTGATAACACATATTCCGGGGGACCATAGAAACGTGTTCGTGTTATCAAGAATTTGTGTAAAGAAGAGTACATTGGAAGTAAGGGAGATGGCCCATTTTTACACATAAATACTTAGATAAACCAGTCAGGGCGATAACGTTACAGAAGACTCAGTGGAGNGGGGGGGGGGGGGGGGGAGAGGACATGTCCGGCTAAGTAGTCGGGAGAGACAAAGCAATTACGGAGCGAGCGGGGTGATGGTGGAGCGTCGTGGGTGGAAAACGTCGCGCTGGCAGTGCAAACGAAACAAGAGAGTATAAACAAAAACAACGGTGCGGCCCAAAAGTTGTTCGCGTTATCAAGATGCTTTAGAGTTTTAGTTCGTGTAAACGGAATTTGGAATGCATAAATTATAGAGCAAAAAAAACACCCAAAAACGGGGACTTTTTTGGGGTTCGTGTAAATAGAAATTTCGCGTTAAACGGGTTTGTGTTAAGTGAAGTCTACTGTATTTCCTTTTATCACAGACATGTGTTCGGTTTTGTTTTTTTTTGTAGACGGGAAGGAAGACCTTGAATCCCCAATCCGTAGGGCTCTCCCATTCTCTCCTACCCGGTCCCCAGCGTCTCCAGTATCTGCCAGTGATGAAACTCTTCAGGCAGTATGAAATATTCGTGAGCTTATGGATGAGGCACGGCATCCTGTTTCGTGTCCTATTGGAAGTACTAAGCGTGCCTCAGCTTGGGAAACTTGTAAAACAATTTTAGTTAGCTGAATCGAAAATGACAAAGATGGGAAATTATTATAGTTAGACTACTAGGAAATACACAAGAAACTTTAAAAGCTACAAAATGAAATTGTGAAATGTAAATATTCATTAATATGAGAAATACCCTGTTTTGTGAATTCAGTCTATGTTGATCAAATTACATGCTTTGTACTATGAGTTATTCTGTAAGTAAGCTCTGCCTCCAGACATCACTGTGTAAACAGAACTGTATTGCTTGTGTTACTACAAGCAGAGAATGCTGTGCGAGTATGAGGAGACTTGGATATTTGAGACTGGCCTCCAACAATAGTTTACTCGATCACCACCCACCCCTTCCATTCTTTCCTTTCTTCTCTCTTCATTTCCCTCACCCCATACCATTCCGGGTTTGCCAGTATGGGTTAGCACAATGAAAATAAATATTTTGAGCTTGAGCCTGTCCCCAAGTCTTTGAAAAAGATGGCCACACAGGAAGGACCATGGAGAAAGATCTGAGAATGTGGGCTCAGTCAGTTATTGCAATGGCCGTCTGGCCGTCCACTGTGACAAAGAAGGTTTCAGCGCGAGGCAGGATTTTTTAGGATGATACTTTCATGCCAGAAAACTATAAAGATTGTTATGCCAAGCTTTTGCTTCCCCTCCCACCCCCNCCCCCCCTTCCCTCTTTTTACGAGGCTGGCACATCGCGGAGGTCAGAACTTGTAATCGTTGTCCTATGTAAAAGGTTGCCAAGAATGGATGATATTATCACTGTTTTGTGCCATAGGATAAAAGACAAAAAAAAAAAAGAAGATAAATGGATGGATTATTCCCAGACCATTGGGAATATTTTCTGCACTTATCACCATATTATATGATGCCACGAACTCTTGACCACTTTATACAGTCCTACGGCATCTCAAAGTACAGGTGGTGGAGTGGTAAATTCTTCGTCTAGAAACATGAACAACTGGAAAATACATGGAACTAGTCTAATTCCTTTTTTTTTTTGGTCTTTTATTTGGAAGGGGGGAAGGGATGCGTAAGAACTATGGAGCAAAAGATATGGTGGTTATGATCGTGTGCTTAGACAAGCTATGAAAGTTTGATACTCATTTCATCGGTATTATCCTGGGATTATCACAAGATAATACTGCACCAAAACTTGTTTCAATGATATTGTTATGTAGGCTAGACCTATCAGTGTTGAACGGAATGAACATGTGTAGTCCATTTCAGTTTGTCTAAAGCTGTTTGATGCACATTTGTATAACACTGAAACAGAATCTGCCTCTTTCTTGGGAGTGTCAAGTTTGGGAATAAACATGAAAATTATTCCCAGATGTCTGAGCACGTATATTATTTCTTCGGCATCTGGGACAGCCACTTAGAAATGAAACGGTTTAGATCTACCATTTACATATTATACTCAGAGTGTAAAATGCATTGTTCCAATAAAGTGCTTTAACAGAATATGTACTCTTTGCTCTCAGAATGGCTGCTAGATTATGTCTAAACCTATAATTAACTAAAAAAAAAAAAAACAGCATGCTGTGCTTGCAAGCTTCATGACACAATGGTTACTAATGAAAACGAGAAAAAGACAGAAAAAAAGAATTTGCTTAACGACCAAGTTGTTTCGCTCATTAGCTGACACACAGGTTTCTTACTAATTTCAGACTTACTTCAGGAGTTTTACAAATGAAATTAGGAAATGAAAACGACACAAATAGACATTTTCATCAAGTTACAAAAACAAAACAAATCTAAGTCTAAATGTTATACTTATGGCACCTTACAAAAGCCCTTCAACAACATCGGAAATTTGTCATTTATTATTTTGTGGGGTTTTGTGATTATGTATGAGTGAACTTCTTTTCTATGGGAATCTTAATGAAATAGACTGTATTATATTTTTGTTATGTTTTCAGCTGTGCTTGACAGAGGATGTTTTATCTTTATACCGATTATGAAACGTATTTTAAAACTTTCAATTTATTGTGAACATGATATTGTTTACATTTTGCATCAAATGCTATTTTTCGTTTGATATGATGAGTTCAGAGGGAGGGTTGATGAGGGTCGAAAGAACCATGAAGAGCTACTGTATATCAGCTATGGTATGTTTCCTGACATAAAATAGCAGCGTTTTCTTTGAGGGAATCATTTCTATATTTATCTACCAATTTTTATTCTAAACTATGTATGCCACAATGAAACAGTTAAATACGGTTTCAAGTTTCCTTATCTCTGTAATGTATGTTAAAGCCTCTGCACCTGTGTAGCAGTGCAATAGTGCAAAATTGTGTTGAAAACTTAGAATTATTTCAAACCAAAACACTGCAAGCACTTTCCAGCACGATTTGTAAACACTGTATATCCCCAGTAATTTTAGTTAGAAAGACTTGACATTTTTTTAAAATCAATTTTGCAGTCAGTAGATGTACTAGATCATGTCGGTTAGAACTGAAATTTAGAACTCTAAAAAGATCATTTAGTGTCATGCCATGTGCAAAATTAAAAACACAAAATATATCAAGCAGTAACTTAAGTATTCCTCTAAAGCACTGTTGTTGTTTTTTTCTCCCCCTACAGCATACTATAGAACAGGAAAGTTTCAGTGACAGTACCCCATAATTTATGTGCTTTACCAAACAAATGTTAGTCGTATTATTTGTGATACTGTCGAAGGTATACAATAATCATTGAAAATGTGATCTAGACCCAGATACGCAGGTACTTTGCATCATTACAATTCATTTGTTCAAATTACTTCAAGCACGTTTTACTAAATCACTGGATTTGCAACCGACATGTGAAAATAGAAGACAAAAAGCGGCACCTTCTGCTTAATCTCAACAATTTCAACATTATCCATTTCTCGAGTAGGATTGCTACTAAGCGAAGTAGGAAGTAGGCCTGTTTTGCCCAGAGAGTACAGTCTAAGTACAATGGTGCCAGCGAGATTTCAGCACAGTTTTGGCTACATCAGTGACGAGACTTCGATCAATATCAGGTCGACGACATATACCGCTAGAAATACTCAAGGAAAAATCCGCCGCCATCAAAATATGAACCTGGGGCCTTTCTCATTAAGAGACAAGCACTTTTTTGCCACTCTGACGGCGGTGTCAGCAACCGCGAAATAATAGTAATAATAACAGTGATGTAATTATTACATTTAGACTATAATAATATAGCGCTCATTCCCATGACATATACCGAGCGCTTCATACATTCACGGATGAGAAAGGAAATACGCTAATATACCTCGCCTATGTAAAACTGTATATTTCCCGTGGCTGCTTCATTTTTTTTTTTGTGTGTACTCTCTCTCTCTCTATATATATATGTGTGTGTGTGTGTGTGTGTGTGTGTGTGTGTGTGTGTGTGTGTGTGTGTGTGTGTGTGTGTGAGAGAGAGAGAGAGAGAGAGAGAGAGAGAGAGAGAGAGAGAGAGAGAGAGAGAGTCTCAGAAGCGTTTATAGTTGCAAAAAGGTATCCGATACTCACGACAAGGTGAATGATAAATGTAGGTCATGTGACAATTTATGATGCCGCATCGCATGACAGATGTTAATTGTGACTATTGAAACGGGGCGGAGGGAACGGGGTGGGACGGAGGCCTTAATTTCATTGACGAGACAGTTTCAAGTTAAAATGATCACTTCAAGTTGCATGGATGACTTTCAAGTTTCATTTTGGTTTCCATTCTTAATTCTTCTCATCTACCACATGCGAATGTTATGAGACGGCCATATTATACTATGTCAAGACGCCAGCCAGTCATGATCACACCAAAGATTTGAAGTCGGGACTACTGTACTTCCTGTGTTTGAAATGACTTGAAGCCATATTCATATTACATCATCATTAAAGAAAAAATTCGACAGTTTACTGGTTCCATTTAAACTATATTGATGTATTTTTTTGTACTATCTCTGAAATATCATACCATTCAGCAGGTTGAATTTTAACAGCTAGGTATGTATTAAGTGCTTTAATTTGCCATGACTGGCCAAAACGAACTTACTACAAAAATTAGCTAGATTAGTTCCAGCTTTAGCGTATCAAAGCACACAGTTTTCGGAGACTTCTTTCTATAACAGTGCATGAGTACGAATGATTATTATGATATCGGATGTGCAAAGCACTGTAATATCAAGAGGTCTCTGAGATATAGACTGAGATAACATGCCAGTGGCTGTTGCTCTAAATGCTCATGCCTACACTTCGTGAATGCTGCATAATAGACTGAATTTTACTATTCTATATATATACACGATTATTGATGATTATTATTATGGTATTATACAGTGATGTATGAATGTTTGGCCCAGAGATTCTTCTTCAAATGTGAAATGGTATGAATGAAATTTATATAACTCCTCTTGGCTCGTTCTTAAAGAGAAACACATTTGCAAAACATGTGTACAGCTGATACATATATGTGCAGACTGGTATTGATGATTATTTCTTTGTTATGTGATTTTTTTTTCATTTTTGCCATAAATAGAAGAAAACGTGGACTAATGTTGCATCTTTGGAGTTAGTTTCTCTGTTATTTCGTTCATGTTGTTCATTTCTGGTGTTCATATAATTAAATAGTCATTCAGATAATGTGTCATCAGCAAGATCGTTTAAGAGCCGCCGAGAGAATTGTATTAATTATAAGTTTAGAAACAGGTAGGATGACCATTGCATTATTTGCAAGTCCTTGGTTTTGTCATTGTCCAAAAAGAAAAAAAAAAGATGAAAACTCAGTCATGTAACTTAAGAAGCAACTTAAACTATTTGTTGTAAAGAGGAATAATAGTATTAATATTTGTCTTACAGTCTCTCTCTCTCTCTCTCTCTCTCCCCCTCTCCCTCTCTCTCTCTCTGTCTCTCTCTCCTAAGAAAACGATCAACCGTATCACAAGTTATATCTTAAATTTATTGTTTCAAATTTTATCCGTTGGGCTTCCTCAGGAGACTAACAACTAATATACACTGCATATTCAAAAACAACAACAACAACAACAACAACAACAACAACAACAACAACAACAACAAATTTAAACAGATTTGCGACCATTTCGTCATTGTGTCGAAGATTTGCAAGTATAATAAAGCAACAATTTCGGTTTAAAGGTGTTTGAACTGTATGAGTTTGAGCCTTTTTTTTTTTTATCTCCGCAAAGATAATAATGAATGTCAACAGGACTGCTACGACTATAATGATTCACTCAGTAAACCCCATCCACAGTCAGCTATTGATAAGTGCTCGTGAGGCTAGATTAGACTAGACTAGATGTCCTTTCCACTACTTTCCAGCGGCAATAATGAGCTCATACATTGATGATGATGATGATGATGATGATGATGATAATTTTTATGCCTGAAGATCTTTTTAGATTGAACATTTGCGCCAATAAATTTACTTTATTTATCTGTGAAAGCCTACCTTTTTACGTCTGTTTTAAAGTTCCTAATTTTAAAAAATTCTTAAATGATGATGATAACGATGTTTATGATGACGACGGTGTTGAGACACTGATATTTTGATTTTCACATCATATGTGAAGATGCTGAGGGTGGTGGTATTATGGTGAAGGTGACGGTGAAACAGTTGATGCTCAGGACATAACGATGATAATACTGGCGGCATATTTAGCTCATGATTGCCGCCAAGATAGACTTTCCAGCCTTAATAATGTGGTATGATGTAGACCACATGTTAATAAATCTAGTTATTGTGATTGGACTCGCCTTAATCTATTTACCTGTAGAGAAAATCGGTTCTGGGTTGTTTCATGGCAGCAGATCGGGCTGTCACATGTTTGTGAAAATAAATCATTCTGTAGATGTAATCTTCTTAACAAAGAAGAATTGGTTTTAGTAATACAATGGCTCTCTAAAAAATTTAGAGTAAAAAGGAAATATGAAGACGCCACGCAACTCGACATCGACGAAAATGGTGGCATGTCAGATTTCATCAGTTTAAAGATGTCATGTATGCATCTATGCATCGGCATGATATGAACTCGGCTCATCATTATAGAGTGATGATTAAGTTGCGACTTTTTCTTTGAAAGCACGTAAACAATTTGGAACTGATTTTAATTTTTTTTTTTTTTATGTTGCACAGACCATGATTTTACGAACCCTCGTAGTTTATAATTGTATTAGCAAATTCTAAGCCACCCAGGAGAAGTCACGAGCGTCTGTAAATCAATGCAATGACCGTACTACGTTGTTTGTCGTGTTGTAGTCTAGTACTTTTAATTTTGTCTTTGTATTTGAATTTAGAAAACACACGCACAAATACCTCTTTCCCCCTCTCCCACATGCACCAGCCCAAGCAATAAGAAACTCGAAAAGACACATGATCCTTTGCAACAAGAGCAAATGAGCGAAGAAAGTGGTCGTTCAGTGACTGAAACTACTAGACTATCACCTTTCAGTTCTTCACTGCACATTTTTTTTTGGATGAGAGAAAGTTAATAATACGTTTCTCTAGTCCCTGAAGTGTACATTCAATTATCCTTATGAAAAAAAAAATGCATCTTTCTTGAAAAATTAGGTTTCGGAGGCGGATAATTACCTCCACCAAGAGGGTTTGTCTGTTAACAAGATAACCCAGAGAGTTACCAGTTGCTTGATGTAACTCTTACTAAAAAAAGCGGGACTGAATGAGAAACTGTTAACTTCTGGTAAGAGTCAAAAGAAAGGGTCAGTCTCGCAAATTCTTTGACAATACAACTAAACATGTTCTTATGAAATTTCAATAAAATTTGATTACAATATTGGACTTGATCAAAATCAGAATTTAATAATCATTCGTGCTTGTCAGAATATAAAAAGTATCTCCATCTCTTCCTTGAGGAATAACTAACAAACTTATGCAATTTGCACGAAACTTGGTCGTTGAAATATTGGATCTATTCAATATGAGAAGCTAACAAATTTGGTCGCATATCGATTTAAAGCTACAAATTCCAAGGCATTTTTTTTACTGCTGTACTACCAATATATCTCGAAGAGTTACCATTTTACACGAAACGTTTCACAGCTCTGATACTGGGCCTGATTAAGATTATAAATAAATCATTAAAATTTAAATTTCCGACCGCCTTAGATCAAAACAATGCATCTCACAATTTCTTTCTTTCTTTCTTTCTTTCTTTCTTTCTTTCTTTCTTTCTTTCTTTCTTTCTAAGTATATATTATGCTGTAGCTGAATGATTGTAATGATGTAATTGCGAAATAATGCTAGCATGTCAATGAGGGAAAGGAAGTTATTGCATAAAATGTTATTTGTAAGCTTGCCTTTTGTTTGTTTGTCACATCTGTCACCTGAGTGATGCTTTACTTTAAGTGTTGCCATTGCGAAAGTCTGCTCCCTTCTGGATCTATTCAACAAGGTTCTGGAACAGGAAGAAATCCGCTTGGTTAGCAAGACTTGATCGTTAAAGGAGAATGAAAAGAAACACTATAATTGCTGGTGGATTTTAGGTGTGAGAGAGAAGTCATTTGTCTCATTCCCTACGAGTCACGCCATTGTCTACGGCAAAATAAAATCACAATTAAGAATGACGTATTGGAGTTGATCGCTGCACCTACTTTCTTGTAATATTATATCTCTTATATCTAAGGAGTTCAGATGGACGTAGATAAAACATCAGAATACTAACACTGCGATCAGATGGATAAATTGAATGTTAGTGGTAGAAATTATGCCAACAAAATAAAACAAAAATCTGCATTTTACTATCCTTTTTACTAATAGTAATGCACTAACTGAGCAAATAACTTATATAACGAGACAATATCGGCTCCTATATTTTTTACAAGAGAGAGAGCGATAATGAAAAACTATAAGGGTCATCTTTTAATTCTGTGTACTTGATCACTTCTAGCTGTGCTGGAAACATGAAGTTTTCAGAGCACTGTACATACTTTTCTTAGGTTTGTTTACTGCATGTTATTGTTCTGAATCGTTGGTAAAACAGTGGTCAAAGTTAAGAGGAACCCTATTAAAGTGATTCAATAGTTTCTTTTATACCCTCAGATTACCCTCCCCTTGAATTTCTCTTTCACGACAAGCAATAAAAAGGTAATTAGGCATTTTATTAAATAGAAGAATGCAGAGGGCATACATATTTAACGGCCTTTCCTGGACAAAAAAATGTAGGTATAGTTTTAGTGTGGGCGGACATATTACTGTGATGCAATAGTCAATGGTTCAGGGGTGTACATGATGTTTTACCGTACAGATTTTGAATAACTCTGGTGCAGATATAATAATATACAGGCCACAGATGATCATGGTACTGCATATTTCAGAGCAGACCCGAAAGCGATATGACCTTTGACACCAACGCAGAGAAAGAACAGGTGATTTTTTTATCATACAAAATAATCACACAATTTTTTATGACCGATGTGCTCAACTAAATTTCTGTTTCTCTTTCAAACCTATAAATCAGTAATCCGTGCCCATTTTCTGCAGTGCGAATAATTATATTAGTCTACATTTTTAAACACAACTTTGCACATTTCTATGCTCTAGCCCACTTTGGTTGATGTCAAAATAATGATGGGGTCTAACTTGCAACGAACCCTGCTGCTTCAAAGATAAAAGAGAAAAATGATGTAAACTAGTCCATGAACCCTTGATATCCCTCTTAATTTATGGTATGTAATATTATGATGACTTTGAACGACAAAATGTGGATAGCGTGGCCTGTAATCTGTTGGTTTATTATGTTGAAGACCCTTCCGCGATGTGTGCCTTTTCACAAATTTCTCTGCCACATATACATTCCCATAAATAATTACAACATACCCCCCCCCCCNCCCCCCCAACACACACACACACACACACACACACCACATGCGCCGGTACCTCGTACCAAAGTTTTATGAAAATCCATTTAGGAAATAATGTCCCGAAAAACTCAATTTTTAACATTTCAGCCAGTGCCAGTTGTTCTACTGTCTTCCTCCTAACCACTTAGGAGTCAGTCATTTTTTGAGATTACCGCAGTCAAACTTTGGGAATCTCCATAACAGTGATGCAGCTGTGTGCAAATTTCGTTTTTTTGGCAACATTAGAGGTGGTCGAATAGACTATATGAAATTAAAAAGTGACTCCAGTATTTGGAAATGAAAAAAAAAAGACTTTGGATGCTCACATGCACCGAATACAACTTAATGGAATGAATTCCTGCCATCTACAGGCGATCCAGTTCAACCGAAATTCTTCTTCAAAATACTATCCGCAAATTATGTGTATCATTTTGTCCCTACTTATAGCCAAACTGTTCGGCATGGATAAAATTTTGGGAGAGGAACAGCTCTTCAGGTTTATATCGCTCATCCAACTTACGGGGGTTGGAGTGAATATAATTTCTGGCATCATAAAAAACATTTAGTTTGGGGCACTAATTTGGTAATGATTGTTAAACGGTTCTTGAGTAATAGTGAACATTCCTCATCAGATGACACTTTCTTCCTCAAAACGGGATTTGAAACTGACTGATGTTTGTCTTTATTGAAGAAATCCCTATGTAATGTGAAAATTTCTGCCAAAAAATCCTCATGTTCAAAAATAATGTTCGTCCCTCCTTATATAGTATTGTAGACCGGCATGCACTAGCAATATCACGGGAAGACCTAACAGGCTCATGGTTTGGAGATCGGTGTTAACAGTTGAATCTCCACTTCGAAACAGATGTATAACACTTTACAATGATTTCAACTTCTTTCTGTCCCAGTTAAAAAAAAATTAGGATAGCCTACCTGATCTTGGATGAGGCCTCAATGAGGTGTCTTGCAGTCGAAAGACAAGTTCGTAAATAAAAGATTGTGCGGTACAACTGCGACTGTTAAAGTGTTTGTGAAAAACTTTACATCCATTATTTATACTCTTTACTTCCAAATCATTTGAAGCCTAGATACGGAGAGAGAGAGAAGGAGCGGGAGGGGAGAAGGCGGAATGACAAAGAATTTTCGATGCTGGCAAGGAACAAGTAGAACAAGAAATTTGATACTCTTTCATCCTGCCGAGTGCTGGCCACAATTTCAAATTTCAAAATGCAAAGCAGTGAGCCACTTTAGATGGATTCAGAAAGAAAATGCAAAAACAAAGAGGTTTTAGAAACTGTGATGTATATACTAATTTTATGGATCCTGCGCTCAAGTTTTGCTCTCAATGAAAGGGGCAACCTCCAATGTAGATTTCGTTGAGTATGCCTTTAGTAGCAATATGGGCAGAATGTTCAAAATCGTCCTCGTCAGTGCAACCAATCTTTAAAAAAGAGGTATAATAAGGTATTAACTGCTTTGGTTATCACAAGAAAGAGATGTGTAAATACATGGTTCGCAAGTGTGTGCATACATAATATGACACTTCAGAGATCTTCGTGATACGACAGTAATTATATAGCTACCGCAATACAGCAGTCAATCGAGTCCCAATGCGAAACATACGTTTTATATATTTTCTTCAAGGATTTAAAAAAAAAAATTGACTTGCAGAATACATTTTATTCAAACTTAAAATTTGGTTAAGCTGGTAAAGCACGTGCACTCCGTCAAATGTGGCTCGGATCTAAGCCAAAAACGTAAATATGCCAGGTGATAGGTCACTTATTAATATCAGGCATTTATGAAGTGGTTTTCGTCGATCTAATTAGCACTGGCACCTCCATGGTAACTTTGTCTGGCTGCTTCCTCTTCGCCCCCTCCCCTCCCACCAGCACCACCCCGGAAAACAAAAAAATAATGTATATATATATTATATGTATATGTGACTGGCTATC
>JAWQUT010000322.1:399654-413667 GCA_033807755.1 Ellobium chinense
TATATATATATATATGGGTTGGTGGTGGTGCGAGGGAGGGGGGCGGAGAGGATGCAGCTAGACAAAGTTACCATGAAGGTGCCGGTGCTAATTAGATCCACGAAAATCACTTCATAATTTAATGCCTGATATTAGTATGTGACTCGCTAGACTCGTTTAAATCACCAGTTATATTACAAAAAGCAAATCAAGGAGCAAGACACTGCTGTATTGAAACACGCGCAGTACATAAAGGTACATGGTACAAAGGAACAGGCTGGCACACGAAGTTGGAGAAAAACAAACTTTCAAGTAAACAATCCAGATCAACTGATATCTGCAAGAACTGACAATGTGTCCAGTGTGCCAAGTGTGAAAAGTTTCGCTTCGATGGAGAGGATAAAGATTTCTGAGACATTACATGTATTGAGCATGGTAACACATATTAAACTCACTGCACTGATACCACAGATTTCACTTAACACAAACCCGTTTAACGCGAAATTTCTGTTTACAAGAATACAAGAAAAAATCCCCGGTTTTTTTTTGCTCTTAATCTATGCATTCCAAATTCCGTTTACAGGGACTAGAATTCTAAAGGATCTCGATAACCCAAACAACTTTTCGGCCGCACCGTTGTTTTTGCTTAAACTCTCCATTTTCGTTTGCATTGCCAGCGCGACGTTTTCCACCCACGACGTTCCACCAGCACCCGGCTCGCTATGTAATGGCCTTGCCTCCGCCGACCACTTTAGCCGTTCATGCTCCCCCCCTCCACTGAGTCTTCTGTAACGTAACTGCCCGGAGACAACCCGGCTTATAGAACAAGTATTTATGTGTAAAAATGGGCCATCTCCCTTATTTCCAATGTACTCTTCTTTACACAAATTCTTTATGACACGAACACATTTCTGTGGTCTCCTGGAATTTGTGTTATCAGGTATTTACTGTATAGTAAAATAGAACGAACACAGAAACACACGCACACACACATACCCACACACACACACACACATACACACACACACCCACTAGCACAAACACACACATTTACACACACAAACACAACTGATATTGTCTTCTTTTTCTTTTTTCCTGAATCATTTTTTGCATTCTTTCTTTCCCTGTTCGTTGCTTTCATTCATTCCTTGTTTCTTTTCGTTAATTGCTTCTCTGTCTTCTCCCACAATCGCTATCCTTCCTTTCTTCTCTCTCTCCCTCCTTTTTTTTATCCCTCCATTTCTCTCTTCTTCTCGGCAGCAACTCTCCTCCACTGCGTTTTATAACGTTTTAATACTTTTTTCATAATGTAGAGTGTGGGTTTGTTGTCAATGGAGGATTGCCTGTTATTCATGCAGAGAACTGTTATGTTTTAAGTTTTATGCTTCCAGAGGTATCTCCTTAACATCCAACTGATGGTATCTGGGAATACTTTTATTGATGTGATTCTGTTTTGCACATGTCGCCTGGTTTTCATCCTGTTTGAATTGAATGCGGCGGAAATAGAGAAGAACGTCATGGATTCGTGCAGGCGGTACCGATGAACACAGCCACAGCAGAGGACCAAAAAAAAAGAAAATGAAAGGAAAACACTGTAAGCACTTGAATGTTGTTACACA
Organism: Ellobium chinense; assembly: GCA_033807755.1. Classification (NCBI taxonomy): domain Eukaryota; kingdom Metazoa; phylum Mollusca; class Gastropoda; order Ellobiida; family Ellobiidae; genus Ellobium; species Ellobium chinense. The sequence goes on from JAWQUT010000322.1 coordinate 401,253, forward strand.
CTATGAGCAAAGTCATGCACATAAGATGTCAAATATTTTTGTTCTTTTGGAAGAAATAAACAAAAACACTAAGTTAAAACAAAAAATAAAACCTCGAACATCATGTTCTCAGAAACCGCACATACTCGTTGTGATGCTCGAACCCCAAATCCCTTTCTTTCTAATTCTCTTTTTGATTTCTTTCCCTCATAATTTGTTCATCAAGTACAACAGCCCAGTATAGCGACATTACAGACTGATCCCTAAAATTCAACATCCTGAGGGATGTCGGGACAGAACTGATCAGAGTTAGACTATCCTACTGTGTTTCGAGTGCCCTGATCTACTGATATCCACTCATTTTCTACTTCACTTTTGGAGCACAAAATACTAAGACAACACCTGACAACACTTTTTCTTTTTTTGTATTGGGTAAGTATTGCTTGATTCTTTAGGGACCTCGGAAAGCAACGTGGTTGGTAGACGTTTCCAGCATAAGCAGTAATATCATTTCCTTATATCTAACATAATAATATATATTTTATATCTGGATTAACCTTATATCCCAGTTTGCATTACCAAACTACGACAATACTTCATGCCGTGGCCAACTTATTCGTAGAAGTCCTCCTTGAAAAGACCCCTCACCATTTAATGAACTCAGCCGTAACATCATTCGCTTCCCGACACCTCTTTCCCCTTTTCACACCTCTCATGATAGTTTGTTTCCATTCACCCTCCTGTAATGGCTTTGGTTAGAGAATCATTTCTAACAGGAGAGCCACTTGACTGCTAAACCTCCATCCTACACGGCTGGCTCAAATTGGGGATTCGCTCATCCGAATTTTCATCTCTTACAGATTCGGATATTAGAAACTTGTTTCAGGCCTGTTGAACAAGGTACTCTTTCGTGTGTTATTGAAATCACAATATGGAGCAGACAATAAGATTTGTAAATCAACCTTGGGAATTCGAATCCAAGATTTCACTAGTTCGACAATTCGGACTCTGACACTTACAGGATTCGAGATTCACATTGATATTCACATTCAAATCCTGCAAAGACTTACCGACCCCCCACAGCATATCCGAAGCGACCCTACCCGCTCCGTGTCTCCGTAACGAACAAAAGCATGGCGGATGGCTCTTCTCATTCTTCAGTTGGGGCTTTCCGAAGTGACGCATTGGAAAGCGATGCCTCCCGTTTTAAAGAAAACTTTTACCGTTGTTGCACTCAGGGGCGAAGACAAGATCTGCATAATCAAATAATCACATATTTAATTAACCGGGGCAAAACCCTCGTAATACACAGATTACCGTTGGACCATAATATTTTGTTCCGTGTCCAGCTCATTCTCACCTTGTGTTCGTTCAGAATCCCAAATCAATTTATTCAGTCACTGTCCTGGATTAAGAGGGGCTGACATAGAGAAGAACCTGATGCCCCTGGATCACAAAATGGAATGACCTAGCCTACAATAATGGAGAGAATGGGAGGAAGACAAATAATAGCAAAACAGAATACTATGCTTTCTAAGACGTGTCCGGGAACAAAATTGAAGTCTTTCAAGTTCGAAAGCACGGAAAATTGAATAACAATAATATGACATCAAGTACGGGAGTACGATCGCTTTACCATTGGAACGGAGATAAACTGCGATCATAACCAGCATGAAAAACACGTCATGAAACTCTGGCTTACACATGTGAAAATAATATGTGGTATTGCCAGATTGGTCAATTTTTAGCTAAAGAATGTTAGGTTTTTGATTATTTTCAAAGTCAGATCCCTATTATTCACTAGACTATGTCATTTCTCTCCGGCAATGATCACTAAGTTGGGTAAGAATACCAGTTTTTGTCTTTGGTTGCAGATGTTGATATTGTCAATGCTGCTGTTGTACCTGCAGTCGGTTGTGACAGTGCTGACGATGATTGTGGTCTCACTATAGTCTTCATTGTAGCCACTGCTGCATTTCTAGTGCTACTGTTTCATAAATCTTGTTTTCCTCCCTTTCTTTAGTATTCATCTCTACCACTTTCAATACTACATGTGCTTCTGTTACAGTCCCAAATACTTCACAAACGCTACTCTACAACTTTTTGTCTTCTTTAACGTTTACTGCTGTGTAATAGCCAGTTCTTTTCTGCTATCATTATTACTACTACACAGCTTCTACACCACACCACCACTGTGGTGACTATATTACAGTGTCATTACTGCAAAGACTTGTTCAATGCCAGGATTCTTATCGTCGTTCTCCTCCTCGTGTTTAGTTATTTCTTTCACCCCTCCTCCTCCTTCTAAACTATCACAGATAACACTGTCTCATTCGCTCCTTTGAAGCGACACCCTCAGTTTATTCATCGGTATCATAGCCATGACCATGGAAGCTAAAGCGTGTAGCAGTCTTCTTTTGTTGAAGGCAGAAGGCACGCTTGATGTCCCGCAGAGATTAAAATCGTGACAATATAGATTGGCGTATCTAGAAAATATAACATTTCTGATTTTAAGGCGAAAGTATAAAAACATTGAAGATCTCATGAACTCAAATTCCAGGGGATCCATTAAAAATTTGGAGCTTCCAGTTCATATGGGAAATGCACGAGTGCAACGATGCAGGCTACAAGACCAGGCAATAAACCAATAAGTACGCTTTCAGTTCATGAGTAAATTTCTATACAGCGTAGAAAATGAGAGATGTTTCAGGTGCTGTTCTACTGTAAAAATAATTAGAACCTATGATGGACTAAGTCCCACAACAGAGTACAAAATCGAAAGACCCGCTAAAGTTAAATGTATCAGTCTTGTATCGGTCTTAAATGTATGCAGTGGTTCTTGTCCAGTCTTAGGTTGTGATGTTTTGCTTTCTCTAGGTTATTTAGCACATACATTCTTCATTAAAGAGATTATGGCCACAGCTTTTTTTTTCTTGTTCAAACTGGCGTCAGAGAATTGGATCCCCAGGAGTTCTAGTGCTTCGTAAGGCACTTCCTTACAAAAAAAAATTAAAAAATCCAGTGTATCGTCTCTTTTCGCAGACTGATTTCATTAAAATGGTGGTCACATTACAGTGAACTAAACATTCTTTCATATCTTTGGAATGGGTTAATATTCACCACTTTCTGTTGAGAAACTGATGACATCTACAAAAGAAGCGTCGCTACAGTACCATTTCCTGCTATTTACATTCTCACAAAGAATCTCATTATACCAAATAGCGTTTCGCACATCGTAACATTGCAAATCATATGCAAAGCGTTACATTGTACTACAAGTTGGATGTTTGTTAGGCTACAGCTGTCGTTTAGGCGGATGTCCTGAGAATTATTACTTCTTTGAGACAGTGGAACCTCTAAGCTTCTTCTTCATCACCAACATTACCACCAATCGACGATTATTCATGTTGTTAAAAGGTTATTGCTTGGATGTGCACCCCCTGTCCCCTCCCACCTCTCAATCCCAATACTACGCCATGATTACGCTGAATTATACTCTTTGTCATACTTAAGTACAACTTGAGCTTGCCTAGCATCACTACCAGTCCACAGTTCAACTCTATAAAGGATGTCACTCAGATGAACCTCTTCCAACACTAAGACAGTTATTCTCTCTTTACAACTTACGATACTGCTTTAAGCTTCACCACCAGAACGTCGACAGTTCATTATGCCAAGAGGCGTCCTTCTGATGGACCCCTCAAGCACTATGAATGAATTCTCCATTTCCCGTGAATACAATTATGGTTACAGTCCTAGATGCGACTGCTGATATCCAGAGCGTCTTTTGACTTGCCAAGATTGCGATCAACGATTAAACCTGCCTGGTTTCTTTTTCTTCCGCTCGACGCTGTTTGGATTTCTCACCTATACACTAGAGTGATTTTTTTTTTCTCTCGTCTTCTCTTCTTGGTCGAGGTCGCAGATTTCAAACTGGATGCCACAATGAAGACCCGTAAAACGCCTCGTGCAAAAAAGTTTAGTTTGAGAACGTATCAACATGTGGGTAGAAAAAGACCTAATTAAATGATTTCGCCACTTAAATGCAATACCTCGATAAACGCCCAAATCCAGATTTTAAAGGAGAAAGAAACGACTGCCTCATTTTCGTAAAATTGCACTTCGCAGAGTGATTCTATGGAAGTAAGCTCTGTTTGTGAAGGCGATGCATGTATAATAGAGTTCAGTCTGCTTACCGAGCTAGAGTCAGATATGCTGTTTTGTCGATTTTTGTAACTGACATTGCTTGGTGCGAAAGTCCAACAGTGGTTTATATCGGGAAGGAGCACTAAATGTGACATTATTCTTTACTGACATTGTATAAAATACATGCAATATTGCGATTTCGCAGTTTCCAACCGTACCAAGAAACTATTGAAGCTAGACGTCTGAAGTTTTGAAACATTTTACGCGACGTTCTTGGTGTTAAAACCCGAATTTCGACCAGGGTGGCATTTATCAGGCTACTGTGTGTAAGCGACAACAGCTTGATGAATGCATAATGTGTGAAATACCGTGGTCACAATGATGGCATTTTGGAGACACTTGGCTGAAAGACAAAAGGCTGAATGGACATTTGGTCATGTGTCCGGTCACAGTTTCCTCTGAGCTTTTAATTGCTTTTGTTGCTGACTTTCAATAATATTTTACATTAAATCATGACATCTTTTCTGAAAGGTAAGGCAAAGAATTTTTGCTGTAGATTAAAAATGTTATTTCATTTGAACACTGATCACAATAAATCACGTTCTGAAACTATTCCAATTTATTCGAGTGTCCTTTGCATACAATTACACAGATTCCAGTTGAAATTCAGTTGTGAGCGCCTAACAGCATGACCATAAACGTTATAAAAAAGAGCTGTTCGGTTGTTTATATACTGAATGCCACTAGAAATATCCAGTATTTCCGTGAAAAACAATAAACAATAAGCATATCGTCAGTATCCCATTCGTCTCTGTACAACCATCGCATCACAATCATCTTTACAATCAACATTTGATACAATAATAAAAAATTAAGTTTCGTCATGCAAGAGTTTGTAAAAAATTGAAAACGGCACTTTAATATGTTAAATACTCCATGAGAAATGAAAGATCAATAAATTATGCACACATTTTCGAGTCAGTTTTGACCCTTCTTCAGAAAATATACATGTGTAACTAAGTATGAAAAAAGGTAGAGTTCGTGACTTAAAATTGTTCACCGAGATAGTGTAATACAAAAAGTAGATCAGTTTAGTAGTGTCATAAAAGCAAAACTAGCAGGACTAAGACTTGCTCAAAAGTACAAAGAAGCACAAGGACCGGGATAGAGGGAGGATATTACAGACAAAGTGTGCAAAGATTAAGAGAGTAAAAAGTGAGCAAGCAGTAAAAAAAATCTGTGCAAAAGGCTGCTATGGAGTAAAAAGGGAGCAAAAAAAGTGGGCAAAATTGAAACAATGAGCAAACAATAAAAACGCGAAGGAAGAAAGGGAAAAGAGAGTCTGCCTGAAGTGAGTGTCCCACACGAATAGCGTCAGTTAGGAACCAATACGGACACTCATCCCTAGTAAAGAACGATGGACACTCTCTTGTTCCTATAAGTATGAAGATGTCAAAGTTTTTTCCACTAATAATATAAGGTTAACTTCATTAACTCATTAACTTATCAATGGGTCCCATGCCAAAATGCTTTCCATACATATTGTTCAACTCTTCCTCCCAATTTCGACAAATAGAAAGATGCCCCAAGACTGATCAGATTTTGAGAACTTTGGCAGTGAGACAGGCCAGCAGGGTACCAAATACTTTAGTCTTTTCACACGGTAAACAGGGTAACCTTACTCACCTGGCATCAACCAAACATTTTATACTTGAGTGGTAAAATCTAATCTACTCAGAGTCTACAAAAGTATTTGCGGAGGAGCTGAGGAGATGTATATGATATAACACGGCAAATTGGACTGTTTGAATGGTCTTAAGATCCGAATGGAAAAGGAAAAGTCGAATTCTATGGTAGAAGCAAGGGTGGATCCATAAAAGAAGAGCGGGGAAGAAAGGAAAAGTGAGAAGGAGGCATGGGGCGTGTATGAAGAGGGAAGTAGTAAACAGAGAAAGAGAGATATGGTGAGAGAAAAATTCGAGACGGAACTTGTAAAGTAGAGCTGCGAATAGGCGACTATATCTCTAGTTTATCATTTTTCAAGAAGGGCTCCTCGATACTGAGGGCATCATTAATTTGGTGGGTCTTGAGTTGCCAGATCCATTCAGATTCAAGACTATTCAAGTTTTCCATACAGACGTTTGAGACCATTTCCACCCGGGTAAGCATCATATTGTCCACAGAATGGTTGCAAAGACAGAAGTGATAAGCCACGTTCTAATCAACTTTTTTAGTATTTGCTGTAGAACGGTTGGCGGCAAAGCGTATTCTTCGTGTCTAAATGATATGGCCGGTGTTTTGTCTTTTGTACTTTCGCAGGTAATAGCTCATATGACAGTGAAAAATGCACAAATAAGTTCGTATTTCATCCTGTACAACTGGTAGGTGTGATTTGGGTTTGTGAGCAAAGCAGCAACAACTACATTTGCGTTTGTTACAAGAAAGAAGCCACAGCTTCAGTTGAACTGGCTGGTATAGCTGTAAAAGACTGTGGTTGGGTTCTGAAATTAAAAGAGACACAATCAGTTTGGGGGAGGAGTGGGGACGTTCAGTAATACGGCCTTGAAAATGGGGTTGGATGGCTTGAAACTGGTCGGTTTTTTTTTTCCCAGTGCCATATTTAAATGGTTTACCACGAAGACGGCGTTGGTTTCAGCATTGTGAGAAGAAGAAACAAGAATATGATGTCTCCGAAGACTAGAGACACATTACCACCACTGCTATCACTATCACTATCACTATCACTATCACTGTGGGTCTGTTTGGTGGTCAGGATACATTCTAATAATCTTCAGTATATTTTGTTGTGAGATAACTGTGGTGGACTGCTGAACGAACCAAAATATTCTGAAACCAAAGCCAAACAATACTGATTGTTAGCAGTAAAGGACTTAAGAGGCGTTCACCGTTGCACAAAACAAATTATGTGATGACACTGAGGCTGTCAGAATATTTCTAAGAGATACCGGCCGATTTTAATACATGTTTAGAATTTCAGAGGATTTGTGATGCTCAGTTAGAATGAAGTTGAGAAATAGTTTGCAGTTACTTTAGATCAAAAGAAAGGACCGCAGCTCTGCTGAATGATAAACTGGGATGGGTCTTTCTGTTACACAATCTGTCCTAATAAACATTTTAAATGAATACTTAGAAAACAGAAAATTTGTCCGATGTTAAGAGACCAGGAATACAATTTTTGAGACATGTATGATTCCCGTAACTTCAGCAGTTTTCTTTAGTTTTGAGATTCTGGTTTAAATATTAATTTGGTCCATAGCAAAGAAATATATCAGATCCTAAGCACATATTATAGCGGCTTACGTCAAAGATATTTTGAACATTTTAAATTTTGTAAGAACTTGGATCAAAATACGCCATAAACAGATGATACTTTGTGCGCACAAAGTCAAACAAGAGCGATAACTTTGTAACGCCTTATTTAATGCCCTTCTCAGCTGGTCTCACACAATGCGTTTATTATGTAAAGTGGTATGAAATACTTAATTTTCAAAAGCATATAATATTTTTTTGCGAGGATAGACACTCGAAAATGACGATGTAGGCTGCTGGCGCCATGCCTAAACATTAATTTCACTCTTAGATTTATAGGCAAAGATCACAGATCTGTAGTGGCCCACGTGAAGCTGAACGGAGATCTGCAAAACATGTTATTACTCGAGACAGACTTGGCTCACGTGACTTGAGAATTCCATTCTATCTCTGTGTCTTTCATAAGTTCACCGGAAGTTCGACGCCTGCAATGAGAACACCAAGGTCGCCACAGTATGTCAGATTCGAATCCGCCATACGGCACTATCTGCTGTTACAGATCTTGTATCACTGAGTGAAGTGTTTGCTTTTGGTGCGGTTGACTTAGACCACGTCAGGATGGGAATCATCCCATATTCCCTAAGGTAAACAAACGTGAAGGAGACAGACGCAGACAAACAGCAGATGTAAAGTTTTCACAGGGAGCCTGTCATCATCCGCATCTCTCTGACATCGTGAAAAGTTCATTACAGGGGTCACTGGCGGCACAATAGCTTGAGGACTATTCTGGACGACTGTCAACCTTCTCGGGTATCTTCTGTTGTTGTTCGCTGAAGACCCTTCACGAAACTGAAAATTAAGCTTATCCTCGAACTGAGGAGGGCTTGTGATATTAGGCAGCGTATTAAAGACTTGCTGGTTTTAGATACGGTATTTAGAGCAACCTCTCTTTAATAAATGAATGACTGATATGGTTTGAACCTGACAATAAAAGTTCTGTCAACGACCCTAAGACCAGAAGCACTCCCAGCTGCAAGAGCAGAAGACTTTAAGTGCAAAATTTAATACTTGTCACTGAAAGTTGTTCACGATGCAACCAACTCTCTTCATTTGTATGGATCTGCTACTATCTATTGCCGCATCAGAATTCACACTGCCTCAACAAAATAGTATAAACGTGCCACATTATCAATGTGACAACAGTGCTGCATCATACCAAACATCGTGTATTGTCAGTCAGTTCTCAAAACACCATTAAATATCACTTAATTACACTTGAGGCAGTCGGAGATACCTTTGTTAGAATAGAACAAACAACACTGTATAAACTAAATACTTTACAGATTATTTTCACTTGAGGCAGTCGGAGATACCTTTGTTAGAATAGAACAAACAACACTGTATAAACTAAATACTTTACAGATTATTTTCACTACTTTGTCCTTAGACTTTCACTGTTGAACCGCTCGCAGCTTGTTTCAGACAAATGAGCATTCTTTCCCTGTACAGTAATGTCGGCCATGCTGTGTCATTCAGTTCTCAAAACAAGCATCACTACATTGCATTAACACACAGCCCGGAACAACTGAACTAATCAGCACTGCATAGACTGATCACACAAAGACAAACACATGCGAACACGATATCTTGCGTTGTTACCAAGTGTACGAGTAAACTAACAGCCAGAGATGTCGATGCATATATCAGAATCTAGTGCTGAAGAAAGTTTTGTGTTATTAAGGCTGTTCAATAAGTTGATCAGGGTTTCGAATTCAACTACTCGGGCGGCATAATCGTTATGTGAGGAGAGGAGGGTTAGGAAGATCTCTGCTTCGGTTGATACCGAGACAGAAAGCACGCTCACGTTAAAGGGGCAGGAGTAGTATTTGTTTCACAGAATTTTTTAATGAAATTTAAACTGCGTATATTTTTCTTTTAACCTTCAGCTTACTACCTTTGCAATTCCATAAAGCTACTACATCCCTCAGTGGTTGGAGGAGGGGTGGGGTGGAGGGGGGTCACTGAAATTTAGTGGGTGCCACATATATGAAAATTAAGCACTGCCCCAGGTGCTTCAGTATGTAATAAGAGGCTGCGATGAAGCAAGCAACTACTTCTTACTCTCCATCCCCCAAATGAAAAGCGCCACTGAAATCACTCAACCGCCCATGTGTATTTCTGTGATTCCGAATTCCCACATCCAAAAGTAACAGTTAAGTCATCAAAACATGTCTAAAGTTTCAGCCGTAATGATGCCAATTCAACCTTCCAATGTTTGTGTTTACGCCGCACTTAATAATAACGGCGCATTCAGAAGCCATCATGTCGAAGTGGAGACCTTCTGTCTGAGATCTAAGTCTCCGGCTTAACAAAGTGTTGTTATTCAAAGAAATCTAGAAATACCATTTCGACGTCAGTCTGTCGTGAAAGCCTCGCAAATGCGTACGGAAGCGTGTCCCACCTCCTGCTGTTTCTCTTTTCTGCCTCTCGTGATATCATTAGATTTCAATTGCTCATCTCTTCCGACTTGCTTGTGGTGGATTCATTCTTGATTCGAATTTGTTCCGCCAACTTAATCTCGCCAAACACTGGCTTTATGGAACTAACCAGGCAGAAAATATGTCGTGCTATGGACACGATGCTTGTAGTCTAATGTGGCTCTCTGGTGCTGGCGGAGCTCTGGGGACCAAGATGAAAGAAGAAAACAAAGAGGACTTACGAGGAGAGAAATTTGAAAAACAAAATCCGAAGGCATTTTGCGAATAACAGTGACTGAAACTGAGACAAGACTGATAACAAAAAGAACCTGTCTGTCCTCAGATTATCGGAGCAATTCTGTCCCACCACTCTACCATTGTAGATTATATTAACAGCGTATCACTGAGTGGTGCTCACTGTTCTTTCTACCCGTAATTCAGTAGGGGAGGCTGGGGCGCGTTGGTGCACGGGCATGTTGGTGCCGTTACCTCACAAATATCTTCAGGAACTTAATATTGTACAGGATCACAGTTGGCACTGTTCTCTTCAAGTTGTGCACAAAATAATAATAGTGCCGCATATTGCAAAAGCAGAGAGCCAAATTAATGGATTTGGATGTTATAAGTCAGTTTTTGCGAACTGCATTGTCAGGTTAAATTTTTGAATATACAATAGTATGAAGTAAAGTGCTAAATAATGTTTCTTTTTCTATAATGGATGGTGATCTTTGGAAAAAAAATTGTAATAAGTCATTACTTCATGACAAGATGTCACTCATGCATCAAACACACATTATTGCATGTATGTGTGTAGAGGCATTTTGTTTTTCTTATTTCAGTTCTCATTATATCACTTTGAGAGACAGCCCTTTCACTTAGTTCAGCGTGACTTGTTCTGAAAATACAAACAGTCCTCTGTAATTATATGCGTTGATGTGTCTGAGACACATGTGTGTAATCTCTTGGTGAAGTTACGACTGAATTCTAAGATGAATTTTTTTTCTAAAGGTCTTCAGATCATCGTCCACTCTATTCAGGACTTAGTTGAGTACTTTTGCATGCAACATGTACTGAATTGGATAGAGACAGTGCTCACCACAGTGAAAGCTACAATGCAAGAGTAATGGATCCCATTCATAAGCAAAGATCTATGGCTAGTATATAAATCCAATTTGCTCGACGTACAGTTACCAAATTTGGTTGGATAAAGAAACACGGAGATAAAAAAAAAACAGACTGTAGGAGATACATCGTTCATTCCTCTTGAGAAGTTGAGATCCCAAAAGGTCGTGTTTGAGATTATAAATGGCATTCTCTAACCCTACCCAATTCTATTCAAGTGGTGTCCAGCAGTGCAATTAGCCGTGCGCTGAGGTGCGGTATGGCGCAGCGCAAACTATGCATGTTCATACCCACACTGTTTTGTTCACTTGCGGTGTGCCACTTTGCTGTGCAGCGAGCTTTAATCTATAGAAGTCCAAAAATTTTGACTTGGATACCTAATTTGGCAGGGTGACTATTAATGGAGAGGAAAAAAAACTATCAAGTGTTATACCGTCCATTCCACCCACTGTGATTTGGGTGGGATGGAAGAATGAAGAAGGAAGAGAAAAGGCTGGCTATATAATTAAGATGGACACTACCTATAAATTCTCTCAGCCCATCCCGTTCTCTTCATTTCCCGGGCAGTGTCTACGGGAAGCGATATCTCCTGAGGCCTACCCTGTCATTTTAAAAAAAAAAATATTATACACCTCCTCCTCCTCTCCCTCTTCAAGAGTCTGCAGCACACTGGCCTTCATGATTTCCCAATCATTATTGCTCTCTCTTTTTGCCGTTGTTCTTTTAAGTGTTCAGGTATTCCACACATTTAATCTTTGTCTTTCTTTACCTTCCTCACCCTCAGTCCTTTTGCCATTATCTTTTGCTCTTCCTTTCTAATGGTATAATGATATGTCCAAAATATTTTCGCTGTCTCTTTCTGATTGGTCTAAGGATATATCTTTGTGCTCCGGTCATTTTGAGAACTTGCTCCTTTGATTACCTCCCAGTCCAGGAATATATCATCATTCCTTTAATACAACTATTTCTACTATTTCAAATGTTTTTAGGCATTTCATTGCATGCTGCTCCCAGTTTATAAAGAACGGCATTTTTCTGACTTTTCTAAAAATCACCTGAGCAAAAAAGTTATCCAAATTTCGTTAATGTAAAACTTCTACGTGTAGTGCTACGGACATCTTCGGGATAATGAATCGCTTATTGTCAGCTGGCCTTCCGATGTCAGACATAAGCATGTTGAATCCCTCTAAAACTTGTGTAAGACTGATATTGACGTAAACAAAAATATTGACCAGTGGGAATAAAAAAAAACTGCATTCTGTCGATGATAATTATGCCCATTCATTTCTTCTCTTCTCTGAGAAAGCAAGATCGTCATAATTTAATCTCCTCTTTCAAAGCTTCTGAAGCGCAAACTTTGCGGGTTTCTTTACTTCGCCAAGATTTGATTTAACGAAAGACAAAAACAGGGTGGTGGTTTT
>JAWQUT010000322.1:413828-426592 GCA_033807755.1 Ellobium chinense
ACACACGTCAATTAGCAGTTTTTGCCCCTGTTCCTGTTCCTCTCTTAGTCACATCAACTTTACAGCTTACTTCTAAAAATCATTTTAGTAATTTTAACAACAAGGTTGCGCCTCATCGTCCAAATATCGATTTTAGACTTGTCAACACTGTGGGAATATTTCTGATAATTTCTGAATCTTTCGATGTACAGATCAGTTATATTCTCAGACAGTACAGGCTTCAAATGCATGATTTTCATTTCGTGTAAGCAGTTTGACTTAATTTTTCTTTAGCATCTGTCCAGTGAAATCGACAGTTGTAGCACATTTTGATTTGTCCATCTAATTACGTAATGACTGGGCTATCTATATTTCACAGGAAGGCGATAGGGACACGTATTAGGTATGATTAGATAGTGAGAGGATTTTATTTAAGCGACCTGAGTGCAGGCTTAATTTGCAGGACTCCAACTGAGCCCCGTTGCATGATAACTGAACACCATGCACAAGATAACTGAGCACCAAGTACAAGATAACTGAGCACCAAATACAAGATAACTGAGCATTAAGTACAAGATAACTGAGCACTAAGTACAAGATAACTGAGCACTAAGTACAAGATAACTGAGCACTACGTACAAGATAACTGAGCACCAAGTACAAGATAACTGAGCACTACGTACAAGATAACTGAGCACCACGTACAAGATAACTGGGCAACACATACAAGATTATTGAGCACCAAGTACAAGATAACCGAGCACCAAGTACAAGATAACTGAGCACCAAGTTCAAGATACTGAGCACGAATGACAAGACAACTGAGGACCACAGACAACACAACTGAGCACCAACATTTTGTTAATTACTGTACTTATCCTAAACCTTGAAAGTCGTGTTCTGCACATCATTCATCGATTCATGCAGTTTCCGTCATGCAGTTTCGATTTTGAGTCTATATAATCCATTTTTGTCGCAGTTGGCGTTGATAAAATCCACAGTTGCGATACAAACAGCATACATTAGTCAAACGATGTCCCCTGTTAATAAAAGCTCTATTTACATGTTTTCGTTCCTTTTGTTGCGAATATTAGAAAAAAACAAGAACAACAACAAAAATCTTGATGGCAACGGCTTTGCAACCATAGCTGATCCGTTTTACATATTTCCAGCGAGACAATTCCCCTTTTGCATATTTCTGGTAAAGTTCAGTTCTGACCTGTTCTCTCTCCGATTGTTTCTTACAGTGAACAACACTTGCACGTGCAGTAGTAGCAACCAATTACCCAAATTCTAAGTCAACATTTTGGTTTTAAAAAAATAGCATTTTTTAAAACTGGTGCTCAGTTTACTTATAACAAAGGACTCAATTGTTACAGTCCAGCCGGAGTTCAGTTGTCTTGTGGCCAATTTGGAGGGCCGTTAAAAAAAAATGTCATAGCTAGTCAGTCCCAGTGGCCTAGTGTTATCTCGGTGAGAATATTTTTTGATGAGCAAGACGGCTTAAAAATTTATCAACTAATTTGCATAAAACTGAATGAGAAGTTATACTTAAACTGGCTTAAAGCAGAAACGGATAACATTTGTACTGGTCAGAGCGAACGAATTTATCTCAATAAAAGATTTACACATTTTGAAGAACTCATACAGTAGTCATGCAGTTTGAAACTTTGCAAGAAATCTTGTAGCAGAAGTGAGCTGGGGCAAACATGCAAGATAACGTGCTTTTGGTGAGTACCGAATTAAAATGCTTCATCTCATAATGCGTTTCAACACTGATGTTTTACCAAGGTAATCCGTAGAGCTGAAACGATAACCAGCTTTGCTTAAAGTTGTGGAACCGTAGGGTCTAGTCTGGAATATAAACTATTACATTTTCGTATTTATCAGAAGAAGATCGACATGTTTTGTCCCACAACATTCTTTATTTTTTTCATTTTTTAAAAAATGGATGTATCAACGAAGTGACGTAAAAAAATTTTAAAAAATACCATTTTATTTCTACAGAAATATGTTAGAAATGATTGAGCTTAGTCAAGTTAACAACAAGATTAACAAGTTTATTAGGAATAAGCCCAGACCACAGATGAGTCTAAATCAGAAACGACTGAACTGGTTTAGGCCAGTAACGTGTCTTACAATATGGTTTCCAGAAAGAAAATGTTATGACACTGAAATATAGAAAATTCTGGCACATTAAATTTTTTGCTGTTTCACAAATTAGCTCAATTCTCAATAGTGCAGTGGGACAAATGATATCAAATAACGTGCTGTTTCCAAACTCTGTGAAGCAAACCTTGCCTGGTCTTTGGACAGAGTTTAGCAAATAGCCATCTTAGTTTCCCGGCAAGATTGCGCCTTATTATGTCGAAGTTATATCCGTAATTAGCCCTCTGACATTTTCAAGGACTTACTTGTCAAAATCTGCCTTCCCACCCCAAATCTGCGGGATCCCAAGCAAAGGTCACTGCAGGAATATTGCCCTGGTAATATTAAAACAAAGAACAGCTACACTAACATTCTCACGAGTGAGCCTAACCAGATACTTATTTACCCTTATCTCAGCAACCTATTGATATATTAAACAAACTGAAAAAGAAAAGCAGTACTTTTCTCCCTCACATGCCCTACGGATTGGCAGGCCAAGGACCAGAATGCAGTCCTCTAAAGTGGTGGTTTGATTTTCCAACTTCACTGATAATGCTCACGTCCACAATTCCCATTAGGATCGGACCCTGCTAAGCAGATGGGCACTTTGGGTGGATTTGGTGGGCCCTGTCAGCCTCAGCCAGGACTACTGAATCCACAACGGCATCATCTTCATTATTAATTGCTCACCACTACCGTAATGCTCCGCAACTGTAGAGCAAGTCGCGCACATGGCGGGTAAGCCACAATCCCGGCAAATTCGCCAAAACTTAAACAATATTTGTCATAGAGCAGACGATAAACAAATCGTCGTGCCCGCGGGCCGACAGAAGACGTCTAGCTCGGCATCTATCTCTGCATTGGCTTTAATCCTGTAGTAACTCACACTGATGCTTTAATGCGTTGTTATTAAGTGTTCGAATGTTTAGCAAATTCGTCTGCACGTGACACCTTGTTCTTCCATTCTTTCCCAGAGAATGATGTACACAAACACCACAATGTCTTGTTTGCATGTTCTTAGGCTCTCTGTGCTTGCGTATTCACATTGGCACCCATGCATTAAATGAGCGAACACACGGATTATTGGAAAGTTTTAGTTAGCGATGATTATTGTAATTCGATTTTCATCTTTGATGTCTTAGAATATTACATCTGCGAATTGCGGTTCCTCCTCCCAAAGATGATTTTAGGAGAAGAAAGTAGCATTTCTAAGGCTTATCCAAAATACCCCCACGTCTTTGGGAACAGTGACTCAGTATAGTCGCAATCATGCTGAAGCGCCGTAAAACTCATAATTCAAACAAAATTATGCTACGGGATAATGAACTCTTGGTACTTTGGTAACATAAGCACTTGAAAAAATAAAAACTTAATGAGAGTCAATATAGACACTCATGTGACGAATCCATGAGTAATATCTGAAGCGTCAGATTTTACCTCAATATTGGTCAGATTCTATTGGACGACCAAGAACGTCCCGAGCTTGGGAACTGAACGACAGACAATATCCGAGCACATTTCTGCTAGATTTGTTAGACGATTGACTGCTCCCTGATGCGGGATTACTGAATTATACAGTGAATCAATTTGCTCAGTATGAGCCGACCGCCGGGTCTTTTGGAGATAGCATTGAAACGTGCTCCTTCTTTTCTTGTAAAGAGAAGTAAGCATGGAACTTATCACGAGGTACGCCTAGTCTAGTAAAGATAGGGAAATATATTGTATTACCATCAGTATCAAGAGATGTTGCCTTGCTTTCCTTAAAGTAGACAGTCTCAATGAATTTTACTGCAAGTCCATCAACTTAGGTCTATCAAAATACCGCCAGAGGCGGTTCTTCTTTTCGGAGAGACAGTCTTAAAACTTACTAATCTCTTTTTCTCTACTCTGCCTTTATTCTTTGTCGACAGACACACAGACACTTATACATACTCATACCCACGCACACACATACACACACACACACACACACACACACACACACACACACACACACACACACATACACACATAGGTACAAAGATAAACATACACACACATAGAAACATACACACGCACGCACTCACGCATGGACGCATTATACACATGCACATACTAATGCAGTCAGCGGTAGGTAATGTAAGCTGAGCTGAGTAAATCTCTCTGATGTCAGTAACTGTGAAGTATAATAACAATACTACTACTACTACTACAACTAATAATGCAGTTTATAAATCTCGCTTATGCCCGCTCACGCAACTTCACACTAGTATTATCCCAGCAGGCCTCATCACTCTAGAACTTTCTCAACTCCCTGGGAGCATAAGGCCCGGCTGCCATATACGGGTGCTGATCACTGGCAGTCTGATATTTTCCACTGCCTATAGCCAGGTACCCATTTTACAGACGGAGGAAAATATGAATAAAATGGCATTTACAACATGACCATGCTCGGAAATTGAACTCAAGACCTTTAGATCTTGAATCCAAGACCGTAACCATTAAAATTTGGCCACAGTTTTCTACATTTGTAGTTGGTGGGCTAATGTATGACTTGCGTTCACTATGCACTTTCAGTGTTGAACACTTTAATTTTTCTTCTCATGTTTAATTCATATTTTCATCCGGCAGGCTGATCAACGATGTTTTTGCATCTGCTTGGCACTCGTATGTAATATTAAACAGTTATACATCCTTGTATTCTGATGGTACCCACCCCTATCTCTCTATGCCCAAATTCCAACCGATCAGTGTATTCATCTCCCTCACGAGGTTCGGCTCATCAGTATGCTCAGCTTTCACTCAGTCAACTCCGTCCACTATGAAGAAGCTTTCACTATCTCTCTGTCCACTCCTTTCCGACAGCCACACCACAATGACAACAGGGAGAATAGCGATACTTTCAACGAACTGTTGTCTTCTGTGTCACTGTGTAGATAAGCGCGAAATGCAGCCACATCCCATTACAGAAAAAACTGTATTCACTTACTTGTACACAAGAAATCAGCCGTGCGAAGCTTGACTGAGACTAAATTAACTTTGCCAAAGCCAGAGCCAAAACAGTGAACAATCGGGACTATGGAAAAGCCAAAATAAATTTTAACTAACAGTGAGTCATGAAAATGTTTTAACCAGAGCTTAAAAGGGCATATTTCCAGCATTCTCAGGATATATGGAATTTAATTACCCTCAGTGAATTAAGTGAGGAATCAGTGAAGGCATCAGTCCTTGTTTTACGCATTACTCGATTTCCCCTTCAGCATAGATCTAGAATTCAATCAGTTGGACAATCAGAAAGTTTATGACATTTCATATACTTTTCTTTTTAATTCGCCAGCTTCCACGCTCTGTTTGACATGCATGTCAATTCAAGACAATGCATGTCATAAAATGAATGGTGACTAATAAAGATGTGTGACGGAGCTGTTTAGTGAGAGAAAGTGTTTTGTGGAAGATAAATATTTAAGTGGACAAAGAATTGTAACTGTTATGATCTCTCAAGGAAAAGCTGTTCGACTATCACAAATTCCTCACACTTTGCCCAGATGTTATAAGTGAAACAAGACGTGTATCCTGGATCAAAGGCAATATTACAAGGAATAAAAGTCAACTGCTCTTCTCCCATCTGTGTCTCTTCCGCCATCATTGCCCCCTCCTACTTCTCTCGCTCTTTCCTGATCCATCCAGGTGGTGTAGACCTACTACGTGACCATGATAGGAATCATGCCACGGAACAAGACCATACTGGGAGAACTGGGCGGGAGCCTATATTTATTCTGACTTAACGATGGTGACATTTCTTTTCCTCAAAACGCATAATTTCTTGCATTCAAAGGGGATGGAACCGGCTCCCGTTAAACCGGATTTCCGATTTCTATATGGCCGACGCTGAAAACTGGTTAATTAAGCAAATGCGCTATATCCAGGAATCTACAGATTTTTCCATTTTTTAAAAATTAAATTAATGGTCTCGTTCTTTCTTGATTCAAGACATTTTAAGTATGTAGTCAACGTATGAGATCTAAGTACAAATAAGACTTTCAATACCTTACACGGAGAAGCAAGAGGGCAACTTATATAGATTTACTCTCATGTAACACAAATTTACAACCTATTATTGTCATGCTGACGCAAGTTGAATGCTGTATCTGAAAACAACCATATCCAAATTCCCATTCTTTAAAATATAAATTATTTGCAAATCATTTGCACAAATATCAAAACTATTAAACATAAGGCGAACTGCGTACAACCGAGAAGAAAACAGAGAGGATCGGGGGAGGGGGANTCAATCTCCTTAGGTTCAAAGTAAATTTAAATTAAGTAATAACCTGTTCAGGAATACGCCCATGACATTTTCAGATGTCGGGGGAGGGGGAGGGGGAGGGGAAGAGAATCCAAGGCTCACTTGTGTCTTGGGTGCCCTGTAAAGAGACAAGGAAAAACAGCAGCGGTTTTGTTAGGTGGCCTGGCCTCGTTTGGTAGCAACAATGTGGGAACGTTGAGATTCCTGAGGAGCTGGTGGGAGAAGAGAAAACAAACCAAGAAACTTGATCTGGGGGCTGAAGCCTTGAAGGTGAGATGCCGGAGGAAGAATGAGAGGCGAGGAAATGCAAAATAGTCCAAGAGGGAGATGGAACTGGAATGGTGCGAGATATCTGTGGGTCAGCCAGTCTGAGTAAAACTGAGGATGGAGAAAGAAGGGGGAATGACAGGGCGAGAGAGAGAGGGGGAGAGAGAGAAAAAAAGAGAGAGAGAGAGAGAGAGAGAGAGAGAGAGAGAGAGTGCAGAGATATGTATAGAGAGAAAGACAGAGTGACAGAGAAAGAAATGTTGGAGATGGAGGAGCAAATGAATGGGATAGAAAGAGAGAAGGAAAGTTTGGGTCAGGCGAAAGACTGTAATATGGACCGGGAGAACATTTGAAGGAGTCTGGGAAATAGTGACAAAGTGAGAGAGAAAACAGTGGTCGATGACCTGGAATGAAAGGAGTGGTGACAGGGAATAGAACAGCAGAAGAAAATGTTACATCCTCTGCTTTTTTGGAACGTTACAATTAACATCTTAACTTAGTGCTGACTGTAGTCTTCTGTTAATCTGACCAAAACTTTTGGCTTGTTTTTTAATATTAGTCATCGCTGAAGCTGGAGATGCTTTTTGGTTTTTCCCTTGGGACAAAACTCTCTAAACAAGTGTTTTTCATACATGAAAATTTAAAGGGTAAGAAGGAACATAATTATGTTGACCTTGCCACATAATCTTTAGAATTGTTGAACATAGAAAAGAAAAGGGAAAAAATAGGAGTGGAAAACAGGAGAACAATCGGGCTGGTAAAATGGAGCTATGACCGTGATTCTAATAGCACTTCAACACTATACATAGGAACATAATCACTTGGGTTTAAACAAAATAGATACATCCACCAAACTTTTCTGTATAACTTTGCAGAGGGGTATAGAGAGGAGTAAAGTTTACTTCGGCTGGTAGTAGATAGCTTCTGAGAGGTGGAATGTGTACGGCAAATTACTAGTACAATTGTGCGGATGATGGAATGTATAGTGCAATGCAAAAGTGTCTGTCATGTTCACTCTCTTGTTAAGGAGCACAAGTTCAGCATCCACCGCCTATGATTTAGGGCATTAATTTTTACTACCGGTCAACCTGTCTGTTAAACATAATTCTTAAGGCAGATACACACACACACACACACACACACACACACACACACACACACACACACACACACACACACACACACACACACACACACNACGCACGCACGCACGCACGCACGCACATACAAGAAGCACACACACAGATAGATGAAGGCCCGTAGACATGAACACATATTTTAAGATGGCACGTGGAGAAATCACAAACAAAAATAACACCAGAGGTAGAGACAAATAGGAAAATTTGTTTTATCTTTTAGCCTGCACGGACAGTCTACGGTATGATCCGTAATCTCTTGCCAATCAGCAATTTCGTATCTGGCTTTACTATACATACAGACAAGTTGATGAACTGTTGAAAGATCTATAAACTTTTCCGAGACATTATTTCAAACTCAGATGAGCGATATCCTTTTCCGCGTGAGCATATTTATTTCCATATTCAGTGGGTTCTTTTGACTCTGACGATAGGTGGTGCCAAGTAGGTCTAATTTTCATCTAAGGATTTCAGGTGGGCTTTTGAGTCTCGGTAATAAGGCGCTGTGTAGGCTACATGTTACTAGATCTAGATCTACATATTATGATGGGAAAATCTCGATTTTGCATCGTTTCATGGCATCAGGTTGGGCAGTGGTACTTTTCTTGACATCACACAATGATCCTAGTCTCAGAAAATGTGCATTAATGCTTGACATGGATATTAGACAGAAAATGTGCAATGCACAACAGAATGCACCCATTTCAGAATATTAGTCAGATTTAGGCAAGGCTTGATCCGAAGAGTCAAACGGAAGAAAGGCGCTCGAGAAAATATTAAATTATGACTGATGATCAAGAGATGCGCAAAAGCCTTTGGGTTGCTATTAGTGAGGCACGCGGTTAACCTTGATTTTCTTCACAGCAAAATATCTTCGCGAAAATTTTTTTTTATGCTAGCGAGACTACAGAGAAAGGATTATTTCATCACCATTTTGATCCCATTATTTGCAAATTTTACGTCATGGATGGATGGTGATAGTCACTACCAGCTATGGCCGCCATTAACTTAGTCATTGCAAGTCACCTGCGGTCTATGGAGGCCACAAGAATAATTGTGAAATGCATTGAAACTTGTCTCAGATTTTTTGCTGCTCCCCCCCAAAAAAGCTGTTTTGTTAAAACTGGAATTCTGAGCTAGATGAGGCAGCAAAATTACTCCATAACAGTGCAGAAGACCTTGTGTAGCCTTGCCATGTGCCATTCTAACATTATCTTGCTTCAGAAGGCAATAAACATTTTATACCGAAAATTGTGATAACATGTGGTCTAAGCACTTCTTTGATGTATACATGTAGTGCTGAACCGTTCCGTCTTATCCTCATTCTTGACTTTGTTTTTGAGAGAAAACATGGTTAGTCATGTTCTTCTGGGCATTTCCACCTCATATCATTATGCGAGGATTTCCCCACTTGAACTCACTCTAAAATGTAATCGTCCAGAAAACGTTCTCGAAGCGGTCGTTAGGTTCGCCCGCGGTTATATCCGGCTTCGATGCAGAGTGAACTCCGCCTGCCAGCATGCTTGAGATCAGTCCTTGATTCATGTACTGCTGGACCCTCTTTAGATGTCTTTGACGTGTTGCTGACCCAAGATAACCCCTTAGTGGGGACGGTGACACCTCAGGTTTTAGATGGACAATCAGCGTCGCATTGTATGCCGACTGATGTTTGCAGTGTGTCCCATTTTCATGTAATTGTTTCATCACCACAGACTGGCGATCTGCAACCACACGAGTCACTGTCGGCTTGTCACTCTTTGGCCAGTGGTCTTAGGCCCATGTCTATTGAACATCTGCAGAGGGACGTTAATGGTCGAACGTAAACTCAAAACAAGGCGTGCCTACTATTTCCGGTCATTTTCCAGCTTATAACTCATTCCCTGTTCTCTGCACCAAATCGTGAATGGTTGTAGCTAACAGATTCGAAAAGCTCGGCCAAAATCTTTGCCCACCCCTTAATATTCATCTTTGAGTGAGAAAATTGTACCGTTCGTTTACATTTCAATTTCAATTTACTCCGTAGGAAAGTTGGTTTACATTTATACATCTCATTCATTATACAAACAGATCATACATGTAAAGACACAATACTACAAATGAAGCACATAGCAAAGGCATGGTCCCTCAGCTCTAATGTCTTCAGTTTCTGACTACGACTCACAAACCACACGTCATGCTGCCTACCATTCCTTAAATGCTAGGATTACATACGGCTGTCAGATTCGTGTGAACACAATGATTACCATACAAAGGGCTGTTTTAATGCCCCTGATCCGTTTCACACACGCACACACAAAAGCCCACAGAATATGCGGGCGCCTCAATTAGTACGGTATAATTTTATCTATTACCGACACATCTTGTCATATCATTTTCGTAAGATAAAAATGAAATCTCGTGGCATCCTTTTTGAAACAGATATCAGTTACATGTTCCACAAGATTTAATAAATTTTAGTGGGATACTGGACATACCATGCACATTGTGGAACTAGGAAAAGAACTGGCGAATTTTTAGCAGGTTTACCGTAGTTCCAGTATTCTTAGATTCAAGCCTCCTCATCACTCTTTTAGATCTCAGATCTACACATGAGCAGGCCTAAGTGATTTCCCTGTAGTCAGCAAAAGTCTGACCACGTGATCAGTCTGTACCCATCTATAATGAATGCAGAGAAATTATTTTCTTGTGGGCTTTAACTGCCAATTTTGGTTTGGCATCACCTCGAAGTGCATTTGTTGTGCTCTGTCATTTGGCTATGCCAGGAGGATCGATTTTGGTATTGGCTATAGTTAAACTAGACCAACGGACTCGTCTTAGGCAAAGAAATACTGACATTCAATCGAAATCTCTTATTTGTTATTTTCTAGAAGGCGGACGTCTTCTTTTCTCTTGTAATTCATGCCAGTTTAGTTCTGCCGGAGAGGCAGAGGGGAGAAACAGGTGATGCCATGTTTTTTAGGCTCCAATGACGCGACGTCACTGAGAGGGAGTGGACACTTCTGGCTGGACAAAATATTTTAACAAGCCTAGATCTAGTGCAAAATACACGATTCAGTCCAATATAGAATGGGAAATTGTGTGGACTTTTGAGACTGCGTCCCTTTCCGCGGTCCGACTAAGACCCATCAGCTTTTATTGCTCCTGAATCCATAGCAACTGAACAGCGCGCTGGCTCCACTTAGCCAAGGCATTTGCCGGGGATTAGGGAGTCGCAAATGCATGAGGGATTGAGACTGGCACGGTACTTGTAAAGCCATAGATGTTTTGCAATCGTGATGTAGTTTGTTGTGTATAAAAATAGTGAGAATACGTTGTCTTAATTTGCCGTGAAAGTTTGATGATGAAAAAGATGTTCTGGCTCTCCAATCTTACCGTCGCCTGCAATGCTTTTCCTTCTTAACTTCCGGCCAGTTTCAAAACGCATTCATGCAGGTGGCCATTTAATGCTTGGTAAGTTGATGTATTCTGGGCTTGGGTTATATTCTGACCTGTTACATTAATACACAACCTGCAGGGGCGCCCAACGGCGACTGTTTTTACTCGATGTAATTATCGGCAACGGAATCCCGGCATATTATCCAAACCTCTTGCGGAACGGTAAAGCAGTAAGGATGGGAAATGGTTGCTGCTGCTGCTGCATTTAAAAGAGTGGCACTGTTTTCAGGAGCAAGGTCCTATAACTGTGACAGTCAGTGAAAAAAAGTTTCCATATTCACGTAAACATTTTGTCAGACACAAATTCTTGATTACCTTAAATTTATAAGGAAGTGCCTCTTCTGTCTCTTGTTTTTCTGTCACACTAATAATCAAACTTTGTATTCAGCTGGTCGCTTTGTATAGAGTTTTCACAATTTAAAGTTTTAACTAACAGCTGTCAACTCTTAGAATGTAAAATAATAATAATGAAAAAAAAAACCTTTCGCAGTATGGATAAAGCTTTGGCAGCCCATGATCAGTGCTTGTAAAGGTTACAGACCTGTAATTGGATGAAAATAGCATGTTGTCACATGACAGTAAAAAAATGGAGAATGGGCCCTAGATATGTGAACCTACCTGCGAATTAGCTTGCATTCTCTCCTGATTTTATAAACTAAACCTGAAGTTTGGGTCATTCACTTCTGTTTCGGTGTGGCCTTCAGTGCGGAGCACTTGTCGTTAAGGAAACTGGTTAGCTTGTTTACACCTTTCGTAGCTCGAAAAGGAAATGAAAGACCTATATTTTAAACATCATTTTTAATAAGCTCACTGATTTCTGCAAATTATCAAAGAAGACTTGGAGATTGTGGAATTTCTTGTAAGTGATAGTAGAGAAAGCAGTTTATGGCTCGGATTAGGCTTCTGTAACCTGAATCTAACGTCTTGCACTGCCTCTCACAGGTTTAAAGACATAAAACCCGTGCATTAAATGTTCCCAGGCTGTCATCAGATGCAAGACATACAAAATTTCCCAAAAACTGGACCACATACAGCTTTTTTGGTAGATAAATAACTAGACTAGACTAGCCCCCTCTGCTTTCTCTGGTATGGTTGACCCCTATCAAATCACTGGTATCAATTGTTTGGATTGAATCTAAGCGTGCAGAAATCTGTTCTGCATTTCTAGTTTGCTTCCAGCCTAGCCCACCTCAGGCTCAATCTCCTTTCCTCACTATAATCAACAAAACAATGCAAAATGAGTATTAGTATGACATGTCTAGATCTACAGAGTTTCAATCTCCTCTTTACCCCTCCTCACTCCCGACACCCCCTCCCAGAGAAAAAATACATTCCCATTAAACTGATGGATGTGCTTGGTTTCCTTAACCTTTTCTCATGTATATCATTCAACCTCTACATCTCACCCCCAAAAACAAAACAAAAACCAAAGTCCAGTCTCCAATCAATTCAATGACAAGTAGGACTAGATTACTTTTTCCAGGACCACCCTGCTAAGTGAAATTAGGTGTGGG